>JAJGRX010000945.1:600000-960711 GCA_025461125.1 Carex kokanica | reverse complement strand
ATAAAGAGAGTTACTAAATAAAGAAACTTGGTAGATGCTACCAAGGATTTGAATTGATCTTTTTCCATATTTAGATTGTATAGGCAGTGTTAAAACTAAAAGGGATCAATATTACCATTGTAATTGGGGCTATAAAAGCTTCCATAGTATCAATAAGTATCAATAAGAAAATCAGTTGCCGCAAATTACTTCAATTCACACAAAAATTAACATTATATAAGAATCAGTTAAGCAATTTAGTTAAGCAATTTAGTGGTAAAGACACATGTCCTCTAATGTAGGTGATCATGGGTTTAAAATCCGGATGAGAGAAATTTTTTGTTGTAATAATAAAAATTTAAAAATAATATTGGATGACTTGACCGAACCCTCTAATTCAAAAAGAAAAAGAAAAAGGAATCAGTCAAGCTAGCCAGTTCCTGGCAAAATACAAAAGTAGAAGAGCCCAAAAATTGGACAATTTCAGTATCTCTCCTCTAGTTCTCTTCATAGCATCAATCAATGGTACAAGTGCCACTTTTGATTTTTTTTTTTTGCTGTATCTTTTTTAGTCCTTTCTCTTACACATGCATGCCTTGTTTTAGAACCGAGCTACAAAGACAACAGTTGATGCAACTCCAGATGTAGCTGCACAGGTCGGTTCTCTTTCCAGTTAATAATTTCATTATACTGATAACTAATATGATCGACCTCATATGATACGCTTAAGATCACAAGCAATTGCTAATACATCCTTTTGAAATTTTCTACTTTGTTTTGGCCGGCCTAACACTACACCTGCATCTAAAGAATTAGAAAGTCATTCATTTTAATTTATTCCCGTTGATGCAATACAGAAATAATATAAGTCACTTATTATATTATAGTAATATGACGGAATACTGGTAAAATCATAAATTTCTGTTTAGACTGGAACCTATCAACCCAATCAATAGCAGCAATACCCACCATGGTAAGTATAATATATTACTGTAAAAATGTACAAGAAAAGTGTACCCCTCTTTTGAATTCAAGGAAGGAGAAAAAACAAAAATTAATTCAAACAAGCACCCCAAATTTTTTTCTTTTCTTTTGAATTCTTGAAGGAAGCTATCCGCATGTGTTTCTCTAAGAACATGTACTTTATTGCATAAGAAGGCACCAAATTGAGGAATCTAAATCAAATTCAATTGTATAACAATTGCCAGTTTTCCCTTTTTGAGTAGTACCGGACAAGTGCTTGTACTTTATTCTGTTTTGTCTATGAAACAAAATTGAAATTGGGAGGAATCTAAATCCATGTGCACAGAACAATAGTAAATCCCTTGTAATTTCATTGGAAATACCCCCTTATCCGGAGGAAACATGGAGATGAAGTCTCATCATAGGCTATCAATTTTTAAAAAAAAAAAAAAAGTGAGGTTTGGTAGACATTTGCTTTAGAAAATGGACATACAAAATCGTTAATGCGTCGTAGTATTTTTGTTTAGTTTTTTTTTTTTATTGCCTTGACACGATCGTAGTCAGAATCTGAATCAACTGGGTTTGCAAGGCAGCTGATTGGAATTTTTGCAATCGACCTTTTCTGCAGTTAAATTCCCTGCAATCAAACAAGAGCTAATCCTGAATTCCTGATGCAATGGAGATGAGAGCTCTCGCCAGGGTATATAACACTCAACCAAAGATCAAAACATCAAGTGCAACAACATTATCAACAAGAAATCATTGTAAACGAAATGAAAGCATTTAAAGAGTCCAGCATTCCTATTTTCTGAAGTAAAATATTCAAAAACAAAGAGCTACCTAAATTTAGAAGCCGCAACCACAAACTAAAATACACCAATTTAGCACAAAATATAGATTCTCGTACAGGAGAGCTGTACTTTGTCTAATTCAGAGCAATTTGCTATTTTGATTTCCTAAAAAAATAAAGAAACTGAAGAACTATAATCTACTAAATCACCGATGTCTGCACAGAATATAGCACCATTTCAAACTCCATGACCCAACCACAAGAGCAGATCCATCTTTAGTTAACTTTTTAAAGCTAAGAGCTTATGTCAGTAAACAGTGAGGAAAAGGATTGGTCCTACAAACTACCAGCAATTTATAACCGCTGCACCCAAAGGCTAGCAAGAACATCCAAAATAGGCACATAACATTTCTAAAATTTTGAAAAGATAGGCACCTACCTTTTTGAATTAAACATTAGGCACCTCCTGCTTGCAAGCTTAAGAGATGTCTACCACTATCGATGAAGATTTATACAAGAGACTGAAAAGTTAAAAAGAAATTAAGACAAACAAACCCTAGAACCTGCGATACTCATGAAAACGATCCACACGTCTTGCAGATGGGCACTTGTATGACATGTGGCCCCAGCCGTCACAATTGTGGCATACAACATTTGCTGACCTGCAATAAAATCAAAATTCAATTACTCATAGGAAATTGAGCCAAGTGATAGTTGCGATTTTGAGGATCATAGTAATAAAATGTATCGCTGCTTTGATGCTGACTATTGAGTAGCAATAATATGCTGATATTTTAGAAACAAAACTATCAGCTGTTTCAGTCAGCATCCAGTACCAACCTCTGTTGTTAAGTTAATATTTCTTTCATTTTACATTGATTATTGTTTATTTGGGCCATTTCATTTAACATTTCATTCATTTTACATTGACTATCAACTGTCTTCATTCATTTTGTATTGAAGTTTACAGTAGTTCTTACCGGACACGGCTGATGCAGTCAGGCTCGCCACCTGTATGACACCGAGTACCATATGTAATCGTGGTGCTCTTCTCGGCATAGCTCGAAATGCTGCAGAAGTTTGCACAATACATCATGGTCATGGCACACTCCCATACCTTGTGGTGCCACTTAGGGTACAGTACCTCTTACATATCATTTATTTTTGTTTGTTGTAATGTGGTTTTATTTTCAATTACATTTTCACATCGGTTCTGTTCTCTTATACCTTCTTGTTTTTGTGCCGGAAGATGTGGGTCTTTATTGTATTTCCTAGAAAATCTGAAAAATGGTAGGCAGCAGACATTATGCCCACCAGAATGTAAGTCTTTCTTGATTTTGATCAAGAGTTCTCAAGGTTGAGACAAAATCGAGCTCCGTTTGTAATCAGTTTAGTAAAGAGCACTTACCAATCCCGGCTGATGTGGCCAGGCTGGCTGCAGAGACGGCACCAGATATCGTGCTGGGCCCCGCCATGGACCTCAGAGGCGATCTTGGTCTTGGGACAGCTGCGAGCCATGTGCCCAGAAACGTTGCAGAGGTTGCAGACGGGGTCGTTGGGGCACTCCCGGGCCAGGTGCCCTGGCATGCGGCAGTTCTTGCAAGCCGTCTCATTCGTGCACTCTGACACAACATGCCCAGGCATGCAGCAGTTGTTGCACATCTTCGGGTTTCTCAATACACTAGCATCAGGGCAGTCATGCGCCATATGTCCATACCTGTATTATTGTTTAATTTCTGTTACTCTTTTTATTGTTATTTTGTTCACTACCTGCAGTTACGCATCACAATTCATAGTGACAAGCTCCCAGTTCATCAAGCTAGAAAAGGTTTTTTGTTTTTTTGTTAGCAAACTACACTCAACTTTACATTTCTTACAGAAAGCTCTTCATAAGCAACCGAATGAAACTAGGATCCGGATACCCAGCTTGATTTTAGTTCAATTTTGGAGATGAAACTAGTAAGCCTGTTAGAAAGGATAAATTGTCAAAACATTTAACAAATGAGTGTTGTGTGAAAAAAGTAAAAAACAATTGGACCTGGTTGGAGATAATCATAGAAGGAAAAATTGGAATCGGAATCGGGATCGGTCACTTGATCGTGAAATCAGAATCGGATGAATCGATCGAAATCAGTCAAATCGGATCGGAAACTCAGATCTTTTTTGCAGAAGCTTGTTTTGTACTAAAAAATAGTAAAAAAGTTTCTAAAATAATAATATGTTAAAAAATTATATTGAAACAAAATATTACACACAGCTAATTTATTTATATAATATAATACAATTATTACAATTAAAACAAGTTCTAAAAAATAATTTGTACAATTTAGAGTCTGTCAAGTACTATAGTCTACAGATAGGGGTAATTAAAAGAAATTTGTAATAAAAAAAAAAATTGTGTTCGGATGGTACTAATGTGGCCAAACCCAAGTATAATTTAAATATCATAGTTACATGTTCTAGACACAAAGAAGAGCTACTGTAGTGGAAAACTCTATGTTCTCACCCAACACGTCTTGGGTTCTATTCGCACGGGGGACAATTTTTAGAGAAGTTTTTGGAGGATGAAACAGTTGGTATTTTTCTGAATAGGGTCGTTTCAGCCAAAATTTGACTGGAATAGGGCCGTTTCGGCCGAAATTTGACTGGAATCAGACCGTTTCAGCCGAAATTTGACGAAAAAATCGCCTACCGTGTAACTCGGCCAGAAATCGGATCAGTACAGTCCGATTCTGATCCAAATCGGCCGATTCCGGTCCGGAACGGCCGATTTTTCCTTCTATGGAGGTAATTTTGGGAAATACTTGCAACTATTGATTATCATTAGGTGAAATTTGCGAAAGACCGAACCAAGATACCAAGCCTCTAATAAGCAAACCAAAAGCCAAAACTCAAAGAAACTGCAAGCTAAAAAGTCGATCAAAGGAAGCAAATAGATTATATGTGTACCCGTTGCAGGTATGGCAGAGGGTCTTGTTGGTGCACTCGCTCGCCATGTGGCCATATTCCTTGCAGTTCCAGCACAACTTTCGTGTCGGGCACTCAGCTGCTATATGGCTGTTTATAATAATTTCAAACAGCAGCATGTTACGTATCACCATACAAACCAAGGATGGCAACTTCAGCTAGTAATTTTGCTGGAGCATGACCTGCCCAGTCCAAAGCAGTGTCTCATGCTAGTATGCACCGACAGAAAGCAGTATTCTCCTGGTATAGCAATCTTTGTTTAAAAGCATCACTTGCTGTTCCAATTTAAGAAAACAAAAGAAAAAAGCAGAGGAGCCATACCCTGTAAGAAAACACCTGTTGCAGACAGCTTCATTAGGACATTCTCTTGCAAAGTGTCCAGGCTGCTTGCAGTTTATGCAGTTCAAATCCCTGAATGAATTTCAAAAGAAAAAGGGAAAAAAGGTCGTCAAAATTACATCATAAAAGGGCACTTTGACCATTGAAGATACTTCGAATTCTATTTCTGAGTTGTCAGTAACAAAAGACAATTAACGCCAATCTTATGGTAGCAATTTCAGCTAGATTGCTGATAATTCCAAGAATACATACCAGTATAGACTAGACAATAATGGGACCCACTGTTTTGAATGTGCAATCAACCTTTAGCTTCTGTACAAAAGCTTGCACTCCAGGCCTCCAGCATACATCAATTATTATACTTGACACTAATTGTGACAGAATTCTATGTTTATGATTCTTTTCAGTATTTACACTATGGAATTATAAAAAAATAGTTCAAATAATCATATATTTTATGAACCAATAGTGTTGCAATAACACCGCTATCTGCAATCTGCTATACAAAATGCTCAGCTGCTACAGACCCACCATCCACTATTTAAACCTTTCTTAAAAGTGCAAAATAAGCACAAAAGCTGGAAAATAAAAGAAAAAGAAGGTGGAAAGAGCAGTCAAACCGGTCAGTATGTAATATAATGCGATAATTCAGGTAAAAAAAAGAAATGCATTTGCCATGAAAAATGCAAGTTGTTACCAAGGATTTCCAGTACCGGTGCGTACCAGCCAGCACACCAGCAGTTTTCTGCTGCTAAAGAGAACCGCTGAAACAGTATGTACCAGTTACTCTCCAATAAACCTAACCAAAAATATATATTGAAAGACTTGACTTAGCAAAGTCATGTACCTGTACTGACGGAGTCTACTTGTCTCGGCACGGTGATTGTAACGGTAAGTGAGGTGGCGGGGGCTTCTCCTGGTACGCCGCCAGGAAAGCGAGCTAGGGCTTCTACTCTTGCCGGTCTCACTCTTGCTTCTGCTCCTACTCCTTCTAGGGCTTCTGCTAAAACTTCGGCTCAGGCTTCTATTCCTGTTCCTGCTAATACTCCGACTCAAGCTCCTAATTGGGCTCCTGCTCCCGCTCTTCATCTCCTCCTGCAGCATCCACAGTTAAACCAGAACTTGGACTTACTGTTCAAGGTCTTTTAACAGTACATAACATATCTAGGATATAACCAAAGTTAATAGCATCATTTGACAGTACAAGCAGATGTGTTCATCCTTGTAAACAAGTAACTGATCAAACCAATCATTAATCCCAAATATTTTTCCTTTCCCTTGTTTAACATCTAAACAAGCATTTCCAGATGAAAGGAAGAGTAATATATATATGAGTGAGGCTATGGTGCTATGCATAGCACGGATGGCTAGTGTACTACGGCTCAATATGGTACTTTTTAAAATCCTAACGGTCGATCCGACCGTTCAATGTGATAACCATATGAATATGTACTTGCAAACTAAATTTTATATTTTTTTCGAATTTTTTTACTATTTTTTCAGATAGGTAGAATTTTGATGGTCCAGAATTTTCAAAAAACACTGATTTTTCTACCTATCTAAAAAAATAGTAAAAAAATTCGAAAAAATATAAAATTTAGTTTGCAAGTACATATTCATATGGATATCACATTGAACGGTCGGATCGACCGTTAGGATTTTAAAAAGTACCATATTGAGCCGTAGTACACTAGCCATTGGTGCTATGCATAGCACCATAGCCCCACTCTATATATATATATATATATATATATTTATTTTTTTTGCATCAGCCCTCTCTTGAGCAAATTTGCAACTAGCATTACATTTCTACAGGAGAGAAACTGATTCTTCGCCTATCCATGCTTTGCTTGGCTAGTCTTCATGGCAGGAACAACCAAGCAGAGGCAACACTTAACACCTGTTACCTAGTAACCTAGATGTACTGACCGCATGGTTATCACTTACAACTTCTAAAGAAAATAAACGATGGCACCAAAACACGAGCATCTCACAGAAATATTACCAGCAAGCTGATAGTACCTTATAGTAGCAGTATTTGATTATATTTTGTAAAAATTGGGCCTAGAAAATCATCCTAAAGTTCTTGATTCGATGGATCAGTTTCAACAAATAAAAGATCCATGAATCGGACTGAAACGTCACTAGAATAGAACTTTGTCGCAACGGTCTTGCTGCTGCAGTGATGTCGCAACGGTTTTAACCGAGTAGGAAAATTCGCTCAAAAATTAAGAGACAATAATGGAAAAATAAAAAGAGAAATGCAAATACGATCGAGCTTACAACTTGAGTGGAAGACGGTAGGGGTGAGAGCTAAGGATTTGTTACGAGAGAGAGAGAGAGAGGCGAAGGGAAGGGGTTTTGATTCCCAAATTGAGGCAAAAGCTATGGATGGATTTCATATGGAAGGAGTACTCATTTTTAATGAAAGAAAAAAATTGTCATTGTTCAAAATTATTTATCATTTTGATCATTCTTTTGGAATTTTATTTCTTCTGTCCCGCCGCAACCACTGTAGTTTTGTACGATAACGAGACCATACCAAGTGCATGAGTTCATATCTCTGAGGTAACATCATATTTCTGTTTAGATCCGGACCGTCTGAATGCACGGAACTCCTTTAATATTCGTGCAGATTATGATCAACGGTACGATCAGAAAAAGAAATATTATGTTACTTATGTGATATAAATTTCTAGCGCATGGCTTAGTGAGTGTCCCCACTAGACTAAGATGTTTCTTCTATTTTTTTTCTTTTCTTTTTAGAAGTAACTTAAAACGTTTGTTCTAAAATAAGAAGCGAGCAAAAATGATTTGGCGAAAATTATAAGACTTCAGTAAAAACGTCTATTTTTTTCCATTTACAAGTGTGGTGAAAATAAGAGCAATCAGAGATTCGAGACAACATTCCCAAAAAAACTCTCCTCCCTCCCAATTTATTCCATTAGAACCTTTTTGTTACAACACACAGCCTTTTTGTGTTTTTGTGTTTCTTTTTCATATATCAATACAGAAGAGAGGTGTTGTATATATGTCATGAGCTAACAAAACAAGAAACATAATATCTGCAGGATCTCTAAATAAGGAAGTACAATTAATAGGATATATTCCCAGCCTATCATTCCTAACACAGAGAACAGCTCATGAAAGGCTGTATATTGCGCAATACTCCCCCTCAAGTTGATCCGTAGAGGCTGTCGGAGGTCAACTTGTCCTTCAACACCTCGAAAGCACCTTTGTTCAATGGCTTAGTGAGAATGTCTGCTAGCTGGTCATTACTTCGAATGTAGGCAGTTTCGATAATCTTGTTCAGGATCTTCTCTCTTACAAAGTGGCAGTCCACCTCAATATGCTTGGTTCTTTCATAGAATACAGGATTAGTAGCGATCTGTATCGCAGCTTGATTGTCGAGAATAGTGTTGTTGGTTTGTCACCCGGATCATGTCCCAATTCTTTTAGCAGTAATCTCAACCACGTAATCTCGCTTGCTGCGACAACCATTGCTCGGTATTCAGCCTCAGCACTGGACCTTGCTACGACTGCTTGTTTCTTGCTTTTCCACGTTACTGCATTTCCTCCTACAAACATACAAAAACCTGTGGTGGACTTTCGATCCAACAGGCTTCCAGCCCAATCGGCATCAGTATACCCGACTATATTGACATGACCATTATTTTGCATAAGAATGCCTCTTCAGGAGCAGATTTTAAATATCTTAGAATTTGATTAATGAGTTCCAAGTAGCCCTTCATCGATTTTTGCATAAACTGACTCACATAGCTCACTGCATATGATATATCTGGTCGGGTAATAGTAAGGTATATCAATTTACCAACAAGTCTTTGAAATCTATTGGCATCCTCTAGTGATTCGTTGTTATTAGTAACCTTTTGGCTACAATCCATGGGAATATTTGCTGGTTTGGATCCTATTTTTCTGGTTTCTTTCAGTAAGTCCAACACATATTTTCTTTGAGAGAGAAACAGACCTTTGCGAGAGCAAGCAATTTCTATGCCTAGAAAGTACTTTAGATTTGCCAAGTCTTTGATGTCGAATTCTTTACCCAGGTGATGCTTCAGGTGTTCTATGCCAACTTGGTCATTTCCTGTAATGACTAACTCATCCACATAAATTAGAATGACAACTATACCTTAGTTTGAGTTTTTAACAAACATTGATGATTCTGCTTCACTTCGTTTAAAACCAATCTTGAGGAGAGCAGAGCTTAATTTTTCATACCATGCCCTTGGCGACTGTTTCAAACCGTATATAGCCTTTTTCAATATGCAGACCAGCCCATTCTCTATAAATAGACCAGGAGGTGGATCCATGTATACTTCTTCTTCGAGGTCACCATGAAGAAAAACATTTTTTACATCCATTTGGTACAACGGCCAGTGACAATTAGTTGCAACCGACATGAGAGTATGTACCGAGTTCATTTTTGCCACAGGGGCGAAAGTTTCTTTGTAATCTATGTAATATGTTTGGGTATAACCCTTAGCAACCAACCGAGCTTTATATCGTTCAATCGTACCATCACTTTTATATTTTATTTTGTAAATCCAGTGACAACCAATCATTTTTGCTCCATTTGGTAATTTTACTAGTTCCCATGTGTGATTTCGTGTTAGTGCATTGAGTTCTTTATTCATGGCAGTAGCCCAGCTGTCATTTAATTTTGCTTCCTCAAAGTTTTTGGGTTCGGAACCTTTTTCAACTTTAGCAAGAAAGGAACAAAAATTTTCTGATAGTTTTTCATATCTCACGTGATTTTCAATAGGGTAAGGAGTAGTGAGATATGTCACAAAATCTTGTAATCTTACTGAAAATTTAGTTATGTGAGATGTTCTTCTCAGAGGAGCAATTTCAGTTTTCAACTTGCCCTGCTTCATCTGGTTCTTGCGTGTAACTAGGTGGTCTGTGCTCATAGCCAAATTGGATAGGAGAGTTGAATTCTCTTCTTCGGTTAACTGGGCTAGAGCCAGAATTTGGCCTATCTGATTGGAATTGGTCAGGAGAGCCGAATTGGTTTGAACTCGGTCCATCTGGAGTTATACCATTTTCTTCCTCCAAGTGATGAGATGCATCTAAGGAATCCATCGGCTCTAGTCTAGGCCCAATTTCGTCACCGACTTCCATGGGATATGCAGTGACCTGAAAATCATTGTATGTAGTTGTACTAGAACCATTTCCTGTTGCATAAAACATCTGAGTTTCATTAAATTGCACATCTTTAGAAATGAAAACGCGTTTAAGTGATGGGTCATAACACCAGTATCCCTTTTTTTGTAGAGGAGTAGCCTACAAATATGCATTTTCGTGCACGTGAGTCCAACTTTCTGGCATTTTGAGAGTGTACATAACAAGTGCTGCCAAAAATACGTAGATGCGATAGATTGAATTTTCTATTGTACAAAATCTCAAGTGGACTCCAAAAGTCGATGACTCGACTAGGAAGTCGGTTTATCAGGTAACATGCTATAAGAACAGCATCGGACCAGAATTTTTTTGGCATGTTGGCAGAGAAAAGTAAGGCTCGAGTTACCTCTAACAAGTGACGGTTTTTTCTTTCTGAGACTCCATTCTGTTGAGGGGTACCGACACAGGAGGTTTGATGTGTTATACCTTTTGCACATAAAAAGGTTTGGAACTCATGGTTCGTTTATTCAGTACCGTTATCGGTTCTAAGAACTTTGACCGTAGTTTTAAATTAATTCTTTAACCATGTTACAGAAAACCTGAAATGTTTCAAAAACTTCTGTTTTTGACTTAAGCAAATACAACCATGTGGAACGGGATTTATCATCAATGAATGTAATAAAATATTTGAAACCTTCTTTAGAATCAACAGGTGCATAACCCCACATATCAGAATGAACCAAATCGAACAATTCAGCAGATTTATTCAAATGTTCAGAGAAAGGCAACTTATGCAGCTTAGCAAGTTGACACAGTTCACAATTATTAAAGTCATGAATCAATGGCAAATTTAAATGTTGTAAAACTCTAGTAGAAGGGTTGCCCAATCTCTTATGCCAGAGAAGTGAAGATGATGAGTTTGCAGCGGTAAGAGCCAATTGTTCTGGCTTTATTACATATAGTCCATCAACCAAGTTTCCTTCACCAATCTTCTTCCCTGAAGTTCTGTCCTGAAAGACTACTTTTTGTGGAGTGAAAATAACATTACAGTCCAGTTGATTAGTACACTTGCTTATAGATAACAAATTTGCCTTTAAATCAGGTACTACTGTAACATCTATATCCCTTGAAAAAACACTTGCTGTTCCGAATCCCTTTGTAGGTATAACTAACCCATTTGCAACAGTAACGTGAGAGTAAGTGTTTCCAAGTTGAAATTTGGTCAATAATTCACTTGAGGTAAACATGTTATCTGTTGCTCCATAATCAACTATGATTTTCGAATAAGAGGTACAAAGAGCAAATAGATTACCAGTGTGTTGCACCACGCTGGAAGCTTCCCCACTAGAGCTGATATGAGGAGATTCACCACCAGTAGCACATTTCTTCATGAGGAACTCCATCTGTTTGGTTTTGACTGGACCTCCCCCGAATCTGTGTGACTTGCCACGTTGGCCTCTTTTGGGCGACTTCGAGTAGGTTTGAGATGTGGATGAAGTACCCAACATCTGTCTTTGGAGTGTCCACTTCGGTTACAGTGCTCACAATAAAAACGTCCTCCCTTTTTGTCCTTCCATTTGGTCGATTTATCATTGTCTCTAATTTGAGAAGAAAAGTGATCAAAATTTTCAGAATTTTGAGAGGAAGTAGTTACCTTGGAGCCTTTTCCCATCACCCTTTTTCGAGTTTCTTCATTATTAATGATAGCACAAACAGTGTTGAGAGATGGCAACTTGGGTCGTAGGAGAATATCCCTTCGAACCTCTTCAAACTCTAGAGTGAGACTAGCCAATAGATAATGAACTTCATCTTGCTCTTCTCGCTTGATGTACACTTGTACAGTGTCAGCAACCGGTCGATACTGATGGAGTTCATCCAACCGTTGTTTGAAATTTCCAAAGTGTTACATGAAGGATTGATCTTGGGCTTACTTGAGAGATGCGATGCTTTGTTGAATCTCAAAAACTCGAGCAGAGTTGTTGGGGTTTCCATACATCTCATAAATAGACTTCCATATTTCTTTGGCAGTGTTGGAATAAACAAAGATGCCATAGATCTTAGGTTCCATAGAGTTTGGAATCCAAGACATGACCCAAGAGTCACTGATCTCCCACTCAGCATCTTTAGCCTTCTTGTCTGGGTTTTTCCGGATCATCTTCAACTGTCGACGTCTCCGCTGGTTTGCCCAGGATATGGACGAGCTTGCCTTGCCCATGAAGTGCAAGCTTAATAGTTATCTCCATTGAGAAGAAAGTTGGTGAGAGATTGTGCTGCTAATCCTTTCTGGTTGAAATCAGCCATGGGAGATGAAGATGCGAAAAACAAAAAATAAAGGGAAGAGGAGTGCAAAGTAAAAAAGAACTAGGAACCAACGTAGTAGCTAGATCACCTTTGGCATAGCCATCAGCAATCAGTACCACTGGAACCTTTGCTCTGATACCATGTGGTGAAAATAAGAGCAATCAGATATTTGAGACAACACTCCCAAAAAACTCCCCTTCCTCCCAATTTATTCCATTAGAACCTTTTTGTTACAACACACAGCCTTTTTGTGTTTCTTTTTCATATATCAATACAGAAGAGAGGTGTTGTATATATGCCATGAGCTAACAAAACAAGAAACAGAATATCTGCAGGATCTCTAAATAAGGAAGTATAATTAATAGGATATATTCCCAACCTATCATTCCTAACACAGAGAACAGCTTATGAAAGGCTGTATGTTGCGCAATAACAAGAATTAGGAATCTTTAGCATGAAATTAGAAAGACAAATTCAGGTAATATTTATTGCAATTTTTGTTGAAGATAATTAATTCTTGTAATTTTTGCCTAATTTCATGCAGAAGATTACTAATTATTGTAAATAGAACAAAAAATAAACATTTTTACTATTCTTTTATTATTTTCTCCAAATTATTTTAATGAAATTTATTTTTAAATGAAACATAAAATACCGACAAAAATTATTTTATTTGATCTGTGATGAAAATTATCAAGTGTGGTCGAAATAGGAATCCATTGTGGAGTTCCAGGAATATTGTGTCCGGTCTCCAGACCTAATCCAGGTTAAGTTACAACCTATGTTGCATGGATACGGGTACGGGTATCGTATCGGATACGATACGGATACGGCGATACGGCAATTTTCAAAAATCTCGGATACGATACGCCAATTATATATATATAATATTTTTATTATTTATACATTGTATTTAAATAATCATAAAAATTTTAATTAAAGGCTCTAATTATAAAAAATTAAAGGCTTAAATCTAAGTATATATTAAATACTATTGTTAATGTAATATAACACAAGTGAACTTTGGCCGAGTGGATAAAGCTTTTGGTTGCTCTCCCAATAATCCCAAGTTCGAATCCCGCTGCCACAAAAAAAACCCCATTTGTGCGCCGGTCTATGCGCGGCTCACGGGTGCGGGCCTGGTTCATGGTCGCGGCTCACGGGTGCGGGAGCGGTTCAATTGCGCGGCTCACGGTGTCCCGCCGTATCCACACGTATCCCGCTGTATCCTGGAGTGTCAATGGAGTATCGGCGACCGTATCGGCCGAGTAAGGATACACCACGTAGGCGGATACGCCAGCTGGCATATCGGTGCCGTATCAGACGCGTATCGGTATCGGATACGTGTCCGATACGGGTACGGAGCCTATATTGGAGTATCCGAGTAACATAGATTACAACCTTGATTTTTGGATTTTAGCAGATTAACCCACCAATTTTGGAGTGCAAATAAAAACCTTTGGAGGTTACTTGAGAATACATATATCCAGTCCGAACTAACTACGAGTGTTGTAAATAACGGTATGCGGTCGTCGGACGGATAGGGTATCGCCAAACGATTAATCGGAAATAATCGGTCATAATTGGAATAATCAACCGATTAGTCGAGAAAAACTGTAACGGTTTGGTCACTGCCAACGACTAATTGGCCGATTAATTGAGTTAGCTCAAGAATAACTCTATTCTCAAACCGTGGTGATCACCGAAATTGTGCGCCAACGAAATTTCACTATTCTAGTTATTCTAGCTCCCATCCAACCGTGACGGTTTGGATCACCAAGGTTATTCTTGCACTAATCTCGATTCAAACGTACCTAAGAAAAGAAAAGGCGCACAGGCACAGGGAGCGGCACAGAGGTAATAGTTACAGAGAAACCAAACGCACATCAATCAATTTTCTCTCTAACCCTAGAATCTCAACCCAGCTTCTTCTTCCTGCCTTTCTTTTCTTTTTAAGTTTTCGCAGCAGAAAGAAAGAAAAGAGAAAGAGATAGAGATGAGGCTGTTCGATCCATGGCCGGTGTTCTTCAAGCGTGAGTTCAAACGGACATGGCCTTTCCTCGTCGGATTCGCCGTCACCGGCACTCTCATCACCAAGTTCACCGCCAGTCTAACCGGTACTCTCTCTCAATCTAAACCCCCCGCCCCCTTTTCTTTCTCTCCATTCGATTTCGATTAGATCAGATCCGCGATGGTCGTTGATTGTCTCTTTATTCCCTCGCCCCGCAATCAATCGCTATTCGCAACTTCATCTCCGATACGGATTGCTCTTGCAACAATACTATGGCTTGTCAGATCAATACTCTGATGAATCAATTCCTGTGCTTAGATCTGATTATCCTGACTGACTTCTAATTCTCTTTGCCACAATTGTGCGTAGCATCTGCTTTCTTATCTAGAGTCGTTAAACATCTCTATTGACACAAAAGTCATATTGCCGTTGTATTAAAATTACTCTTTCATTTATTACTTCTTTAATGTTGTGAATTACAATACAATGATTTATTCTGATATCACTGCATTGACACCCTTTGAATTTTTGCCAAAGTATTGTACTGAATTTTATTTTCTAATATAAACTATGCCCCAAGCAAAGGGTACCTGCGCAGTTTTGTATGATAATAACCATTAATTTTTTTGACATGACTGCAGAGGAGGATGCCAAGAACTCCAAGTTCGTGCAGTATCACAAAAAGTTAGACTCTCATTTCTTCTGTTTTATCTTTTCATTTAATTTTTCTCTTTTCTGCATCAACATTATGTTCAACACTTTGAAGTACAAATGTGCATTACACTGGTTACTCAAAAGTAGTTAGACATCATCAGGGAAATAAAGCAAATTTCTCATGGAATGAGGATCCATAGTTATATATATCAGGTGAAAATAGCAACCTTACAAAACTTTTTTTTTTTAGGGTTTTGAATGGTATATACCTATTTATCATTAAGCACCATCAATATTTTAATGTGCTTTCTGGTGGATATTTTGGGGAACCCTTTGTTTGCATCTTTGCTGAAATTGTCCTTCCTGTATATTGGTTAAATTCACTTTTTGGTGATTGAGCTGATTGCATACAATCAAGTATTATGTGCTAACTTTTTGGAGTCTATAAGTATTATGTTAAGTCTATAAGATCTTTGAAGTTTGCGAAATTAATAGCTGTGGTCAAAACAATGTTGCATAAAGTTAACACACCCAGTGATTATATTGTGAGGTATTTCGGTACCTATTCACAAACTATATACTATACGGAACAAAACTGTATTGCATGTCTCTTGTGCATGTATTCATTTTTACCTGTAAACACTTACCTCAAAGTAATTTTCATCAACTTTTGTTGTTGCAGGTGAACTGAGTATGGCAGCTATGGATGAGCTGTGCATGATTTAATAAATTTGGCAATTCAGTTTTTGTTTTTTTGTTTTGACTTTTGCAAATCAGAGTTGATATGTGTTTTGATTTGGCAGTTGAGTTACTTTCTTGAACGCAAAATAATTAATGGGTACTTAGTGCACATTACCTTTTAGTTTTGTTTCATATATGATATACTCATTTTCTGAAATTTCATTTGCTATGCGTCAATGATTCCAGTGGGTGTATTTATGAGTTTGAGCGGGCTAATATATTTGCAAATTGCAACTTTGCATGCTGTGTTAGTTTATTTTCTTTATTTTGCTTATTAGTCTTAACCATTTCATTGACATAGTTAAGTAAACTCAGCAAGTTCCAATTAAACCTTTTGTTACCTGTCAGAATATATTGATGTAATATTAGTAATTGTGGTTTTTTTTTTTTAATTCTAATGTGTATAATGATATCAAAATGCTAAAAATACGCGGGATTGTAAATTGCACTTTTCTATCTTGGTATATCAAATACTTTTTGTTATAGCCATGATATGTGTTGGATCATGTCTTTAATGTTGGATTTCTTTGTAATACAGTTAAAATTGTTCAGTGATCTCCTTTTGTCATTTTAAATGTAGAGAAAAATGATACATAAATCATCCGATTAACATGAACGGCAAAAGAAACAAATTATAGACAAATGAGAGTGTAGATGATGTGATATAGTTGAATAATTTGGAAGCATAATTTTTTTATGTATTATAAATTTGTGTACTTTAATTGTAGAGAATAGGATGAAAATTGTGTAGAAGACGAGTAGTGCAGTTCAAGCTTCACTTAAGTCAGTAAGTTTAGACTTTAGACATTGATAAAGCTTACTCGTTTATATCAGAAATGAAAGGGGAAAAATAAAAGAACAATGACGGCAACGCATGAAGGTGACCTTAGCAGTAGTAGCAAAAAATCATTTTACTTTGAATTTACTAAAACAGCAATTAAGCAAATGTCTACAATTCTGTTACTCCAACACAGAACAGTAAGCATCACAAAGACAGTCATTTAAGCTGAACAAGGCAGGTGGAAAATATAATAGAATAGATGTTAATCAACTAAAGAGAGGTTCAAGCTTCTCCATCCCTACTAAAAGCTGTCTTCTTTCTCATCAAGCTTCCTTTTCAACCTGTTGTTAAAAAAGCAAAGATATTTACTGAAGCACCGGAAATGAAGGTTGACCTAAACATTCTTTTAAAATTGTTATTACTCTAGCAAAAGGAATTGCACCAGGTTTTATTCCATTCGCTTTTATACTCTTAACTAATTTAAGGTTTGAAGCCAGCCTGACCCGTTTAAAACTGACCCATAATATAATTATCGGTTCAGGTATGGACCAGAAATGCTGATGTGCTGGTCGGTCCAGTCAGAGCCGACCAGTTAATGCTTTGTTTTAACTTCTTCTGAAAATAAGACAGCTGAATACCACATCAACAATAAAAGTGAACTTTTTCAAGCAGGTATAAATTCTAATCCAACCAAAACAATAAGAAAACTTTTTCAAGCAGGTATAAATTTCTTGTATAAAATTAATAAACAAAACATACAAGAAATTTTCTTAGGTCATTTTACATATATCATAGAAGTAATTTGATTGTTATCTCTATGTTCCGAGCTTAAAGTTGCGCTGATATCCTAAACATTTAATATGAAAAAACTTTGAACCATATGCAGTTACCGTGAATTAAGCTCTTCAAGAGTCCCAACTTCCTCATTTGACATAATATCCACAGTTGGCCCATTCATGTACCAGTCCTTCCTTTTTCTGATATGATTATAGTAAATAAACGACTCCATGTGAATTCAACAATACTTGCGAGAATAATGCTGATATAAAAGTAAAATTAAAAAAATACCGAATTACACCACTTCCTTTGCTCCCAAAGTACTTGGACACATCCAGGGCATTGTTACCTCCTTTGCTGAAGTACAATTTGTTTTTAAAGAAAATGTAATATTAGAACAAGAAAGAACAAAAAAACACAGTATTGGACATTATATGGCTATGATCGGCCAAATTAAAGGTTATCATTAAAAAGAGCTAAATGAGCATGTAGGCTGAAGCACCAATGATGGGTGTTCAGCCCACATGCTCATATTACTCAGGGAGCCAAATGAGCATGTAGCCTACATGCTCATGATATATTTATCATACCTTTTTATGAGAACTCATGTTATTTGAGTCATTTAAATATAAGAATATTATTCTATTATGGGTTTTCAACAGTTCGAGAGATTTTGGAACAAAAATATAGCACCAGGACAACAGTTGATCCAGAGAGGTACCTCAAATCATATGTACGGCGCCCCTTCTTACCGAGTTTAGCTTCCCTTACAGCAGAGACACTCTGGGCTGCTATCTGTTTTTTAATTACTATATTAATAAAAAAAATACAATAACAACAAGCACTAATGCAAAGTGTGAACATATTTCAGAAATTAAGCTAATTTTAAAGTAGAGGCATAAAACAGCAAACTGACCTCAAACAGTTGCTCTCTGATAGAGACAGCGATTGCTGGCTGTTAAAAAATACAAACAAAACCAATAAATCAGCATTATGCCGGCTTGCAATGTTATTGTATGATAGAAGGTTCATTATTTTTTTCCTTAAAAAAGTGGAAAGCCACTGATTTCTTTTCTTCAAAAACAGCAACAAGTTTTTACAAACAACCACGGTTTTACTTATCACTACCGATCCAAATATCTCCAAAACATGGTACCTACCTAGACCTACTGAGTCAATCTAACTGCAAATGAATCAGGATTTTTGGAAGTTACAACGAACATAAAATTAAGAGCAAAAAAACTATAGGAAAAAATAGGTTACTTATGAATATCATACCGCCACTTCGGGATCTGCAACATCCAAATCATTGCATAAGGTTCTGGCGAACTCTTCTGGGTCGCTTTCAAAATTGCTTATGTCCTAAAAAAATGGCACATGCATCAAAATGTAAAAGTTGTTGAAAGAGAATCTTTCTTCGCCATTGGGGAACTTTAAAGGCAAGTGCACGTACCCATAAGAAAGAATCTCTTATTACTGTGTTGTTTACCCGCAGATCTACCTACAAGACGATATTTGTTATTCTTACAAAATTGACACATGTAGGGGGAGAGAGAGAGAGAGAGAGAGAGAACCTTGAGTGGCACAATTTTCTCCCTAATATACATATCTTGACCTCCATAAGAACGGAATTCTGCCAATTGGGACTTAAAACCAAGGAAAATACAGAAGCATTATTCAAAAGAAAATGAAAGCATAAGAAACAATGAACACTATAAAAAAAAAAAACATAGAAAACATAAAATTTATTGATGATCAATAACATATATTAATTATTTGTTCTTACCTGAATAGATTGGGAAATCTGGGTAACAAATGTCGGAGGTAATTTCAAATCCTTCACAGTCCGTTTAGCAAAAGTCAGAACTTCTGAATCTGGATCTTAATCCCAATTGAAAGAACAAAAGTCGAAACAATATTATACAGGATAGCTTATTGGGCACATTAGCCGCTCCTATATTATAATATCCACAGAGTCATGACCTACATGAACAAAATTTGGCTGGTATTGGTACCAAAACAGTACCAGTAGCGAACTCTACTACTGGTCCTACCTAATATCCAAAGAGTATCAGTATCATAATGGTATCAGTACTGAGCAATACTTGTGGTATGAGAATTCATTCTGAAAAATAAATAGTAAATAAAAAAATAAAGAAAGGAAAGAAAAGGGATGCAAATACCATCAGGATTCCAAGTGAAGGCATCTTTATAACGATGGCCATCCACATCAAGGTCCAGACGTATCGGTATTAGACTTTCTCTTGTCGGCCTGCTCCCAATTAATTAATTAAATTTAATTAGGGTGGATTAAGCTGGTAAACAAAGAAGGTGAAGGTGTGATTAGAGAAGGGAGAGGGAAAAGGGGAAAACCGCACATGCGGAACTTGATGGATGCTGCTTTGGAAGTGCTACCCGCGAAGGACTTCATTTCATGCTGCTATGATTTCTTTCAAAAATTTGGATTTGAATTTGAATGGGATGCGATGCGACTGATCTCTTTCCTCTTTGCTTCGCCACGCCTCTCCCCTCGGCACTGGAAGTAAACAACGAAGCAAACAAGCATGGAAGGAAGCAGCCCAGCCCAGTCCAGTGGGCCAATGCCTGCAGATACAAATTTTATTTTGGGCCCGGCCCATTTTTCCACTCTTACCTCCTTAGTCCTTGTACCTCTATCACTCTGCATCTAACAAACCAACCTACCATCGCGAGTCAATTTGACAATTAATTTAGCATTAGATGTGAATTTAATTGCTCCAGTGGTTTTTTAACTGTGAAATTATGAGAAGAAATGAAACTCTCGATTTTAAATAACTAACCGTCCTAAGACTTTTCTCCCATCGTACCTTCCCTTTCTAATTGCTCCAGTGGTCAT
This sequence comes from Carex kokanica, assembly GCA_025461125.1. Lineage (NCBI taxonomy): Eukaryota > Viridiplantae > Streptophyta > Magnoliopsida > Poales > Cyperaceae > Carex > Carex kokanica. The sequence continues at coordinate 940,391 of JAJGRX010000945.1, read as the reverse complement.
TATCAAATTTCCGGCTTGCACCACCACGAGCAGGACTAAATACTGTCTCTCTGACCTAATACAAATTACAAAGCAGAATCTCTCTGCACCGGATTACGTGCCATATGCCACTTCATCTCATACCAAACAACTATACTTACAAAGCTTTTACAACTTTTATTGAATACTTGTACACGCATTCAAAAAAAAATAAAAATAATAATACAAGAGTCACATACCAAAATTCTAGATGAATCACAACACGGAAATGTAACTGCTAAGAACATAAACTATATATTATACAGGCCAGACAAAACTGATCAGTAATCACCTCACTGAGGCTAATATAGCGCATCAGGTTCATTTATACTGGCAAGAAAAGCAATTACAATCCACAGCATCAGAAGCCCTATTATAGAAGCCCTCAATACATGGTTGGAATCATTAACTGCAGGAAGTTCAGTTTCAATCAGGTCAATACACGCTGTGCCGTCAAGCTCCAACTGCAGCTCTTTCTGACGAGGATGCATTTTGCTACTAGTGCAGATTTCTTCTATCTTGGTTTCAACCTTCCCTAGAATCTTACGGCATTGCGTGCAATTGCAATCCCCCCCAAGAAACGCTGGCATTGTTTGGAGAAATTCGCTTAGGGCATTCTGGTATCCTTCTCCTTCTAACCTTATCTTTTGCCTAGTTGCTGGCTTCAAAATCTACCAATAACAATGGCATATAAGAATGAGAATACTACAATAAGTGAGCAAAAGAAAGTACATACAGAACAGACGGCAAATGAAATAATTACTGAATTTCAGCAACAGTTGCACAAATGTGCACCTTTTAAAAATAAAATAAAAGCCACATATCAAATGGTCATTTCAAGGCTGTAGCAGCACCACACACCTTCAGATAAGATTGCTTTCTTTGGTGGCCTAACTTATGGCCTTAAATTCAAGTGTTCAAATTTATTTCTTTTGAGAAATTCTATGATGCTAAAACCAACAGAATCGTTACATTCTCCACCTGCTTCATATAACAAAGTAACTAATGACAGATAGACATGTAAACCCAAAAACAAACAAAAAAGGAGGGGCCTTCTCAGGATTTTACCTGCATGAAAGTCTGAGCAATAACTCGAACAACAGGAGGGAGACGAACGATGAGTAATCGGCTGAGTCGGTTGGGGTAGTTCTCCTGTACAAGAGTCGTCACAGATCTCAGCATCTGCATTGGGAACCTGAATGGAGACACCCCTTTGCAATCCATCACAACTGAGATTGTTGGCTCATCTTCTTTCACCAAATGCGTGACCCCATGTTCAATCTGGGAAACTGTGAAACAGGTAAAGACATCTTTTGAGTATGCTTCAGAGCAATTAAGTCTCTAAGCAATTAAGCCGAGACTAGATATTCAACTTTTTCCTTTCTTCTATACTGATGTAAGGGATGGGGCAGTAGATCAGATCATTATACTCGACCATTGTTTCGTTAATGAAACAGATAGCTTGGCCGAAAAAGAAAAGTCTTGACTATGAAACATTGAGCTAGTTATCATGGAATCAACTATCTATCTCATACCTAAATATTAAAGCCTTAATACATCTAATTATGTAGACAACCACAAACTAGAGGGAAAAAAATAATACAGAAGTTCAGAAAATAAAAAATTACTAAGATAATTCAGAAAACAATAATGACAAAACAGAATATACCAATTGCTTGGGCAAAACGTGGCCGGTCCTTGGGGGCCAAATGAGAGCATGCAAATCCAAATCTAATGACAAGACATGGCCGCAACATGACATCACAACCATGCCAAAATACAAGGTAGGACCACCTCTCCAGCTCTTCAAGCGAAAGTATGTGGTAAGTCTCCCTCCAACGAATTGTCTTCTTGAGTGATGACAGCAAAACTGAAAGGTCACCATTAGCTGCAGTGTAAAATCTCTCGAGTTCACCCTTGTCAAACCTGAATTTTTATTGAGACCTTAACGTTAACATCTAAATTTTGTTGAGTGCAAGTTCAAATTTTGATTGTCTTATTGGGGTTCGACTTTCTTGTGAGCCTTTTGATCACTAATTTATTGAGGCCTTAACATCAACATCTAAACCTACAGAAGATAGTAAAAAAGAAAACGAAAAGAGTAAACTGTGCACTCAAGCTGATATCATACTAGTAAAACCGATACCTCATGAACTACAGCACTGTACTAATATTTTTATTGATATTTGTTATTTTTATATTTTGGATCTTACAGACAGGCAACTTATCCTTCTATAGCATAATTCATTGTTTAGTACCATAATGTTTGCAAATCTAATTGTTTTGTGCACAAGAAGAAATTTAGTACCTTTCTGGCAAAGTAATGCATTCTTTCTCTAGCTCTTTGAAAAGCTGCACCAACCAATTTACAGCTACCGTATTCTCAATAGTTTCCTCAGATCTGGATTGACAAAAGTGTACATTTCATCTATACTAAGTATTCCGAAAGCAATGATCAACATTCTCTTAAGATCTATTTATGAAATCCATCTTTTATACCTAAAATGACCCTACAGGAATTGAAAACTAATCCTACCATGCCACTAATATTCCAATCAGATGTTAATATGAATACAGATATATTAGGCTCATGATAACGTGAAGCATTGTTCAAAAATCAGTATATTATCACAAGAATTCATAGAAATGAGATTGCTTACCCTTCTGTGTCTAAATGTAATGAAGTAGCTGAAGTTGAAGTAGCATTATCTCCCGTCTCGTTAGGTTGGTCAACATGTTTTGAGAGATCAACTAAAGCAGTTGTAACAGAGATAAGCAATAGAGGCTTCGAAATATTCTGCATACATACAAGTCCGACAGCATTGAAAGTGTTAATTACTGAAAAGCCATCTCTTCTGCCTCTCAAAAGTATCAAAATATGATATGGAGACCTTTCACAAGAAGTCATGCAGACCTTAAAAAACGAGGAAAATAAGATGCATTCTACGCTTACAAAAATATGAACAACATCATTGATGTTCCTCGCTTACCCGAATTCTTCAAGGGGCAGTCAATTTACCACTTTTTCTTTTTCTTTTTCATGACATGCTGAGGGAGAGTGGAGGGATAATTCAGGTACTCTTTTTCTAATAATCAGGAGAGGAGGAACATGGCCGACATTCCAATATTTTTAGGCACATATAGTTATCCTCTCTTTTCAAGAGTATATGCATAATAATCTTGTGCTTTTAGGAGTGAACATAAAATTTTACCCACCAAATATGCACAACAAGAAAGAGATATAGGGACAGTGAGTAAGAGAAGCAGAATATTTAGGGCAGCTGAGATTTATTAGGGCTTAAGTGAGATTTCTGGCAATGACATATTACCAATCCGATAAACAATGAGACTGAAGAATCGAAAATCAAATTCAAACTTACAGACACTCCAGCACACTCAAAAGGATTTCTTTTACCTGAATTCCTCTGATGAGAAAACCAAGAGGAGTCCAGCACTGAGCCCACTTAAAAGGAGGGTAGCTGAGAAGTTGTAGAGCCTGAACCGCATTCCACATGACGGGACACCGGGCGCTCGAGATCCTTCTCGCCGCCTCCAAGGCTGCCACTTTTGCCAAGAAACAAACCGCCTCATTCGCTCCTGTCCCCAGCTTCAGCTGTCTCAAAGGCAGTACATGCTTCAGAGGCGCCAGAACCATTGTTGGTTTCTTTTCATTTGACGCTTTCATTGATGCATGCAGGTTCTTACTTTTGCTCGATCTATCCATTCCCGAGTCAGATGCAAATTCAGAAAGCCAATCTGGTGCAAGACAGGCTATATTTTGGGCGGCATTCTGAGTTCTTATTGTTTTGTCTATATGTCAAATCTGCTTTTTAAAATAAAGGAATGAAGTTAGCTCCCATATGAAAAAGAAAGAATAATGAAAATAAGATAATAGGCCTTACTGCAAATAACCATATGTACTATTTCATACTTGCTCGAACTACATTTCTTGTATGTGCAAGTAACACCTAATAATTCTTGACATATTTGTAAACAAAAACTGAAGGAATTGCGATATTGACAATTTAGCCCCTAGGCCCTAGCTCCAATTAGGTCCTCATTTACTGACAGACATGAAACTAAAAGTTGAAGCCTTGAGGGCTGTAGGACTTAGAATTAGATGCAAACAAATACAAATTAAATTGCGAGTTTTGCTAGTTTAACCACATTTTGTTCTGATTACTATTTTAATGTTTATCTCCAGTTCAATTATTTGGGATATCCAGACAAAAAATCCCAAGTAAACTGACATATGAGTTTAACAATGAAGTCAGGGACTAATGGAGCAAAAAAAATTAAAGAGGCGATGCCACCCTAAAGAAACAAAAATTGAACTGAGAATTGGGGTTTAGACCATGTCAAAAGCAAAAGCACGGGGATTTAACAATATCACAAGAGTTTGATGCAGAATGAATTCGCAATTAGAAGTAATTTTGAACTTACATTTTTTTTTCCAATTTGCAACTAACAAGTAATTATTTTTTCAAAAATGAAACTAAATTTGAGATTTGAATACAGAAGAAGAACGATCATCTAATTAAGTTTGCTCAATATTTGCTTTACCGCTGTGAAAACCGAAGAGGAATTTGATGCTGGAGCCTTCAGGCGATTTAATGGTTAATTTTATTTTATGGAAGAGAAGAGAAGCTAAGCGGAGAGAAGAAAAAGTAACTGGAGGCTATAAAAAATTTACTCGAATAGAAAGAGAGAGAGAGAGAGCGAGTAATTAGGTGGATCGGTTAGCTGGCTTGTAGACTTTATTAAGTAAGAAGACCTGGTCCACACGAGAAGACGTCAATAAATATAATGCAGATGGGATGGGTCCTATCTGTCAGTCTCATGGTGTTAGTTTGCCCGATCTGCGTACATTGGGTTATTAGAAATGAGTCTCAAGACTCGTGTCATCATGTGAGCAGTCGCTACAGGAAAGGACTACAATTCTACGGAATCAGAGTAGGTCCGATGCCCATCGGACCTACCTTGGTTCGATGGGTGTGATGACCATTCGATCTGCATTAAGATTCGTGTGTATGTATCAAAATCCGTGCAAGTCTGTATCAATTTCCGTCTACATAGATCTTGATGATAATCGTACGGTTCTAGAGCTAATTGAACCTAAATGTAGGTCCGATGCCCATCGGACCTACTCCTATCTCCAGTTCTACAAGCAATCCATGTTCCATTGTTGCGTTGGTCGTTATTTTATACATTCTTTTGCAAAATGAGACACGATACGAAAGGGAGGATTTTTCATTTTTTTTTTCATTGATTTGAAGCCCGTAAGCACTTCATTCAATGATTGATTATGAATTTATGACACGTAAAAATAATTGTTACTTGCTTAGTTGCTTTGTCCTGGTTGCTTTTGCCGATTATGGAAACTATGTCATTTTACGTCAGGTCCTCACGTGCATTTCTGATTTCATTTAACCATACATTAAAGTTATATATATTAGTAGAACACAAATAATAAAGTCCAAGAACTTAAATCTCTCTCACACCCCTCAAAAGCCAACAAAGTGGGAGCAGAAACATCATCAAATCTCCACGCATGTCAGTGATATCCATCGCATCCATAAATTTACAAGAAAATGATATGTTCTCTCAAGTTGAAGTTGAAGTGTATTATAATTGTGCATAAATTAAATTCTACAAGTGCGTATTACACTACATCTTTCTCAGGTTGTCCAGCCGTGCCTGTAGGTCGGCGTCAATTCCACTATCTGCACCTGATGCGCCTTCGGGTTGAGCAACCTTGCTCGCAACTGCTGGTGTGCTGACAGCTGCGGTGGGGGCCTTGACGAGCTCCGAGTTGATGTCAATGCCAATCTCGTCGAGGACCTGGCTGACGAGCTCCTCAGTCTCCTCCTCCTCCTCATCACCCTCAAGGGCGTCGTCAATAGCATCGGCCATCATCTCGCTCGTCATCTCCATGCGCTCGTTCTGCCGCTCAAACTCCATCATTATGCGCTGCAGTGCCGGCAGGTTCATTTGTCGGTTCATCTGTGACATCGCCTTTGTCACTCCCTTCATTGCCTCCCCCATCGCTTGTGTTGATTTCAGTGTCTATTTAATTTTATGTAAAAAATAATTTCATTTCCTTCTTTCAATCAGAGAATCAAACTAAAAAGAGAATTGGTGGTGCATGGGGGTGCGGTTTTACCTGAATTCTCAGAGACACTCCTTGGAGCTGTGACTTGAGTGCATAGAACTTTGTGATCTGATGTCTTGTGCGAATCAAGTCCTTTGCCATTACCTTAACTGCCCCCTACAAGACCATAAATCAACAGAGAAATTTACAAGATTTAGCACAACTTGCACGATAGATAGTTTTGCTTTGCATAAGGTACCAATTTTAGTTTTGGTTGGTTTAATTTTGTTAAAGACTTGTTAGCACGAAAGTAGGGTTTAGTTGAATTCCTAAACATTCAGCAAAAAATAAATTAAAAGAAACAAAAATTAAAAAAAAATTGTGAATAAGCCAGATGGGTTGTGGTATATCATGTAAATCCTGAACAGTACCAACTACAGTAAATAAGAAAAGAGAATGAAGCTGCTTTCTTAGTTACCTCAGAAGGAACAAAAGCTTCCTAGGTCTATTTCCTAATAGTTATTCGGTGAAAATGTTGTATCTAATGTTAGAATATGAAGTAATAACTCTATCCTTACATCCTAAATAAGTCAACATATAATAAGCCGCCACATAGTTTGATTTGGATGTTCTGAAACTAGCACTGTTAAAATCCTCGAGTAGATTGGTTTTGTACAAGGTCTTTAGAATTGTTTTTTACCAACGGCTGAAACACAAAACATGCAAAATTGAAAGGGAACTGTGGAAGTAGAGATAGGTTAGGTACCCAAACAACATGGGCCATATACAGACTGATATGCAACAGCGTGACACTAAAATCAGACTCTAATTAAGTTAGCAATGAACAATTAGAAAAGAGTCCAAAATCAAAGAAACAAAATACCATTTGGCCTTCTTTAGCAGTTTTCTTGATCTCTGTTATAAGCTTTTTCTCTTGGGTTTGCAGTCCTTGCCTCTCCCTTTCTATTTCCCTAATGGATCTATCTAACATCCTCTTATTCTCTCTTAGTAACTCTGCAGTGCAGACAAAAAACAGAAAATGTGCTAAGTTTGTTACAAATTGAACCAAAAAATAAGAAGAAAAAAGAAGCTGCTGATATTTGGTTTAATCACCTACACCGATTGTCTTTTTTTTTATATATATATATTAACATCAGTGCATGTCAGCAGAAATGAACATTACATACCAGGACTTGCAGATTTGTAATAATTAAAGCATGAATAAAGATATCCAGTGTTCCAAAATACCAAAACAAATTGATTCATTAACCTAAATAGAACAGGTAGTTAAATAATCTCACAATAAATATTAAATAAGAATCAATAGATCAATCAACAGTAGGAAGTATAATATGTGACATTTAGCATTATTTTATTTAATAAAACTGACACTATCCGGCAGCCTACACACAATTTCACTATAGTACATAGAATACAGCAGTAAACATCATCTCTCATAAAATTTGACACTGTTCAGGAGTCGATCTACATACTTACAATTGATAGAATTTACAATAATTGTTCATCGTTCAGATAAATTTTACTGACTTGATAAACAATTCAAATTTGCATTAAAAAAAGGGAAAAGGAAAGAAAAATGCTCATTGAAGCATGCCAGTGAGAAAATGTCGAAGTAACCAATAGCAATTTACTTCTGAAACCAATCAGAAGCTAGTTGAGTAATCAATTACACATTAGCACCGACTGAAGTAGAACAAAGTTATACCATACTACAATTAATGTAATCAAACAACCGATCCGATCACACAACAAGGAAGCATCTTGAAGCTTAACAACATTAAGTTCCAAGAGTTGCTTTTCGTATTTTCTGTGAAGGTCAATTTGTATGGTATCCGATGAATTACAGTATTAAAATGGGAATCTCCCTAAAGGAGGTATTCAAGTACTTGGTAATGGATGACAAAAATCGGTTCTAGTTTTAAGTAAAACCTGGAGAAATGATCATGTCTTCAAGCAAATAATTTGGATGCTCCCAGTATAAAAAGAAAATGTAAAGAGGAAAGAGATCGTAACAATCGGACTAGTGATTGAAGGAGATCGGTGATTAAAGCGTTACCAGCAGGGGTTTTCTTCTTGCCGAAGATAAAACTCATCTTGAAATCGCTTCGAGTCCTTTAAATTCGCAAAAATTGAAGAGATTGAATGGAGGAATCAACCGGATTCAAGGTCTCCACTCGCTTCTTCTATTTTCTATTTTCTATTTTCTGTTCTATCTCTACTATGTCTATCTGCTTTCCTCTTATTTGCTTTTCGTTTTTTTTTTTCTTTGCCCCTTTCCTTCCAATCCCTTCCCTGCCCTTTCCCCAAAATAAATAAAGGAATAATTAATATTTAGTCTCCTATTGACTTCTCCCGGTAAAATCCGAATCTGGTTCGGATCCGTATCCTCTGCATTAACTCAAAAGGGAATCTTTTGAGTTAATAAATTTCAACCGTCTGATTTTAAACGGAGCCAATCCGGCTCGTGTCTATAACCTAGGGTCTCTTTAATATTAGTGCAGATTTAGTTCGCACGAATCTTAAAACATATCGGACAGTCAACATTCATTAACTCAAAGATTCTCTTTTGAGTTAATGCAGAGGATATGAATTTATCTGGTTCCGACGCGCTTTTCGTAAAGGAAATTAACTCCTCTCTTTTTTAGTTAACACTGGAGAGCTCTCTTCCCAGCACGGCAGCACCGACCCGACGTCAAAATCCGATTCGGACCGTAATACAGCTTTGAACCCAAATAAATCCGAACGCGAAAAGTTCCCCAAGTGTAAAGCGTGTGTAGTGTGGATAAATAATGAGAAAATATTTATTTCTTTCGAAATAAACAGCGAGATACGACATATAAAGAGGAGAGAGGGAGAGAACTTTCAACAGAAAACAACAAACAATTTTTACTTTAAAATGGAACTTAAAACACTTCATATTCGTTCGGATGTTACGAGATTGCACAATAAAAGTCTAGAAATGTGCAAGGATGACAATTAGATTGTACTGCAATACAAATTGTGAGATCTTTTCTAAATATCAAGATATAACATCGATCTTCTTACTAAAAGTTATTAATATATTTTAATTTGAGTAACTAAGATTGTGCTTCAATTGGAGGAAATTAACTAAGAGGAGGGAAAGCGAGGGTGGGTAAAAAATTGGAAGTTTACTTGCTTCACAATTCAAAAATGGAAGAAAGAGAAATACATTCAAAGCAACGTTCTTACTTTAGACAGATGAAATTTGTCAGTCCCGATTCGAGGTGTAGCGAAAAGAAAAGAGGATCCACATTGCTAATTTACTGAGTTATCTTTTTTCGCGTGATTCCAATTTCCATTTTGTTTGCGCTTTTATTCTTCTCATATCGATTTCTCACAAGGGGTGGTGTTTTGTCTTTGTTTATGGGGTATTTGTTGCTGGACGGGTAAGTTCTGAAGAATTTTTTTTTTGTCGTTATACTTTAGTGAAATAAAGAGAAGATCATATTTTTCACACATTTAAATTATTGCGATAGAAAATGGTGGCATTTCATATCAAGGGACAATTTGATATCTAAATTGACACCATATCTTCCTTGATGCTTACTTTTCAAACAAAGCAAACATGATATTCAACAAGAATTTTCATCTATTTATTTTAATGAAATTGTCAAGGGTCAAGGTCGTATTTTCAAAATGATTGTATCATTTGTCTAAGTATTAGATAGGTAGATAGATCATAAATGGAGATATTGAGTGTCTGATTTGGGTTAATTTTATGTACAAGTCATTCAAAAAATTCTCAAGTTCGCGATTAGATCAATTTCAGGTTGCTTTAGTTCTCTTAGGTTATATTGATCCAGTTTTGTATCATTCGAGTTTGAACTCATTAAGGTTGTTTTACAAATGAAATGAAAAATGATTTGAACTGAGCTTTGTTAGGTCATGCCATGTAATTCAATATGGTTTGTAGGCATGTCAAGTCCCTGGTTCAATCAATTATCAGGTTTGACTAAAGTACCTAAGCAAAACAAATTATCAAGTTTGACTAAGGTACCTAGGCATAACAAATTATCAGGTTCGATCAATTATCAAGTTGGATACAATTGTCTTCATGTCTACTAATTAATGATTTAACGGATGAGGGAGAAAACTGATCAAGTTCAACGAGAGTTGAAAAAGCAAACTGTGATCATGAAAGAGATAAATTAATGCATAGGCTGGTTTATGGTGGGCAATGTCTTGACATAGTTCGAATGGATGCCCGCTCTTTCCTCAACTTATGCTTTCTATTGGAGAAATAGATGGTCTTAGGCCAACAATACATGTTGACATTCATGAGCTTGTTGCAAGGTTTCTCTGCACAGTTAGTCGTAATGAAAAACATTGCCGCTCATTGGCATTCTATTAGTGGCGTAGTAGAGCTACAATTAGTACTGGTATTCAATGGTTTGGTGAGATAATTTGGTAAAATCTATCTAAGAGTTTTTAAATTTGATATTTCTGGAATCAACATTTTCTTCTCATTCGATTCTCTATGTATTTGCAGGAAAGGAGTTTGGTTTGACAGATTTTGTGAATGCAAAGGAGATTGGCTAGAAATCAGTCAGCAAGGTCGATGATCCATGATACATTTTGTTTGTCTACCAAATATGTTGTAGAATAAATTTTAGATGATTAAGTATAATGTTATGTTAATTTTAATTTTATAACGATGCGTACTGTACGAGATGAATAGTATAAATTCAGAAAACTTCAAATTAATACTACAATTCGTTTTTCAATACTTATATATTTTTTTTCTTAAGGAGAATTATTGGTAATACCTATTAATTCTTATAGGTAACTTATTAATACAAAGACTGGTATTGGAGTTGAGAAAAATAATTATCAAACTTTTAAATAATTCTCATTAGTTTCCTAAATGCCAACTTCATTCATCTCCTTTAGAGCTTTTCGAAAAAACAATATATTGAGTGTGAATGCATTTTAATTTTTCCACGAAGATGCAACTGAAATAATGGTTGGAATTAGAAATTTAGTCCAAATAGAATTTGAGAAAATGTTCGGAACATCAGATGAGAAAAATATTCTCAATGGGCTAAATTTTAAGGTTGCGTTTGGATTGGGTTAAAATAGCGCGAATTCGGGAATAACTCGTTATTTTTGAAACGTTGTGATCCAGGCGTAAAAGGTGGATTAGTGAATAGTGCAGGAATAGTGTTATTCTGCTATTCCTACGAAAATGTGGATTAGTGAATTTCTCAAATTGTTGGGTTAGCGATATTAGTCCAAAATAACACTATTCCAAATATACAATCCAAACAACATTTCTACTAACCCGGAATAGTCTAAAATAGCACTATTCTCAAACCACTTGGGTTAGCACTATTCTCAACCACTAACCCAAAAATCGCTATTCTTACACTAATCCTTGCACGATCCAAACGTAACCTTAAGTGAATTTCTACAAGAACCTTACCTATCGAGCAAATTCTTAAATACACTTGAATCTCTAACAAGACCACAATTAATTTCAACTGAAAGGTACAAAATCTTATAGAATAAAAAAAATAGTAACTCATGCTAAACAGAAACAATAGTGTACTGTGTATATATTTTTGTTCAAGCAGAAATTCAGAATCAATTTAATTCTTCTGTGTTGAATTATTTGATTTTTATTTCTTTGCTATTAATTTTTGTTAGTTTTTCACTAGTTCAAACAAGTAGCAATATTTAGATCGCCTAAATCTTAAGTATTGTATATTATTCTATTTGGTCGAAACTGGTTTAAGATCCATTTGTATTAATTTTTTTTAATGTTTTGAACCTTTTGTAATTATTTTTTCATTCAGTGGTTTCAGAAGTTAGGATATGTTTGAATTGATAAAAGAAGGAAGAAAACTGTATTTTATGTGCATTCAAATAAGAAAAACAACACTATTTCTGGTTCGAGCCATTCTCATAAATTGAAACATACTAGAGTGAGACTATGGTACTTCAGCTAGTGTACTACGGCTCAATATGGTACTTTTTAAAATCCTAACGGTCAATCCGAACCGTTCAATGTGATATCCATATGAATATGTACTTACAAACTAAATTTTATATTTTTTCGAATTTTTTTACTATTTTTTTAGATGGGTAGAATTTTGATGGTCCAGAATTTGTATAAAACACTGAAAATTCTACATATCTAAAAAAATAGTAAAAAAATTCAAAAAATATAAAATTTAGTTTGCAAGTACATATTTATATGAATATCACATTGAACGGTTTAGATCGATACTTAGAATTTTAAAAAGTACCATATTGAGCCGTAGTACACTAGCCATAATACACTAGCCGAAGTACCATAGCCTCACTCAACATACTATCATATTCTTAAACTGTAAATTAATTCGTAACAGCAAAATACTTAACTACGATGGCAACGATAAATATAATCATGATATGGAGTTTTTTCCTAAAATAAACGAACATGATTTAAATTTAAATATGGATAATTTTGTAAAAATGTCTCTTAATTTATCACACCGACAAATTACTCCTTAATTATGACAGAGTTGCAATTATTAGGAGCCGTATTCAGATTTTAGCGGATACGGATATTCATATTGCGAAAATGGATCCACATCCAATCCGTTTGCACTGCAACTCTGCAAGAGCCGATCCAGGGACTCGGTGAACGCGTATCCTCTGCATTAACTCAAAAGAGAATTTTTTGAGTTAATGAATATCAACCGTCTAATTTTAAACGGAGTCAATCCGGCTCCTACCTATAAATATAGGGGGCTTTTCAATATTAGTGTGAATCTAGTTCACACAAATCTCAAGATAGATCGGATAATCAAGATGCGTTAACTTAAAATTCCCTTCTGAGTTGATGCAGAGGATACGAGCTCGGGAGTCGGGACTCAGGTTGCTTCGCCTGGTAGTCTGATACCATGCTTCGTCCTAGATATTTCCACGTCCGCGCGGGACCCGCGAGCCCAGAATTTTTTATAATAGATATTTAGGTGGGACCCACATAAGCCGGCTTCTCCATTTTAACTTCTTTTCAGTTTGAAATCGTGCAGTTTTGCGGGTCGTGAAGGGAATCTGTACCTTCGGATTACATCCAATGGTGGTGAATAAGCAGCCAGAACCTTCTGGAATCTCGAAAACTCTTTTTATAGTTCGTTCTTCCCTCCTAGTTCCTTCTCTCTCAAACCCTAGCCGCGCTAGTGTTTGCAACCAGATCTCAACCTCTGCGCTCTTTCTTTCTCTTCCTTAGATAATCTAGATCTACATAGAAACCATTAGGGATGGCCGGAAAGGGAGAAGGACCTGCGATCGGTATCGATCTCGGCACCACTTACTCGTGCGTTGGCGTGTGGCAACACGATCGTGTCGAGATCATAGCCAATGACCAGGGAAACCGTACCACTCCCTCCTACGTCGCCTTTACTGACTCCGAGAGGCTCATCGGAGATGCCGCCAAGAATCAGGTCGCCATGAACCCGACCAATACTGTTTTCGGTGAGTGTTCATGTTGTTTTTCTTTTATTTATCTGGATACTGTAGATCTGTCCGCTGCTAGTTTAGATCTGTACCGTTTAAGCTTGAACCTCTCGTAGGTTTTCTAAATGCTTAGATCTGTTGGACGTTGGCGCTTTTGGATTATAGGCTACCTATATACGCGTGTTTTTCAATCGTGTCCAGTGGATCTGGTTGTTGTAATCTCGCTTAAATTTGTAGGTAGAAACAGAGTAGTTGTTTCTTTTCCGTTCTGCAACATTCCTTACCATTATAAACACTTCAATAGCCTTGATTTTCTATTTATGATATGGTAATGTCTATACTGAACAATTTTTCTAATAATATAAAAAGTAACAGAAAGGTTCTCTGCTGAAATTATTCTACCTACATATGCCTAGACAACCATGAGCCAGTACTGTAACCAATTTTGGGTTGTAACATTGTTTGAATTTTGTATCAACTGTGCATCTGTAGTGTGGATATGTCAGCACTCAGCAACAATAAGCTAGCCTGATGGTGTTGCTTTGGTGGTCTAAACTGTATTGCCTGTACTTCAATTTTTTGTACTTGAGAAATATCTTGCATATTATTAAATGTACTTCTTGTCAGTACAATCATATATGAATCCTTACTTACAAAACATTGCATCTCATGCAGATGCCAAGCGTCTTATCGGCCGGCGTTTCTCTGATGCCTCAGTCCAGAGTGACATGAAGCTATGGCCCTTCAAGATCATTCCTGGACCAGGTGACAAGCCCATGATTATTGTGCAGTACAAGGGTGAGGAGAAGGAATTTGCAGCAGAGGAGATTTCATCCATGGTCCTCATGAAGATGCGCGAGATTGCCGAGGCTTATCTCGGTTCACAAATAAAGAATGCTGTGGTCACTGTGCCTGCCTACTTCAATGATTCCCAGAGACAGGCTACCAAGGATGCTGGTGTGATTGCTGGCCTTAATGTCATGCGTATCATCAATGAGCCGACTGCGGCTGCCATTGCTTACGGTCTTGACAAGAAGGCTACAAGTGTTGGTGAGAAGAATGTGCTCATCTTTGACCTTGGTGGAGGCACCTTTGATGTGTCACTCCTGACCATTGAGGAGGGTATTTTTGAGGTCAAGGCCACTGCCGGTGATACTCACCTTGGTGGTGAGGACTTTGACAACCGCATGGTCAACCACTTTGTTCAAGAGTTCAAGAGGAAGAACAAGAAGGACATCAGTGGCAACCCGAGGGCTCTCAGGAGGCTCAGAACTGCGTGCGAGAGGGCGAAGCGCACCCTTTCTTCCACTGCCCAGACAACAATCGAGATCGACTCTCTCTATGAGGGTATTGATTTCTACTCAACCATCACCCGTGCCAGGTTCGAGGAGCTTAACATGGATCTGTTCCGCAAGTGTATGGAGCCTGTGGAGAAGTGCTTGCGGGATGCCAAGATGGACAAGAGCACTATTCATGATGTTGTGCTCGTCGGCGGATCGACCCGTATCCCCAGAGTGCAACAGCTGCTGCAGGACTTCTTCAATGGCAAGGAGTTGTGCAAGAGCATCAACCCTGATGAGGCTGTTGCATATGGTGCTGCTGTCCAGGCTGCCATCCTGAGTGGGGAAGGCAACGAGAAGGTGCAGGATCTGCTCCTTTTGGATGTGACACCTCTCTCCCTTGGTCTGGAAACTGCTGGAGGTGTCATGACTGTTCTGATCCCCAGAAACACCACCATCCCCACCAAGAAAGAGCAGGTCTTCTCCACCTACTCTGACAACCAGCCTGGCGTGCTCATCCAGGTGTACGAGGGTGAGAGAACCCGCACCAGGGATAACAACCTCCTTGGCAAGTTTGAGCTCTCTGGCATCCCCCCTGCCCCAAGAGGTGTGCCCCAGATCACAGTCTGCTTTGACATTGATGCCAATGGTATCCTGAACGTGTCAGCCGAGGACAAGACCACAGGGCAGAAGAACAAGATCACCATTACCAATGACAAGGGAAGACTGAGCAAGGATGAGATTGAGAAGATGGTCCAGGATGCTGAGAAGTACAAGTCGGAGGACGAGGAGCACAAGAAGAAGGTTGAGTCCAAGAATGCCCTTGAGAACTACGCCTACAACATGAGGAACACCATCAAAGACGACAAGATATCGTCCAAGCTCGATGCTGCTGACAAGAAGAAGATTGAGGATGCTATTGAGGCGGCCATCCAGTGGTTAGACGGCAATCAGCTGGCTGAGTCCGATGAGTTTGACGACAAGATGAAGGAGCTTGAGGGTATCTGCAATCCCATCATCGCCAAGATGTACCAAGGTGCCGGTGCTGACATGGCTGGTGGAATGGAGGAGGATGGCCCTGCACCAGCAGGTGGCAGTGGTGCTGGTCCCAAAATTGAGGAGGTCGACTAAGTAATTTCTCTTGTTTTGGTTGCTTGTGCATTGATTTTTGAATTCAGACAGCTGTTACTGCCTGGACTTGGATGAGGTTCAGTTTATCTATTTATGTTTTAGTTAGGTTTTGGGTTCATGGTTAGTGTAGTGACGGCCATGTTAAAGGTGTTATTATTTCGACTTTGTGATTTTTGTTAACTTTGTTTTGATCAAGAATTTTTGTTTAGTTGCTGATGTTACACGGTATCCTTGTTACAATGAATGATATTAGCTGCTTTCAGGTATCCTATCCTGTGCTAATATCTGTTTGTGAGTTTGGACGATTGCTTCTCTCTTATTACAGACCGTTAACTTCGTACTGCAATTTATTTTTTGCTCGATGTTTTCTTATGTGTTGTTGAGATGATTGTTTGCATGATATGACTGGTATTAGTTTCATATTTCCCGGCAGTTACATTTGTGCACTTCTAAGCAACTTGTATATCTGTAGATTTTTCTGCGCTCATCCGCCGTTGTGTTCGCGAAAGGATTCCATTCTGACTTTTAATTTCCTATTGCACTTGTTAGAAACCAATTTAAATTTATTTAAAATAGTTTCGTTCGTGCAGTTCTGTAGATTTATTGCTCATGACAAGTTGCTCTAAAAAAAAATAAAGCCCGCTGCCGAAAGCCTAATTTTTATCAGTTTTCTCCGTTCTCTGCTTTGAGTAAAAAATTTAATCAGGCATAGACTTCGCCTACTTTTGAAAATAAATTACATTTTTAATCAAGTACGGTACATACCAATAGCACATGCCACGTGGCATGATGGTTGCTATCATATTTATGTATGCATTGTATTTGTATGTATGTATTTTAATTAACCTTTACAAATTACGTATGCAAATGAAAATGACTTGAGAGAGAGGAATGGGCCTCCACCTCCAGCGTGGGACTCCGCGGTCTCCGATTTTGTAATTTAATTGCTGCTTTTTGCACAACAAAGTATCAAGATGTAATTATTAAGAATTAACATGCTCCTCAGCTGCAGCTGTGTCAGTGTCCCTATCAGTAAATTAATTACCTATCATCTCATCTGGACCACTTAATTCCTGGTCACCTCGTCAAGCACATATATGCTTTTTTTTTTTTTACTTTACTTTTAAGCTATTATATGTGCCCGGACCCACAAGGGACCCACCAAAAAATTCATCTGCATTTTGATCATTTTATTATTTACAAGATTATACTTACTCCATTTTATAAGTGTTTTTACTCAACAGAAATTAGCTGACATTTCGTTTGTGTTAATCTCAGATAAATTAATCGTACAACTGAACTTTTCAAATTTTAATGGACCGCAAGTGGCTCATTTCCTGTTAATATTGGGCCCAAAAAATATATTGTAGAGGCCCATTAAATTTGTCTCTTGTGTCTGTTGTTAAAGCCTCAGAGAAGAAATATTTTTATAAGCTTTCCGAACATATTATGAAAAAAAATATGTTCATACGAATTTTCCTAAAGAAACTGGTCATTTGATAATGAAAAAAAAAATTTTTTTTAACAAATTTGAAGATGCTGAAACAGTAGCAAATCTGTTTCTTGTATCTCTTAATTTCTTAAAGTATACAATATATTTCAAGTCTAACATTGAAAATCTTGATTGTTTTATTTAATAAAAAATTGTAAGAAAATAAGATATCTGTGATCGTTTTACTTATGAATTTTATAATAAATTTAATGTAGCGTTAGTTTTTTATTGGTGGATTATAGATTGGTGAGGACAACTCTAAAAATCTGCTGATTGACTACAAACGACGAATTCAAATTGTTGAAACCGATATACTTCACGAGTAATGCGTGTACATGTAAAATTTTAAAATTCATTTAGTACAAAGTCAACGTAAAAAAATAAAATAAAGTTTTATAAGTTATTTTAATGCATTCATTTTTCATTATTTTTTTGACCGCTTGACTTTGTACTAAATGAAATTCCAAAATTCCAAAATTTTGTATGTACACGTATCACTCGTGAAGTATATCGATTTCAACAGTTTGGATTAGTCCTTTGAAGTTAGTCCAATAGATTTTTGAAATTGTACTCACCAAACTTTCTTAGTGAGACCATCACACGCTAGTTTTGCTCACCTGATCCATAATCACGTCAATCTGAGAACGGAGTAGGTCCGATAGACATCAGATCTATTTTTTAGTCCAATTAGCTCCAACACCGTCTGATCCGTATTAAGATCTGTGCACACATAAATTGAAGCAGACACGCACATATATTAAAAAAGAGCGCACACATCTTAATGCAAATCGGATGTTGAATGAACCCATCGAACCAAAGTACGTAGGTCATCTGATGGGTATCAGACCTACTCTGAATTCCTTCAATCTTGGTTTTTGATATACACCAATAAATTTCTTCATCTACATAGATCACCTATGAAATTTCAAGCATTTAAAAAGAAAAAAGAAAAAGAAAAAAGAGATCACCTATGAAATTCATCTAAGGTAAAAACCCTTTCCTCCTGCGAGCATTAATTCTAAAATTTCCAATCCTTCTAATAAAGTTTTTCCTTATGTTTTTATTAATCTGTCCTAAAATACTATGCCATACAAACCCTCAATTTCTTTGTAAAATATTGCATCCTCAACTTCCAATCATTACCTAATTAATTCACCTGTGAGTGGAAAATTCAACAAATTAACCACTACTGTATCAAAGGTTCTTTATACCTTCTTGTGTCAACCACAGCTTTTCAAATTTAATTAATTTAGCATGTCCTACCTGATTATTATGTAACAACAAAATAACACAAGTAGAACTATGTTGTTCATCAGTTAAAGTTCATCAAGCCCTTTGTTGAGCTTAACTCCAAAACCTACCGTATTGACTTCAAATAACAAATCTAAATCGTTGAAACCAATGTACTTTACGACTGATGCATTTACAGTTAAAATTACAAATCTTCAAATTAATTTAGTATAAAATCAAACGGTAAAAAAATTATGAAAATTGAATGTATTAAAATTAACCTTCTTGTTTTTTACCGCTTAACTTTATACTAAATTAATTTTAAAATTCATAAATTTTGCATGTAAACACATCACTTGTGAAGTAGATCAGTTTTAACAGTTTGAATTTGTCGATTAAAATCAATTTGATATATTTTAGAGTTAAGCTCACCAAGAACTTGGTAAGCTTAGGAACACCCTAGTTATGCTCAAACAACATTATGATATGATTGTACTCAAGGAAGAATTTTAACTGCAAATAAAAGGAAATTCCCTCTCCCAATCATCTGTACATAATACCTATTTAAAAGAGCAAAAGATGGAATTGCTCTTTAATTGGGCTTTAGATTTAGCAATTGCAAATCAGAAATGGAAGGCTTATAACTTCTTGCTAATAGTATGATTATAAGTAGAAATTTTATTTTCACAACGAAATCTAACTTAAAATCATAAAAAATATTAACCACCACATCAGGGAGTTGTATTATTCCTTAATTAATTCAGAGCAAAACAATAAGGTTCTTAATTAAGTGATGTAAATGAGAAGAACAGAAACTGAAATACACTTAAATGATTTATATTTAATTAGGAAGCAGAAACTGAAAAAGCATTAATCCAAAATTAAGAATATCAAATTTATCTTCATAAATACCGACTAAAATACCCGAAATTTTTTTAGTTACCACCTGATTAATTTCAAATTAAACAACCACCACCCTAAGCTGAGCAATTCCAGAGTTACCACCCACGTTTCCTGGGGGCGCGCACCAAACTTGGCTGGTGCGCACCCTGGGGAAGGGTACCAATTTGGTGCTCTAGCTGGGGGTGGGGGCGTATACCAGATTGGTGCCCCAGCTGGGGGTGCGCACCAACTGGTGCCCTTCCTTAGGGTGCGCATCAACTGTGAATTTTTTTTTTGTTCTGTTCTGTTTTATTTTGAAATTTTGGAATTCTGAATTTTGTTGTTTGCTTTACAATCAAATTTACTAATTTAAAAATTTAAAAATAAAATTGTTGATTGTAAAACAAATAAAATTCAACATCCAAAACAAAATTCAGAATTCAAAAATAAAATTCAAAATTCCAAAACAAAATTCAGAATTCCAAAACAAAATTCAGAATTTCAAAATTACAAAACAAAACAAAACAGAACAACAAAAAAAATTCATAGTTGGTGCGCACCCCCAGCTGGGGCACCAATCTGGTGCGCGCCCTCAGCTAGAGCACCAAATTGGTACCCTTCCCTAGGGTGTGCGCACCAACAGAAAGCGTGGGTGGTAACTCTGGAATTGCTCAGCTTAGGATGGTGGTTGTTTAATTTGGAATTAATCAAGTGGTAACTAAAAAAATTTCGGCTAAAATACCTCCTTAGCTCCCTTCCAAAGGTAATTAAAAATAAACCATGATTCAGATTTCCAAATGTCCTATCTTTAAAATTTTCTATATAGATTGTTGTAGACTAACTAAATCAATATTATCTAACAAAAAATATAGGTCTAACTAGTCTTCTTCTTTTAGATGTATACAAACCCCAAACATTAATTCCAATAGAAAATATTCATTAGTGCGTAATACTCCGAAAGACATGATCAGTACTAATTAATATTCAAAAGCTGAGTATCAATTATCTATATATTGAATTTAATTTATCTAAATGCCATTCATAACAGTCGTCAATTTTTGCCTAGTAAAACTTGTAAATTGATGTACTAATTGGAGACGACTAGCGCAGAACCAAGTACTGATTCCTAATGAAAGACCACTAATCTCAAATATATTAACCACTTCTTCATCAATCAAACGAACAAAAAGAAAATTAGCCAATATAAAAAAATTTAGTCACTATTAATTCCGGATCGAATTAATTAGTGCTATCCTCTTCCAATGAATTAAGGATATAATAGAAGCTTGTCTTTTGTGGCTATTCTCAGTGGATATGTTTGGTTGTAAAACAAGAATAACTAGAATAGTCAAATTAAAAATAATTATTATTTGTCTTATTATAATAGTCAAATATCAAAACTCTTAGAAAATAATCTATTCTAATAAGACAAAAAGTTTAAATTTACTATTCTAACTATTCTAACTCAACTAAACACCGAATAGGCTACTCCGAATAGCCTATTCTTAGTCCAACCAAAAAAACCTATATGCGTAAAATAAATAATCTTAAAAAAGTTGACACGTTTGAGAGTTTGACAGGAAATAGGATCTTAGATGACACAAGGCTAGCTGTACAGTACTACAGTACTTCTATACTCTATGATATGACAGTGATACACATCAGCGAGAGAGGAGAGAGATTAAGACGGGAGAGAGAGAGAGCTACTAAAGGAGGCAAGACCAATCTTTTCTTCCTTTTTGCCAATATACGTGAGAATCATGTCCCCTTGGGTCTTTACTTTTCTTTTTTATTTTTGTATTTGACCCCTTAATTATATTAGGCCTTTGCTTACTCCAGTCTCCAGCCTTTGTTACTATTTGGAAGAGTGGCAGTGGTGCGGTCTTAGGGTTTCGTTGTCCTCTACAAACTGTAAATTTAGCTATATATATATATATATATAGAGACAGAGAGAGGTTGGCACATCATTCGTATATTGCTCAGTCACGCTGTCTCACATTATATTCACAGTCACATACTTAGCCTTTAAGAAATTGATGTTGTCTTGCTCTTCATCTCTTCCTATCTCTCCTCTCCTCTCCTCTCCTGTAGTTAGTTGTACCCCAACATATATATCCATCCATCCACACTGATCCTTTCCTTTCACATAAAATATAACAAACGCCACCAATCCCCACTCAGACCAGCAAAAAAAAAAGCAATTGATGATATATGCCAGAAACCTCTCCTTTTCTTCTTCATTCCTTTCTCTCTCTCTCCATCTCTCTCTTTCTTAGGTGCTTCTAGCTAGCGGATCTTATTCTCCACCTTCTCCCAATCGCCATATCATACTAGTGTTTCAAGAATCTTATCACAAATTATAAGCACACGCTCCATCGGTCAAATACAATGGTTTTCTCTTCGGTACCGGTCTACCTAGATCCACCCAATTGGAACCAGGTAATTTGTTAATTAATTATCCCTCTAATTCTCTCTCTCTCCCTCACTAACTTTCTTCTCCTATCTTGCGCTCCTTTCACTCAAAAAGCTAATTAAAAGAAAAAGAAAACAATATTCCTAGCTCCTTTTTCAGTTTATAATCCTCTTGAATATACTACATATATAAGATTAAAATCATTTCTTTATCTATTTATTGTCTAATTAATTATTTTCTTGATTTGAAATCAATAATTAATTTATAGCAATTTCAAGCCAACCTCCAAGTTCCAAGTGTTACTGGTGGCATCGAGGCACACCAGCTGCCCCCACAAGCACTGGCTGCAGCACCACGGCCTGAGTCAGGCAGTCCGGGCTCGGTCCGGCCTGGATCGATGTCAGAACGGGCCCGTATGGCAAAGATACCACAGCCAGAACCCGGCCTCAAGTGTCCTCGTTGCGAGTCTACCAACACAAAGTTTTGCTACTTCAACAATTACTCTCTCACCCAGCCACGTCACTTCTGCAAGACCTGCCGCCGCTACTGGACGCGTGGCGGAGCCCTCCGCAGTGTCCCTGTTGGTGGTGGATGCCGCCGCAACAAGCGCAGCAAATCCTCCGCAAGCTCCTCAAAATCTGCATCATCTGCTGCAGCCAATCGCCAGGATGGCACCTCATCTACATCATCCACAGCCACAGGCGGTGGCGGCAGGAGCTCCATCCCGAGCTCGCTCTTCGCTCCGCAGTCCCAATTGCCGTTCATGGCCTCCTTGCAGGGCCTGAGTGACTACCCTGGTGCTTCCAATCTCGGTCTAGGGTTTCCAGGGATGCAAACTCTGGAGCCAGTTGACTACCAACTCGGAAGCGGCAGCTCTGGTATGGGTTTGGAGCATTGGAGACTGCCGCAGATCCAACAATTCCCGTTCATGGGTCGGGTCGAAGCATCCCCGGCAACAGCTGGTCAGCCGGTTCCCGGACTCTATCAATTTGAAGATCAAGCTAGTGGAGTAGGGGTTTTCTCTGGCACGGGGCTGCCAAAGGTTACCAGTGCTGCATTGATTACGCAGATGGCGTCGGTTAAGATGGAGGACAACGCACACTCGCAGTCGCAGGGTGCGAATTCTTCACGCGAATTTAATTTAGGCATGTCTAGTAATGAGCAGTACTGGGGAGGTGCTGGAGCAGGAGATGGTGGTGGAAATACTGGAAGTGGTAGTTGTGCTGGATGGGCAACCGGTCTTGCCGGTTTCAATTCAACTTCATCTGGCAATATATTGTGATTTATTAGTTTGTTTGTTGCTCTTCGACTTGAAATGTGTACTTGTTGGTAGTCCTATGCCTAGCTTGAAGCTCAGTTTTTGCAATGGCTTCATCAAAGGTACATTTCTTTTACACAGAGTGGGAAGAGCACAGCGAAACCCAGCCGGCTGACTACTGAATATGGAAGATTGCTAGTTACATATTATTATGATAGGCATGTTTCTTTATGATCCTATTATTTGTTTTCTTTTGTTATCTTAATTTTCTTCTTTCGTTTTGTATGTTATAGTATGGTGTGTGTAATGTGGTACTTTTTATGATTTTATGGAGAGTAGGATTAATTAGCTTTGAGGAGATAGTTGTTAGCATGTGAACTCAGTTGCTCAAATCAGAATGTATTCTAGTTTTATTTTAAGATGAGTAGCTTCTACTGACATGAGCACTTAGTTAATTTAACTTTTTCCATGTTGATGGATTCCTTCTGTGTTTTCTCTCTATTTTAGCTTTGATTCATCTTCATTCCCATTTTTTGTCATTCGCATACATATGTATATCTGCTATATATTTTGAATATATGTCATATATATATAAAAAGAAGGGATCCAATTACACTATTTTTTTTGACACATCTTGACATTGTTTTTTTTATAGGCCAATTTTGCGATTTCAAAATCTAAATAGTCGATTAGAACCGTTCAACATGATCACCATATTAAAATGTGCTTGGAGATCAAATTTTACATTTTTTTGAATTTTTTTACTATTTATTAAGATGGTTACAAAATCGCTGTTTTTCAATGGTCTGAAAACAACGATTTTGTAACCATCTTAATAAATAGCAAAAAAATTCAAAAAAAATGTAAAATTTGATCTCCAAGCACATTTTAATATATCCATCACGTTGAACGGTTTGGATCGACTATTTGGATTTTGAAAATAGTAGGTGTCAAAGTGTGTCAAAAAAGGATGTAATCCGATCCCTCCTCGTATATATATATATATCTTAATAGAGTATATATACATATATACACAGTGAAATTGTTATATATTTCTCATTCCCATGTACAGATGTCATCAGCATCAAGATACTATTTTGGCATCCCTGATGAAGCCCTTTTTCTTTTTGACCTTATTTCTGGGAAATTAACATTTGACGCAAAAGGAGCTGTGCTTAAGAGCTCTGGGTAGTTAATTAGTAGACACACCGTGACTTGCTAGAATAGAGAGAGAGAGAGAGAGAGAGATGGAGAGATGAAACACTGATTATGTTTTAATCAACCATATACTCAACAATAAAAGTTGCTAAATTGGTAATAAAGGATGAAGTGCTAAGTTTGCTTTAGATCTTAACAAGTCTGAAGGTTAATTTGATATTTCGACCACGAAGTGCTCAATCAATCATAAACATAATAGTGTTCAAATAAGGTTAAAAAGAATTACTGTATAATCAATTATGTTTGCGGTTTCTCCAGTCAAGTTTCATCCCTCATTTAATTTCCAGAAATGTCACCATGACATATATAGTGCAGTTTGTTGGACCCGGGAATTTAAGCAAATCTAGTGCAAACAAGCATCAATGAACTAAAATTGATCCAACAAATAAGGAAACAACAATAACACGTCATGATCTAGTAGCACAAGAGAACCAGTCTTTGGTCTAGTGGCAAATACAATGCTCTCCGTGTGGGAGGTTATAGGTTTGAAATCAGAAAGGGACAATTCTTTGTAGATATTAAATAATTGGGTGGCTTGACCTCTGATCTTTACTAAAAAAAAATGATTGTAATTAAGTTATTCTGCGACTTAGTCTGGATGTGAAACTTTAAAATTCTCAATATAATTAGAAGAGGGAAATAAATGAATTCTAAACTTAATCTATTTCTCCCTATATATAAAGTACCATTTATATGTAAGTATGTAACCCCAACTTTCTCAAAGAAAAAAAGAAGTGTTTGTTTGTTTGTTATATTTGCAAGTAATTAAATAACTAATATAAACATGTACTGTCTAGTACAGTTTCGCTTCTTTTAAGAGATCAACTGAAAGATCAATCACTCAGGATTCAGGTACAATTACCGAAACATACTCTAGCTACCTCAAATTTATTTTTACCCCCTTTTAGTTTTCCCAAGCACTTGAAATCTTTGAGCAGAGAGAGAAGCAATGAAGCATGCACGATGCACCCCCCAAAAATAAAATAAATAAATAAATATAACCCAAGACAGTTGGAGAGAAAAATAATTGGCCATCTCCTTAGTTGCACTCAAAGAATTTCTGCGCATTTCGAGGAAGCTATGCTATGCTATGCTATACGCTCCTTTAGAATTCTAGAGGTTTGAAGCCTACCCTTGACTGTGTCAGTGTCAGGGAAGAGTATATTTTACATTAATATATAGTTACATAGATACATAATGATTGGTATGATCGATGCTCAAATGATCTTAGAATGCTAACAATGATTGTATTAAGTAAATTTTCATAAATTTTTATGTCGGTTTGCATCATTCATTCTATGATTGCGTTGCTTTTTCAAAAAATCTTAAACAAGTATATATAGCTAGAAATATATATACTTCCAAAAGAAAAAAAAAAAGTAGCACTTTGTTGTTGATAGTATAATTTTGTAAATAATATCAATTTCAGAAAGATAATTAATCTATTAATATTTTAATATAGAACTAAAAAAGAATAGTTTCTTATTAATTTGTAGCTATGTAAATATCTTCTAATTAGTGCTTTTTGGTTCCTGTCTTTATTTAATTAGGCTGCTCAATAATGAGTTGTAAGTTGGGAATTGTTTCTGCTAATACTATATATTATTGCTCATATATAGATCGAATTATAAGAGGATGGGTTCGATTAGTTAAATAGTAATGATTTTGGTGCTTTACAGTGTCAAAAATGTTTCACTCTATAGATATCTAATTAAAGAGGAAAGAAAAGATTATTAGTTAGAGTAAGGATAGCTATGCAATTCATTTGAATAATTTTTGTATTGATCTCCGACATGAAGTATGAAAGGCTATTAATTAAGTCAAGAATATATCTTAATAAATTGGTTAATTTGAGTTAAAATGATTTTGGCAATTTAATTTGTAATTTATTTTTAGTGCCTGTAATATAATATGCACATTAATTGCCTAATGGCAAACAAGCTAATATATACTTTTGGTTTGAGACCCTGTGGTGGTCCCCTTGGACTAATTAGTGCACTGATATTACTGGCATGTATACATGTATGGTATATATATATATGGAGACTATATATGTAGCTGCAGGTGCATGTGAGAGACAAAGAGACATGCACTTTATTTGCGAATATGCTTGCCAGATTTGATGTGGTTTAATTATGCCTCGAACCAACAATTAAGAGATTATTTACCTATATAAATATTGTGTTCAGCCCGCATTTACATGTGTTGGTTATATATATATATATATATATTTCAGCAAGTTTCACATATATATTTAGGCAAATGGAACTGCCTCTGGCTCTTCCTCTGAGATAGATATAGAATCATAGATAGACATCATCATCATTCATCACATATATTACATGTAATAATTACATTAAAAAGGGAAATAAAATAATGTAAATTTGTCCTCCGGAGAGTAGTGCTCAGCAACTCGGAATAAGAAGCTGCTTAGGAACGTGCACTGAGAAACAATTAATATACAATAATACGATATATATATATATATAAAATAATATATATAAAGGAGACGAGGGCCTGACCGCCTGAGAGGGGGAGAGAGAGAAAAGCAAAAGGGTAGCAGGGAGCGGGGAACGCGTATGCTCTGCATTAACTTAAAAAGGGAATATTTTGAGTAAATGAATTTCAACCGTATGATTTTAAACGAAGCCAATCTGGTTTCTGTCAATAACATAGGAGGTCTTTCAATATTAGTGCAGATCTAGTCCGTACAAATCTTAAAATAAATTAAACGGTTGAGATTGATTAACTCAAGATTTCCTTTTGAGTTAACGCAGAGGATACGAATTCGGGAGTGGGTGCCCGAAATAAAAGAAAGAAATGCATCCATATACTATTACTATCTATCTAGTGTTGAATAAATTGTTCAGCTGTCACTGTCTCAGGGAATCTGAATTTCGTCTGCTTTCATCACTCTCGATGCAGTCAGACATCTCTCTCTCTCTTCTCTATCTAAGAAGACTCAGGAGAGAGAGAGTGTGTGAGTGTGAGAGTGAGAGTGAGAGGGAATAAAGCGCAGTTTATGTAAGTGTGCATATGAGACATCATATAGATAGCAGTTTTTTTTATTTTAATTTTAGTAATTTATTGATTTCTAATACAGGATGAGAACACCGTATTTTTAAATGTACTACAAAAACAGTGATGATGTTATAATTTTTGTACAACTTTTAAAGAAACCAGTTCTTCTAATTTTTATTTATTCTTATGATTATGCAATAAAAATTTGAAATTTAAAGGAATCCTAGCAATGTTATTGTTCGTTTAGGGAATATATAATTAATGACAAAAAGCAAGGAATGATATAGTGTGAGGTTAATAAACATTA
The DNA here is from genome assembly GCA_025461125.1 of Carex kokanica. NCBI lineage: Eukaryota > Viridiplantae > Streptophyta > Magnoliopsida > Poales > Cyperaceae > Carex > Carex kokanica. Next base: position 912,565 of record JAJGRX010000945.1, on the reverse strand, counting down.
AATGAACCGTAACATTACCGCAATTTCTTAGGAGATTTTTAAAGAAACCTTAACAAATAGTGCATTGAATATATATATATATATATAGAGAGAGAATGGCTAATATCAAAACGTTTGTTCCTGGGCTCAGGAACAAACGGCTCCGTTCTCCAATTTCTGAAGTTCAAACAACAAATCCAAACCGTTATGTTCAATCTATATTAAAATGTGCTTGTAGACCAAATTTTACATTTTTTGAATTTTTTTTACTATTTATTAAGCTAGTTTGAAAACCGCTGTTTTTATGAAATTTCTGCAGCATTCACTAGTGGAAAAACTGGAATCAGGATCGGCCTAATAGTATCGGCTATATGAAACAACCGATTCTAATATCTATCTGGATCGGTTTTTTTTAGAAAACCGATCCTAAAAACTATTCAGATCGGGTTTTATGGTTAACCGATCCTAATTTATCAACAATTAGAATCGGTTTTTTATTAGAACCGATCCTGATACTATCAGGATCGGTTTTTACAAACAACCGATCCTAATGGAACACATATTAGGATCAGTTATTTCTTAAAAACCGATCCTGATAGTATCAGGATCGGTTCTAACAAACAACCGATTCTAATTCTTTTTTTTTTTAATGTTGGTTCTGAAAAAAAAAAAATCAGGATCGGTTGTTACAACACAACCGATCCTGATACTTATTTTTTTATTTTTATTTTTTTTAATGTTGGTTCTGAAAAAAAAAAAAAGTATCAGGATCGGTTCTGTAAACAAAACCGATCCTGATAATTTTTTTTTTTTTTTTCAGAACCAACATTAAAAAAAAAAAAAAAAAAAAAAAAAAAAAAAAAAAGAGTATCAGAATCGGTTCTGTGGACAGAACCGATCCTGATACTGTTTTTTTTTTTTTTTTTTCAGATCCATTTAAAAAAAAAAAAAAAAAAAAAAAAAAAAAACAGTATCAGGATCGGTTCTGTCCACAGAACCGATCCTGATACTGTTTTTTTTTTTTTTTTTTTTCAGATCCAAAATTTAAAACAAAAAAAAAAAAAAAAAAAAAAAAAAAAAAACAGTATCAGGATCGGTTCTGTTCACAGAACCGATCCTGATACTGTTTTTTTTTTTTTTTTCAGATCCAAAATTTAAAAAAAAAAAAAAAAAAAAAAAAAAAAAAAACAGTATCAGGATCGGTTCTGTGGACAGAACCGATCCTGATACTGTTTTTTTTTTTTTTTTTTCAGATCCAAAATTTAAAAAAAAAAAAAAAAAAAAAAAAAAAAAAGTATCAGGATCGGTTCTGTCCACAGAACCGATCCTGATACTGTTTTTTTTTTTTTTTTTCCAGAACCAACATTAAAAAAAAAAAGTATCAGGATCGGTTTTTTCAACACAACCGATCCTGATTTTTTTTCCCTTTCAGAAACAACTTAAAAAAAGGTATCAGGATCGGTTTTTTTTGAAATAACCGATCCTAATGCTAATTTGACGCTAGGGTTTAATTCTGTTTCGCGCCTTTGTACTTACAAAAACAATCAGGATCGGTTATTTCGAAATAACCGATCCTGATAACTCCTGCTTAGTTCTTATTTTAATTTCGCGCCTCTCATTTTCAACTTAGCATTTTTCTCTCTCTCTGTGTCTCCGTCTCTCCCTCTCAAATTCTCAGACCTCCGTGTCTCTGCTCTCTCTGTCTCCGTCTCGTCTCTCCCTCTCCTCCGTGTCTCTCTCTCTCTGTCTCCGTCTCTCCCTCTCAAAGCCGAGCCTCTCGAACCTCTCGAACCTCCGTGTCAATTTTTAATTTTTTGTATTGTTTCAAAAATTAATTAATGGTGTTTGTATATTGTTTTTCAGTTTTGAGGACATCTCGCTCAAGTTACTTAATCATCCGGCCGATCAACTATCACGGTATTAGCTTTATCTAATTTTCTCATTATTATACTTCTAAAACACATTTTTTTTGTTGTATTTTCAATTTATTTATTTGTCTTTTTTCATTTGAGCAAGGCTTTTTGAAACTATCTTTTTATTTATCTTAATTATCCGACCGATCAACTATATTTTTTCATTTGTATTTTCAATTTTATTTTGCTATTGTACCAAATTTCTTCAACTATTGTACTTCTTTTTGTATTTCATGAATTTTATTTTGTGTTCTTAATTGGTTTTGGGCTCCAATAAATCAATGGTAAATAAAAAAAAAAAATTTATGCTGGCCAGCAAATATATATGGAAGCTGGCCAAATAAAAAAAAATATTTTTTTTAGATCCAATATAACATCAGGATCGGTTGTTTGAAACAACCGATCCTGATAGTATAACATCAGGATCGGTTGTTTCAAAAAAACTGATCCTGATTCTTTTTTTTTTTTTTCAGAACCAACATTAAAAAAAAAAAAAAAGGTATCAGGATCGGTTATTTCAAAACAACCGATCCTGATTTTTTTTTTTTTCAGAACCAACATTATTATAAAAAAAAAAAAAAAAAAAAAAAAAAAAAAAGAGTATCAGGATCGGTTTTTTCAACAAAACCGATCCTGATAGTAACTATCAGGGTCGGTTGTTTCAAACAAACTGATCTTGATAGTTACTATCAGGATCAGTTGTTTTGAAACAACCGACCCTGATAGTTACTATCAGGATCGGTTTTGTTGAAACAACCGATCCTGATAGTAACTATCAGGATCGGTTATTTAACCGATCCAGATTATTGTAAGTATCAGTATCGCCTCCATCAGGATCGGTTGCATTCCGATACTAATATGCATATATAACCGATCCTGATTCCATATTTTCCACTAGTGATTGAAAAACAGCGGTTTTCAAACTAGCTTAATAAATAGTAAAAAAATTCCAAAAAATGTAAAATTTGGTCTCCAAGCACATTTTAATATAGATTGAACATCCAACGGTTTGGATTTGTTATTTGAGCTTTGGAAATTGGAGAACGGAACCGTTTGTTCGTGAGCCCAGGAACAAACGTTTTGATATTAGCCATTCTCTCTCTCTCTCTCTATATATATATAGAGAGAGAGAGAGAGAGAGGTTGGCTACTCTACTTATATAAGCATATGAGGGCATATGCTTATAAGTTATTTTTACGTTTTTAAAGTCCAAATAGTCAATTTGAAGCGCTCAATATGTTCTCCATATTAGAATGTGCTTGGAGACCAAATTTTACATTTTTGGGAAATTTTTTACTATTTTTTTAGAATTTTTCAAAACAGTGTTTTCAAATTTTTTTTTTTAGATTTTTTTGTCATATTAAAACACTGTTTTGAAAAATTCTAAAAAAATAGTAAAAAAATTCCAAAAAAATATAAAATTTGGTCTCCAAGCACATTCTAATATGGAGAACATGTTGAGCACTTCAGATCGGCTATTTATTGGACTTCGAAAACACAAAAATGACTTATAAGCATATGCTCTCATATGCTTATGTAAGTAGAGTAGCCACTCACTATATATATATATAGTTGGGCTACGGTGTTTCATGAAGTAAAGCGAGTGTTTTACTTCACGTTGATATTTTTAATTCTGAAGTTCAAAAAGTCAATCTGAACCGTTCAAAATGATCTCTGTATTAAAATAAGCTTGGAGACTAAATTTTACATTTTTAATTTTTTTTTTACTATTTTCGTAGAATTTTTTAAAATTATTATTTTTCAGAAAATTTTGGACCATAGAAAATCAGTGATTTTCAAAAAATAAATTTTTTTTGGTAATAAATTAAAAAAAATGTAAAATTTGTTCTCCAAGCACAATTTAATATGGAGATCAACTTGAACGGATCAGATCGACATTTTGAACTTTAAAATCACAAAATATGAGTGTGAAGTAAACCACTCGCTTTAATTCGTGAAGCACTGTAGCCCAACTCTCTCTCTCTCTCTATATATATATATATAGAGAGAGAGAGAGGAGGGATCCACTTACAACATTTGTAAGTTACAACATCTTACAATAATTCGGTTTTGTAATTTTAAAAGTCCAAATAGTCGATCCAAACCGTTCAACATGATATCTATATTAAAATATGCTTGGAGAAAAAATTTACATTTTTTTATTTTTTTTAATATTTATTAAGTATTTTACAAAACTGCTGCTTTTAGACAATTCTGGACCACTGAGAAACAACAGTTTTGTAAAATACTTAATAAATAGTAAAAAAATTCAAAAAAAATGTATTTTTTTTTATCTCCAAGCACATTTTAATATAGATATTATGTTGAACAGTTTGGATCGATTGTTTGGACTTTTAAAATTACAAAACCGAATTGTTAAGATGTTGTAACTTATAAATGTTGTAAGTAGATCCCTCCTCATATATATATATATATATATATATATATATATATGGGACTGGGCTTAGCTAAGCCATGGAGTAAAACAAGTTTGTACTCCACGTCATATTTTTATTTTGAAAATCCGAACTACCGATCCGAACTGCTCAACATGATCTCCATATTGAAATGTGTTTGGAAACCAAATTTTACATTTTTTGGAATTTTTTTACTATTTATTAAGCCACTTTGAAAATCACTGATCCGGGTGAACAATAGCAAAACAGTAAAAAATTCTGGACCAATGGATCAGCGATTTTCAAAGTGGCTTAATAAATAGTAAAAAAATTCCAAAAAATGTAAAATTTGGTCTCCAAGCACATTTCAATATGGAGATCATGTTGAGTGGTTCGGACCGGTAGTTTGGATTTTCAAAATGGAAATAATGAGGCGTGGAGTACAAACTTGTTTTACTCCATGGCTTAGCTAAGCCCATCCCATATATATGAGTAGGGTTAAAATGCATCATTGGTTTTGTGCTCCAATCATGCTCCACATCTTTATCTTTGTTTTCAAAGTCCGAATAGTCGATCCGAACCGCTTACCATCATCTTCATATTAAAATGTACTTGGAGACCAAATTTTATATTTTTTGGAATTGTTTAACTATTTTTTTAGATAGGTACAAAATCACTGTTTTCAGAAGATTCTGGACCATCCAAAACAGTGATTTTGTACCTATCTAAAAAAATAGTTAAAAAATTCCAAAAAATATAAAATTTGATCTCTAAGCACATTTTAATATGAAGATCTTGTTGAGACGTTCGGATCGATTGTTCGAACTTTTAAAATAGAGAAAAAGATATGGAACATGATTGGAGCACAAAACCAATGGTGCATTTTAACCCTACTATATATATATAGAGAGAGAGAGAGAGTTGGGCTACGGTACTTCGCGAAGTAAAACGAGTATTTTACTTCATGTCTATATCTTCAATTTCAAAGTTCAAAATGTCGATCTGAACCATTCAAGTTGATCTCCATATTAAATTGTGCTTGGACACCAATTTTTACAATTTTTTGATAATTTTTACTATTTTTTTGGAATTTTTTAAAATCACTGATTTTTTATGGTCTACGAGTTTCTTAAAAATAGTGATTTAAAAAAATTCCAAAAAATTAGTAAAAAATTGTAAAATTTGGTGTCTAAGCACAATTTAATATAGAGATCAACTTGAACGGTTCGGATCGACGTTTTGAACTTTGAAATTGAAGATATAGACGTGAAGTAAAACACTCGTTTTACTTCGCGAAGTACCGTAGCCCAACTCTATATATATATATAGAGGCTATCATGTTTTGGAAGGTAACAATGGTGTTTTAATTCTCGCTCATATCTCTATTTTCAAAGTTCAAACAGTCGACCCGAACATCTCAACATGATCTTCATATTGATATGTGCTTGGAGACCAAATTTTACATTTTTTTTAATATTTTTTTTACTGTTTTTTTAGAATTTTTGAAAATCACATCTTTTCATTAAATAAAAAATAATTAAAAATTTAGAAAAACACTGATTTTCAAAAATTCTAAAAAAATAGCAAAAAATTTCCAAAAAATGTAAAATTTGGTCTCCAAGTACATTTCAACATGAAGATTGTGTGGAGAAGTTCAAATCAACTATTTGATATTTGAAAATAGAGATATGAGCAGGAAATAAAACACTCTCTTTACTTTCCAAAACATTGTTGCATCACTCTCTCTCCGTATATAAAATCATATTTGTTATTTAAAAATAAATTTTGAATCTGAAAAATAAAAAAGGTTGCTTATATAGATAGCCTGGCATATGCATCCCGGCCCACAGCAGTCTATGTTGTGCTCTCAATTAATTAATTAATCATACTTCCCCCATGCTTGCCAATAATTAAAAACACACTTCATATACATACATACATGGTGAGAGGTTTATATAAATGATTTGGTGAGCAGACAGACAAGAGACATTAGTCGGTGACATTATCAATATTAATTGAAATTTCAGGGTTCCACTTCGAACTCAAACTTTCACTCCACAGCGGAGCCCAATTCAAGATTTGGACTCGAACTTTCACTGCACTGGATCCTTAGGCACTAAGGCTTACCTTTCTAAATTAAGAAAATATTTATCTGTTTTTTTTTTTTTTTTTATGTTTGATTAAACGAGAAGGCATACCGGTTTTTAATTTGTTAGAACCATGCACCAGTTTTAAATTATATTGCATTGTTATGCCAAGAGAAAAAAAACATATATAATTAATTCTAAAATATATTAATCTCTTATATACGGTGCATGCATTAAATACTATAAAAATAATCTTGTTCAAGTTAAGAATAATATTGTAGACGCTCTTCATCATTTAGATACTTAGAGCGTGTATTTATATAAGTCAATTACAAGTTTCAATGATCATCCATATATGCATTAAAAAATCGTTAAGACTGGATTGCTAAAAATGTTATATTGTTAATTTAACGGAAGTTAAACAATGTTTTATATAGAAGTAGCTAGGTTAGCTAAACGATGCCACAAAGTTGATATATATATAGATGGGCTAACTTGTTTTGAGAATTAAAAATGGTGTTTTACTTCCAGCTCATAATTTTATTTTCAAAGTTTAAATAGTAGATTCGAACATTCCAACATGTTCTTCATATTGAAATGTGCTTGGAGACCAAATTTTATATTTTTTGAAATTTTTTTTACTATTTTTCAGAATTTTTGAAAATCATTGCTTTGTTGAATTTTTTATTATTTTTTTATTCAATGAAAAGTTGTCGTATTGATTGATCGCGGTCGATTGCTTTCTTTTTATTCTTTTTATATAATGAAAGCAACTCTAGTTGTTGGTGGGCCGGTTCGATAGCTTTAGACGAATTAGCTCTCTCTGACCCCGTTCTTGATCCAATGTTGAGATTATGATCAATAATCTTAATATACTTATTATGTTAAGCATCCATGGCTGAATGGTTAAAGCGCCCAACTCATAATTGGCAAATTCGTAGGTTCAATTCCTACTGGATGCACGCTAATGGGAATGTCAAAAAAGTCCTTGACCTTTAAAAAATTCTGAAAAATTCTGAAAAATTGTAAAAAAATTCCACAAAAAAAGTAAAATTCGGTCTCCAAACATATTTTAATATGAAAATCATGTTGAAAGGTTCGCATTGACTATTTGAACTTTGAAAATGAAAATATGAGTAGGAAGTAAAACACCCTCTTTAATTTCCAAAGCAAGTTAGCCCATCTCTCTCTCTCTCTGATAAGCCTCAATTATATATACTTTCGGTTAGGGTTTTACCTCTAAATTTGCACCAAATTTCTTGTATTTTGGCTTAGTTTAGTATAGAATACATCCAAGAACCAAGTTACTGCCTTTGCCTTGACTAAATTGCAGAAATGGAGCAAAAGGAGCAATTCTGCGGGGTTGTGCGGGCCGCACATAATTAATTCAGCCGAAAAATAAAGTTCGGAATTCACAAGTTTGCTCCAGTCAAGTCAGAGAGTTTTGCGGGTCCTCGTGTGGGCCGCACAAACAACAATGCGGGCCACACCAATCCTTTTTCTAAGCAATTTCGATCGACTTCCCATTTTGTGCGGGCCGCACGGATTTTGTGAAGGCCGTACAAAGGCCACACCAATGCCAATCTTGCCTGATTTTGCAATATCTTCTCAGATTTGCTGCCAGATTCTGGAGGATTGTTTCCCAAGGCACGAAAATAGCTATTTATTGGCAGAGAGGCAGCAGGAGATGACCATCTTTCAAATTAGCTTTTATTCTACAAATCTCTTTATATTTTTCTTTCTTCTCCGAGTGATTTAAGAGATTGGAGTAAATGATTGAATGCTTTCTCGAGCGAGTACAAGTGAAGATAAGGGGCAGCAAGCTAGGAGATTGGTGTATTCTCTTCTCTTACTTGTTTTTTCTAGGTTTTTATCATGTTTACTTTTTTATTTCTTTTGGATGTTAGCGTACCCATGAGAGGCTAGACTTCCTCTCTAGGCTTAGGCTTTTATCATGAACTTGTGTTAAATCTACCTTACTTGGATAGTTCTCTATATGATAATTGTTTGTTTGCATGTTTGTTCTTATTGATTTTATAATTCATGTGATTGTGTGATTTGTGTATTTGTTAATTAGCGTCCTGCTTAGGTTTAACCAACTTAAGGTGTTGGGATCAAAGAATTGATGGTACCAAATTATATATATGAATAACTCTAGGATTGAGATTAGAAATGACCAAATCTATTTCTTAGTTCCGAACCACAAGAAACAAATGTTGAATTGAGGTGAATGACTTAATCGTGAAGCCTCATATTTAATTGGGACCCCTAGAATTGAACCGAATATTGGTGTGAAGAACTTAATCGTGAAGTATTAGTATTTGAGAATAAACTAGGTTACCTGTGCTTATGGTCTAGATAGCTAGGGTGAATGACTTAATCGTGAAATTCGAATTATCTAGGCACGTCATTAATTCACGAAAGTGATCATTTTTGATATTTTAGGCTTAGAAATCCCATAATTACAAACATTTTAGAAACCAAGTGAGTGTGGATTTGACCAAGTGATTGTGTGCCGATAGCCTCTAGATTCCTATCTCATTAATTCACAAAACTCCTTTTATTTGTTTGTTTAAATTGCTTTTGTTACAATTCAACTCTCAATCGGGTATTGAACCCACAAAAACCAAATTTACAACAAACCCCCAATTTACTTTATTTGCACTATTTTAGGATTAATTAATTTAGTAAAAAAAATAATATTTTCTGTTATCTTTGGATCGATACCTTTATTACTACAATGATAGGTTGTATGCTTGCAACTGACATATTATTATGTACTAAGATTTATAAATTTAAAAGTGAAAAAGTGTATTAAACAGACGTATATTTCGATACCTAAAATAAACAACACAAACTCTCTCTCTCTCTCTCTATATATATATATATGAGGAGGAGGGATCAAGTTACAACAATTTTGAGTTACAACAATGTTACAACAACAATTTTTTGCGATTGCAAAGTCCAAATCGTCGATCCAAACCGTTCAACATGATCTCCATAATAAAATGTGCTTCCAGATCAAATTTTATATTTTTTTGAATTTTTTTGCTATTTATTAAGATGGGTACAAAATTCAATGGTCTGAATGTGACTAGTTTTTGTACCCATCTTAATAAATAGTAAAAAAATTTAAAAAAATATAAAATTTGATCTGGAAGCACATTTTATTATGGAGATCATGTTGAACGGTTTGGATTGACGATTTGGACTTTGAAATCGCAAAAAATTGTTGTTGTAACATTGTTGTAACTTGATCCCTCCTCATATATGAGATGGGCTACGGTACTTCGTGAAGTAAATGGTTGTTTTACTTCACGCTCATATTTCTATTTTGAAAATTCAAACCATCGATCCGAACCGCTCAACATGATCTCCATATTGAAATGTGCTTGGAGACCAAATTTTACATTTTTTTTGGATTTTTTACTATTTATTAAGTCACTTTGAAAATCGTTGATTTGAGTAAACAGTAAAAAAATAGTAAAACTTATAGACCATTGGATCAGTGATTTTCAAAGTGGCTTAATAAATAGTAAAAAAATTCAAAAAAAATGTAAAATTTGGTCTCCAAGCACATTTCAATATGGAGATCATGTTGAGCGGTTCGGATCGGTTGTTTAGATCTTCAAAATGAAAAAATGAGCGTGAAGTAAAAACAACCATTTACTTCGCGAAGTACCGTAGCCCATCTCTCTCTCTCTCTCTCTATATATATATATACGAGGAGGGATCCGATTACACCTTTTTTGGTGACACACTTTGACACCTACCATTTTGAAAGTCCAAATAGTCGATTCAAACCGTTCAACATGATGGATATATTAAAATGTGCTTGGAGATCAAATTTTACATTTTTTTGAATTCTTTTGCTATTTATTAAGATGGTTACAAAAATCGTTGTTTTCAGACCATTGAAAAACAGCGATTTTGTAACCATCTTAATAAATAGTAAAAAAATTCAAAAAAATGCAAAATTTGATCTCCAAGTACATTTTAATATGGTGATCATGTTGAACAGTTCGGATCGACTGTTTGAATTTTGAAATCACAAAATTGACCTATATAAAAAATGGTGTCATGATGTGTCACCAAAAAAGGTGTAATTGGATCCCTCCTCTATATATATATATATATAGAGGAGGGATCCAATTACACTTTTTTTTTGACACATTTTGACACTGTATTTTTATAGGTCAATTTTGTAATTTCAAAATCTAAACAATCGATCTGAACCGTTCAACATGATCACCATATTAAAATGTGCTTGGAGATCAAATTTTACATTTTTTTGAATTTTTTTACTATTTATTAAGATGGTTACAAAATCGCTGTTTGTCAATGGTCTAAAAACAACGATTTTGTAACCATCTTAATAAATAGTAAAAAAATTCAAAAAAATGTAAAATTTGATCTCCAAGCACATTTTAATATATCCATCATGTTGAATGGTTTGGATTGACTATTTGGACTTTGAAAAAGGTAAGTGTCAAAATGTGTAAAAAAAAACATTCTAATCCGATCCCTCCTCATATATGAGTAGAACTAAGGTGTTCTTAAGCTCACCAAGCCCCTTTGTGAGCTTAACTCAAAAATCTATCGGATTGACTTCAAACGACGCATCCAAACCATTAAAATCGATCTACTTTACGAGTGATGCGTTTACATGTCAAATTTTTAAAATAATTTAGTATGAAGTTAAGCGGTAAAAAAATGATGAAAAATGAACTCATTAAAATGAACTTATAAATTATATTTTTTTGATCGCTTGACTTCATACTAAATTAGTTCAAAAAATTAAAAATTTGACATGTAAACGCATTACTCATGAAGTAGATCGGTTTCAACGGTTTGAATGCGTCATTTGAAGTCAATCCGATAGGTTTTTGAGTTAAGCTCACAAAGGAGCTTAGTGAGCTTAAGAACACCTTCGTTCTACTATATATATATATATATATATATATATATAAATGTGCTTGAAAACGTGTTTTTGAATGGTTTCGAACCATAAAAAAACAATGATTTTGAAATATTTAAAAAGATAGTAAAAAATTTGGTCTCCAATAACATTTCAATATGGATATCTTGTTGAGCGGTTCAGATCGACTATTTGGTCTTTGAAAACGGAGATATGAGCGTGAAGTAAAACAAGATCTTTACTTCGCAACTCACCATAGCCCATCTCTCTCTCTCTCTCTCTATATATATATAGATGAGGGTTCAAATGCACCATGATTTTGTGCTCCAATATGCTTCACATTCTTTAATCTTCATTTTCATAGTCCGAACAGTCGATCTGAACTGCTCAACATGATCTTCATAATAAAATATGCTTGGAGACCAAATTTTATATTTGTTAGAATTTTTTTACTATCTTTTTAGATAGGTACAAAATCACTATTTTAAGAAGATTATGGACCATCCGAAAAAGTGATGTTGTACCTATGTAAAAAAATAGTAAAAAAAATCTAAAAAAAATATAAAATTTGGTCTCTAAGAATATTTTATTATGAATGTCATGTTGAGCGATTCGGATCGACTGTTCGGACTTTGAAAATGGAGATAAAGAATGTGGAGCATATTGGAACACAAAATCATTGTGCATTTGAACCCTCCTCACATATATATATATATATATATATATATAGATAGGAATTGGCTATGGTGCTACACGTAGCATAGAGGGCCTCCGTGCTACGGCTCAATATTTGAGTTTTTAAAATCCTAACGGTCGATCCGAACCGTTTAACGTGATCTCCATATGAATATATACTTGCAAACCAAATTTTACATTTTTTAGAATTTTTTTACTATTTCTTTTAGATAGGTAGAAAATCTCCATATGAATAGAGTAGAACTAGGGTGTTCCTAAGCTCACCAAGCCTTTCGTGAGCTCGACTCTAAAACCTATCGAATTGACTTCAAACGACATTTCCTAACCGTTAGATGTTCAATCTATATTAAAATGTGCTTGGAGACCAAATTTTACATTTTTTGGAATTTTTTTACTATTTATTAAGATGGTTTGAAAATCGTTCTTTTTATTAAAATTTTGCACCATTGGAAAACAACGATTTTCAAACCATCTTAATAAATAGTAAAAAAATTCCAAAAAATGTAAAATTTGGTCTCCAAGCACATTTTAATATAGATTGAACATCTAACGGTTAGGAAATGTCGTTTGAAGTCAATTCGATAGGTTTTAGAGTCGAGCTCACGGAAGGGCTTGGTGAGCTTAGGAACACCCTAGTTCTACTCCATATGAATATATACTTTCCTGACTTTATATGTGATGGCGTACGGATGTAAAAAGCTAGCCAATAGCAATCTTTTACTTCTCTCTCATATTTAATGCAAGAAAAAAGTTGTACAAAAGTGAACCAGTATAAAACCGGGTTTCTTAAACTGAGTTACTCGTTTTTTTAATCAAAAACCGGCCCATTAAACCGTTTTCTTGCGGCCAATAACAGAAGCGGTCTCCTAATCGAACCAAACCAGAAAGGACTCCGGTTCCGGTTTAATCAGGTCCAACCGGCCGGTCCGGTCCGGTTCTGATAACATTGGTTGAGATTATGAATCCCATCCGTTAGAACCGTTAAGTTGATCCCCCACATGTAGAGGCACACAGTAAACAAAAAAGCGGGGGTTGATTTCACGGGCTTATGGGCTAAAAATATATATATATATATATATGGGCTGGGCTTGGTTTCAACAACAGCAATACAACCATTTAAGAATCTAATCTGCCCACTGCCCAGGTCTCTGTTATTTGCTCAAAAGAGAAGAGAAGAGAAATGCAGAGGGAATCTCCAAGGAGTTGTGAGGAAATTCCAATTGATCTCAAGGATAGTCATAGTCAGCAGAGCCGGTGTTGACTCTTGAGTCTTGACTCCAGTTTACATCCACACAATTGGATATAAATTTTCCAATGTACACCTGCTACTCAATTTCCCGTGGCCGGTGCATTTATAACTAGATAACGATAAAACAAGACTTTTGTTTTGATCAGGTCAGTCAACTCCTTACTTTGTTACTAAGGCTCTACCAAAAAATATCTCATATACAATAGATGTCTTGTCCCCCAAGTTCTATGCCTAATTAAGGTACACAACTTCAACAATTGTGCAATCAAAATTTCATAATCTCTCTCTCTCTCTCTCTATACATATATACTACTTGCCTTTCACTTCATTTGTCGAGTCCCTCTTGAAAAAGACAAAGAATAAGAATAAGAATAATCTAGCCTCTCCTACCGTTAGCAATCCCTCGTCCTCTACTTGTCCTGATCTGATCACAAAGCAGTTTCATATAGCATCTCTGTTCAGAAAAGGTAACTCTCTTTACTCTAATTAAGATAGCTTTTTTTCTATCCATCACTTTTGATTAATTTAAAGGTATCTTTAGAGAAATATTAGAATTCTCACCAAACCTGACCCCACTAGCTAGAGAGCGTCCTAGCTCTATCATTGCTTCTCATCCGTATTGATTCAAATCAACAGATGCAATTAAATTAATCTCAGATAAGACAAGTTACAAGTTACAACAGTACCTTTCTTCTGCTTTAAGTACTCTTTGTTTCTAAGATTTAAGTTTATATGAAATTATATATAATTCCATATGAATTTTGGATTTGAAAGACTTCCCTTAATTATGCGAATTACTTTTCACATCCTCTTCTTTATTGCACTTCATATTTCAATAAGTACAATCATTTACTAAGTGTGACAAGAGAAGTATATACCTACCATTGGCGGTATTGTGACCCTCCAAAATTGTCTTTAACTGAAATTTAATTCTTTAATCTAGCTCTCTATCTCCCTTGCATACATATTTATAGCAACTTTTGAATTATATTTATAGATAGATGGAATCAATGTCATTAGTGGTGCCATATGGGTCCAACATGCCAGGCTTGGGGAATCAGAATCACCAAAAAAGCAATCTCCGGATTGCGTTCAACATGAATAAGGCGATTGACTGTGCCATGTGCAATAACACCATAACAGATAGCCACTGCTTCTGCAACACATGCATGAAGTACCTGCATCCGAGATGCGCAGGAGTCAACATAAAGACTGTCTACAACATCCATGATGGAAAGAAACAAATCGTTCTTCCTGCGCCTGATGAGCTACCGGAGAGCTGTCATGACTGTTTGAGAAGGAAGCCGCTGGGAAGTGCCATCACTGACCTATTATTGTATGACCATAAGGGAAGCTCGACGAAAGTCCCAGCTACAAGTAGCAGCATAACCAGGTTTCAATTAATTTAGTTAGTTCTAGCTATATATCATTAAATTGTTTAATTTTGTATGTTCGTTTTTAAACTGTTAATGTATATTTTTTAAAGGATTCTTGAATCGACTAATGAGTCAGCGCACAAGCTCTTGGAGTGCACGGATGATGACTGCTTGATTCACACAAGCATGCTGGGTCATGAGCTTGAGCAAAAGGATTATGGAACTATCTATAGCTGCTTCGGGTGCAAAGAAAAAGGTTACGGGCCCCACCATGCATGCCAGAGTGCATCTTGTTCCTTCCGCCTCCACGAAGAATGCAAGTCTCCTTGCACATCCATGATGCATCCGTTCTTTCCCGGGTTGAGCTTTGTTTTCTCTTCTTCGCCGAAATGGAAACCTTCTAAGAAGGGCTACGAAGCCCTCTATAGCTGCAATGCTTGTGGACTGGATGTGAATGGTTACTTCTACCATAGCCTCGACGAGCAGAATCATTTGCATCCTTGTTGTGCAAATCTCCAGCGCCAGATCATTTGTGGAGAGAGTGGAGCCACCTTGGTGCTTCAACCGAAAACCACCTCAAAATGCTGCTATTGCAATCATATAAGAAAAACAGTGAATCACGAAAAGACTGATCAGATATGGTCGTATGTGTCGCAGAACGAGAACTTTCACCTGCATGTACCATGCATCATACAGATGTTATCTGATTTGAAAGATGATTCAACGGGTGACGGTGTTATTGGCTGTGGCGGTAACCTAACATTACGTAGGACAATTGGGGAAAATAGGATGACTAAATTGGAGCTCCATATAGCAGCTCCTAATGCCAAGAAGAAATGGGAAAAAAAGTTTAGAACATTTATGAAATATGCAAAAATTGCGTTAGGCGCGATTATTGCTGCTTTCTTAGGTGATCCGACAACCTTCATCGTCAACTTTGTTGTGGCATTCATTTCTTAATTAAACGGCTTCGGTTGATCGGGTTTTCGTTGTAAATGCTGTACGTGATGGTTGTCCCTTTTTGTTTTTTGTTTTCTTTTCCATGGACAATTATCCGTATATATTAATATTATTTAGATTGTAGAGTGGTACCTTATGATTGTATAGTACCAAATTTGAGGCATTTGTGGGTGGTAATAGGTTTGGTTTGTATTTGGCAATTGTTATGGTGAATGCATTTTATTTGTGGGATTCATCTCTTATAGTACATGTACTTCCATTAAATATTATTAAAGATGTTTGTTCAATTTAAGAATAATATTGTAGATGTGTTGTCCATCCATTAGATATATAAAGAGATCAAAATCTAACATGACCCGTTAGACTAAAATAACATCTACGGTGTTAACTTCAGGAATGGGCCTTGATTAAGCCCAGCCAAAGCATCCAATCTCGAAATGGTCTTAAGAATGAGCTGGACTGGTACGGGCCCAAACACACTTTTGGGAGAGTCTCCACTCTCCAATCTCCATGATTGAGGAGGAAGGGAAATGAAGAAAGTCTATAAAAACTTTTCATAATATTGTCAACTTTATAAAAAGAACGAGGAGAGTTCCAATACATCATGTCTTTCATATTTTATCATATCTCATATTGTATATTTTTATTTTTAAAGTCCAAATTGTCAATCCGAACCGCTCAACATGATATCCATACTAAATATGCTTGAGGATGAAATTTTATAATTTTTGCAATTTTTTTACTATTTTTTAAAATAGATACAAAATCATTGTATCTGAACCTTTCAAAAACAATGATTTTCTGCTTATTTAAAAAAATTGTAAAAAAATTCCAAAAATTATAAAATTTCACCGTCAATATATTTTAGTATGGATATCATATTGAACGATTCGAATCGATATATTGGACTTTGAAAATAAAGATATAAAATATGAGGTACGGTGAGGTATGAAAAACATAAGGTATTCAATTTAGTTTTTCATAACGTCGGTCAACTTCATGAATGATTTAATTATTCACTTAACATGACGTCATGGATAATGTACATGCAACTCATAACAACAACAATTCTTTGTTTCTTCCAAATACCTCCCTAAATCAGGGGTTAATTAATCCCGAATTTTTTATTAATATCCAAAAATAAAATAAAATTACCAAAAATACCGAAGGGTAGGACGGAATTCGAAAAATACCCTTTCCGGAATTTTTTTTTCCGAACTAAGCCTCTATATCCGGAATTTTTTTTTCCGAACTAAGCCTCCAAATCCGGAAATTTTTTTTCCGAACTAAGGGCTATATAAACGCTTTCCCTTTCTCCCTTTCGCTGTCTCCTCCCTCCCAGCGCAGCAGCCCCAGAGGTTAGTTTATTTTTTATTTATTTATTTATTATAATATTTAATTATTTAATTATTTAGTTTTAAATAGTTTAGAATTTGTAGAATGGTCCAGAATAATTTAGAATTTATAGAATGGTCCAGAATAGTTAAGAAATACCAGAATAGTTTAGAAAATACCAGAATAGTCCAGAATAATTTAGAAAATACCAGAATAGTCCAGAATAGTTTAGAAAATACCATAATAGTCCAGAATAGTTTAGAAAATACCAGAATAGTCCAGAATAATTTAGAAAATACCAGAATAGTCCAGAATAATTTAGAAAAAACCAGAATGGTCCAGAGTAATTTAAAAAATACCAAAATGGTCCAGAGTAATTTAAAAAATACCAGAATGGTCCAGTATTATTTAGAAAATAGCAGAATGGTCCAGAATAATTTAGAAAATACCAAAATAGTCCAGAATAATCTGAAATGATTTAGAATTTTTTCAGGAACCTCTTTTTTTCTCGGATCCCTTTCGGAGCTCTGACTGTCTGATCACTCGACTCTTCGATTGAGGTTTTTTTAACTTTTTTAATTTTAATTTTAATTTATAATACAATTAATTAGTTTATTTTAAATAATTAAGAATATTGTCCGAATAATTTAGAATTTGTCAGAACATTCCAAAATGGCCCTGAATAATTTAGAAAATACCAGAATGGTCCAGAGTAATTTAGAAAATACCAGAATGGTCCAGTATTATTTAGAAAATACCAGAATGGTCCAGTATTATTTAGAAAATACCAGAATGGTCCAGTATTATTTAGAAAATAGCAGAATGGTCCAGAATAATCTGAAATGATTTAGAATTTTTTCAGGAACCTCTTTTTTTCTCGGATCCCTTCCGGAGCTCTGACTGTCTGATCACTCGGCTCTTCGATTGAGGTTTTTTTAACTTTTTTAATTTTAATTTTAATTTATAATACAATTAATTAGTTTATTTTAAATAATTAAGAATATTGTCCGAATAATTTAGAATTTGTCAGAACATTCCAAAATGGCCCTGAATAATTTAGAAAATACCAGAATGGTCCAGAGTAATTTAGAAAATACCAGAATGGTCCAGTATTATTTAGAAAAATTCAAGATAATTTAGAATATTGTTCGAATTTTGTAGTATGGCATACTTAGTACTGAAGCATACATTTAGCCCCTTGTTGTGGATAGCTCACGGCAATCATAGGGTATCTCAGGCGTCGAAGGAGGTAAGCATTTACTTATTTCATTTTTCATAACTCGGTCAGTAATCAAGATTCCAAAAATCGCTGTTTGAAAATTTTACATTTTTTGGAATTTTTTTACTATTTATTAAGGTGGTTTGAAAATCGCTGTTTTTATTAAAATTCTGCACCATTGGAAAACAGCGATTTTCAAACCATCTTAATAAATAGTAAAAAAATTCCGAAAAATGTAAAATTTGGTCTCCAAGTACATTTTAATATAGATTGAACATCTAACGGTTTGGAAATGTCGTTTGAAGTCAATTCGATAGGTTTTAGAGTCGTGCTCACGGAAGGGCTTGGTGAGCTTAGGAGCACCCTAGTTCTACTATATATATATATATATATATATATATATATATATATAGAGGAGGGATCCAATTACACCTTTTTTGGTGACACATCATGACACCGTTTTTTATATAAGTCAATTTTGCAATTTCAAAATCCAAACAGTCGATCCGAACCGTTCAACATGATCACCATATTAAAATGTACTTGGAGATCAAATTTTACATTTTTTTGAATTTTTTTACTATTTATTAAGATGGTTACAAAATCGCTGTTTTTCAATGGTCTGAAAACAACGATTTTTGTAACCATATTAATAAATAGCAAAAAAATTCAAAAAAATGTAAAATTTGATCTCCAAGCATATTTTAATATATCCATCATGTTGAACGGTTTGAATCGACTATTTGGACTTTGAAAATGGTAGGTGTCAAAGTGTGTCACCAAAAAAGGTGTAATCGGATCCCTCCTCATATATATATATATATATATAGAGCAGCTAACGTCAAAATGTTTGTTCCTGAACTCAGGAACATATAAGTTTTAAACCGTCCGATCAATTTAAGATTTGTGCCTGATCAGATTAGATCAAGTCGCTGATTCGAAGAGAACGAAACAGAATGTTACGCTTGACGGTGCCATTTGAACCCTCCCTCCTCTCTTTCTCCATGTCTCCCGCGTAACGCAGCCCCTTTCTCCTCCGCCAACCTCTCCAGCGTAACCCAATTTGTCCTCCGCCAACCTATGCGATTTCACTAACAATAGCAGATCGGGTAAAAAGGTACATACCTTCAGCTTCGTACATTCACAAAAAGTGTCCCAATTAGAAAATGAAGTTTATTAAATTGGTTGGAACCATGAGCCACTGGAGGAAAATAAACTAACTACGGTATGTATCTATATCCATTTAATTTGCTCAAAGAATTTACTGGGGCATTTTCTGATTGACTAAACTAACTATGGTATGTACCTATAAACTAAACTAACCATTGACTTTACTGGGGCATTTTCTGATTGACTCAAAGAATTTGCTTTGGCCTATATCCATCTAACAATTGACTTGTTGAAACTTGAGGCATTATGTGAATTTGTTGAAAATTTTAAAATTGACTTGTCATTTTAACGATTGGATTATTTGTGGGTTGTGAGTTGGATTTTGCTGAAACTTGAGGCATTTTCTTTGAGCTTGGCTTTACTGGTACTGTTACTGGTACTGTTACCGGTACCACTTTGTTGCCTGTCTGTGCTGTTTTTCCTGTCAAGCCATAATTAAGGGGCTGAAAAAGAATAATATGAATAAATTACCTATCATAAAATTACTCATCAAGTTTAACCTACTGCTCTATTTTGAGTATCTACTTGTATTAATTAGTTGTTGCTTCAAATCTTCTTGGCTTTATCAATTTTCATGTTGGGAGGAGAAAATGGCATCCATGCTGCTACTACTGCTTCATGAGTTAAAAAGCACATCTGCCATGTTAGCCACATGCCTACCTTCTCCCAAATCCCTCGTTAGCCAATTGCCGAGACGGATTGAGGTTGAACTAGTGCTGTTCCAATCATGGATGATTCTATGTAAGGATTAGTAGTAACATTGCTAGTATTGATAGTGGGAGTGGTGATGATGGGAGCTACAGCTGAGGTGACTACGGTGTTCGTCGGTGCAAGGGATGAGATTATCAGTGGGGTGGTGGAGGTGAGTCAGCTATGTTGACCGCAATATACAATTTCATATGTACAGGGATCTTCATCAAGTCTCTGGACTTGCTTTTTCGCCTCGCATTCGTAGTAGTTCTTGTATGTTTTTTTAAGAAGCATGTAATGTATTTGAATGACATGTAATTACACTACAAAAGACATGTACTTTTCGCGAGGATAAAAAGTGACTTTTTGCGACGGAGTACCGTCATAAACGTGTTTTTTCTTTTGCGACGGTACTTTTAACGACGAAGTTCCCTCGCGAAAAGTGCCTACTTTGTTGTTGTGTTATAATGACTTTAGCTATGATGTTAGTTTTTTATGTAATGACTTTAGCTAGATGATGTTGGTTTTTGATGTATTTAAGTGACTATTGCTTCTCTAATTTGCACTATGCTTGAGTTCTCTAATTTGCACTATGTTTTTTTACTTTTGTTAGTGCATAGCACTATACTGTTTTGTTTTGTGCTATGGTTTGATTGAAAGGGTATGATTCAAGCATGTAACAGTGTTCCTGGGGTCTATATAAGCACACTAGAATTTTTATAGAATTTTTGATGTATTTTAAGTATTTTATTTTGAGCTTGTAATTTACTGTTGTTGCATTTTTCTAGGACTAGAGATGAATATGATGTATATATGATGATGTTATTTTGTGAAAAGAAACCTATCTATACTTGGTTTGATTTAGAATATTACATGTGACAAGGTTATGGCTTGAATCATTATTTTTAGCAATTTTGTCAATTAAAGATTAATCCTTTTCTTGTAATTTTGTCGAATAAAGATAATATTTTTTTTCATCATTATGTTTAGCATGCTCCAGAGATATTTTAGAAACTTTACCATATTTTTAGATGAGTTTATCCATTTTTATTTGTTAAGTGAAATGTGTGCAATACACATAATTTTAACATTTTCTACCAACTTCAAATCCCATTTCTGAGCAAACTAATACACAGATTTTTTTGTACTTTATATGAATTTAAAGAGGGTGGGCTAACCTATTTACCTGTAAAATTTCATATTTTTTGGAATATTGTTTCTGTATCAAACAGTATGTACAATACAGGGGCATTTCTGAAAAATGTGCAGAAAAATACAGTATTTTACAGTTTTCAGGTGTGAGATTAAAACATAGCTAAAAAATGGTAGAAAAATGCTAAAAATGAAAAATCAAACTCTAACTTGTGTGTTTTTGAAAGCTCTATCTAGCTGTTAGATTAGATTTTCAGTTTAGGTTTCTGATCAGCCTACACTGGCTTATTTACCAGCAAAGGTCTTTTTGTGCTTTTTTGGTACCAGTCAAGTACTCCTATTGATTTCATTGCTTCTTGTCAGTCTTTGGATATCGAGTCAGGTACAGGGGGTTGTAGAGAAGTCTTTGCACCATATCCTACTGCTGGTTCATTGTTGAACCCACTATCTACTCATGATAGTAAAGAAAAAGAAAGAAGATCAAAGGTTGCAAAGAAGCACAAAAATCAGGATCAAATCATAAAGATGCACTGTAAGGTAAAGAACAGAAAGAGAATTTTGCAGGGGAGACCTTGTGTTTTATTTATTTCCATCTTTTATGTTCTTCCATCAAAGAGCATGGTCACTGAATTCACATGGTTTATGCTTGACAGATCCTTGTCATGAAGCCTACTGTCTTGCTTTGTGAACCTTCATTCTCTCCAATCTGCAATTCAGTCCCTTGATTTATAAGTATTCGGCAAATGAATGCCATAACACCTATACACCAAGGTTTCCTCTTTGAAATTTGGTCCTTTGATTGAAGCACCAACCAGCACAGAACAAGCATAATAATTTGCAAAAAACTGCTTATATAAATTGCTTTGGATATAGCTTTGGATTTACACAAAAACTGCACAAAACCTGCACCAAAATGAACCCTATTGTTTCTTAAAATCACATAATAGTAAATTTAAATGCTATGCCCTCAAAACAAGTCTTCTTCATCCCCATAAATTGCATCATCTTCATCATTTTCACCATCTTCATCATTTTCATCATCTTCACTCATAAATTCAGATTCGTCTTCGCTCGCATCTTCTATGGAAATAGGTTCGTTTCTTTTACGTTTGCCGTTTTTTATGGAAATTGTCTCTTCTCCTTTACTTGCCTTTTCATCCTCTTCTTTCTACAATCATAAAATAAGGTAATAAGTATCATTTAAACTTAAGCATAAACAATTAAAGAGAGGAAAGCACTCACAAACAATTAAACACTAATTACCTTTGGACACTTCCTCATGTTAGTAAGCACATTAGGCATGCTCAAGATTGTATCTGTTCGCTTACTTAGGGAGTTACGCTTGATAAATTGTAGGTCATTCTCTTCAAAACGACGATCATTAATACCTTTCTTTGCGTTTGCATTAGCATCACGGGTCCATCTATTGAGAATGTAATGTTTAGGAAAAAATGGCTCCATTCCCACATGTCGCATCACCAAAAGTGCATGAGAACATAAAACTCCTTGATACGAAAAGCCTTTGCACTCGCAATCAGCCTTTGCATTGGCTAGATCAATACATACCATGCGATTTGGCTTGAACCAACCGTATTTGTTGGATTTCAATATTGCCGGACGTACCTCATAGAGTTTTTCTCTCTCGACCTCATGAACCCGAAGTGCAACTCGTTATTTTGCCTTTTAAAAGTTTGAAAATGCTTCGAGTGTAAATTTTTCGCGCCTCAATCTCTACTGCATCACCCGACAATAGTGGTGGGATCTCATTCATTGTTCGAAAATCCTCATCACTCTCTCTCTCATAAACCCTTTCTACCATTTTCTGAAATCTTGTTGCGAAATCATACAAGGAGGTATTAGATCCTAACCAAATCTTCGTCGCTGCATTCATACTTTCAGATCTCTGTGTAGTACTCATTCCTGCACAAAACGACTCACGAAAGTATGCCGGTGCCCATTCATCACGTCTTTTAAACATATTCTTCAAGTGGCAATTATCTTCCATCTTGTACTTCTTAAGTGTGGCATGCCAATTTGATTCAAAATCTGAAATTGTCAAACTAAAATCAATAACTGCGATAAATTCATTTTGAAACCCTTTCACAGATCCGTATAAAACCCCCAAATGCTTCCGCGCCTTTCTCAACACATGCCATATGCAAACTCTATGCACGGTACCTCCTCCAAACACCGCCTCAATTGCCGCTTTCATCGCCGGATCTTATCGGTAAAGATAGTCTTTGGTTTCTTTCCACCCATTACTTTCAACCATGTTTTGAACAACCAACCAAACGTTGTCTTCTTCTCATCTCTAACTAGGGCACAACCGAAGAATACCGATTGTTGGTGATGGTTGACACCAACAAATGGAGCAAAAGGCATTCTATACTTGTTGGTATTGTACGTTGTATCAAATATGATGACATCACCAAACTCTTGATATGCTCTCCTTGAACGACCATCTATCCAAAATATGTTTTTTGCAACATTATCTTCATCGGGTTAGACTTCAAAGAAAAATTCAGCATCTTTTTGTTGCCTAAGCCTAAAGAAGTCTAACATCGCATTAACATCAACCCCAACTAGACCCTTCTTCACCTTAGTAATGTGATTGTTAACATCTTTTTGGCTGAAATGGAGATTCTCTTTACCCCCGGACTTGTCCGCAATGAATTCTCTAATTTGGTTGGCACGAACATTTTGCTGACTCAACAACTCGATTTGAGTCCTATATTCCATGGAAATATGTTTATGAGATTTTAAATGGCGTTTTTTGATGGCATGTTTAGCACTAACTGATGATTATGATCTAAGTGGACGCTCGTTATCCTCCAAACGCCATCCTTATGCATCCTAACATGGCATAAAGCTTTGCACTCACTTCTTTGCATCGATCTTTCCTTTTCGGGAGTCTTTTCAGTTAACCCACCAATCGTCTCCTCCATTTGCTTCTTTTGTTTTCTAGTTTTCCCTTCTTTCGAACAAACCATTCTCAATGTGGTTTTTATCCCTTTTGCACTTTTGTAGCATGCTTGCCTATGAATACTAAATCCATTAATGTATCCGTACGTGTTGTAAAAATCGTAAGCCACTTGTTCACTAGCAAACTCCATCCCTTCATGAGGCTCGATACTTTCCTCTCCTTCTCCATCTATTACCATATCTTCTATTTCATCTACTTCCAAATCATCCATTTATCTACAAAAAAATATATAATAATTACATTAGTTGAATTTAATAAAATCTGTTCTAGCCATGTCACTAAGAGTAACAGTAACAACAATATTAGCAAGATGAAAAAAAAATGATCAAGTAGAACTAGTAAGGAGATACAAAAGCTCCCAAAATGCCCATATTTGGAGTGATATGAACATACTTTTATCGCAATATACCTAACATAGATTAAAAAGCCTTTTTTCATGTCCTTCCAGCTTTATAAATAGTGGCTTGTATTACCGCTTATAGCGAAAGAAATCATGCTAAGGATTCCAAAATCATTTAATATTTAATAAGATGATAGAGGAAACTAATTAAAGAAATTCAGTACCAGGCGCCAGTAAAGTATCAAAATAATAATTCCTTACAGCCCTAAACAAAATATCGATTACCCTTAAATAAAGAAAATTAAGGGTTTACTAGAACTATGGAAAACCGTAGTTAGTTTATTTTCCCTCCAGTGGCTCATGGTTCCAACCAATTTAATAAACTTCATTTTCTAATTGGGACACTTCGCTCGTGAATGTACGAAGCTGAAGGTATGTACCTCTTTACCCGATCTGCTATTGTTAGTGAAATCGAATAGGTTGGCGGAGGATAAAGGGTGGGTTGGCGGAGGAGAAAGGGGCTGCGTTACGCGGGAGACATGGAGAAAGAGAGGAGGGAGGGTTCAAATGGCACCGTCAAGCGTAACATTCCATTTCGTTCTCTTCGAATTAGCGACTTGATCTGATCTGATCAGGCACAAATCTTAAATTGATCGGACGGTTTAAAACTTATATGTTCCTGAGTTCAGAAACAAACGTTTTGACGTTAGCTGCTCTCTCTCTCTCTCTCTCTATATATATATATAGATAGGCTACCATGCTTTGCAAATTAAATCACCTCTTGTGCTTTGCGCTCCTTTTTTGGATTTTCAAAATTCAAAATGTCGATCCGACCGTTCAAGTTGTTCTTCATATTGAAATGTGCTTGCAGACCAAATTTTACATTTTTTGGAATTTTTTTACTATTTATTAAGCCACTTTGAAAATCGCTGATCCAATGGTCACACTAGCAAAACAGTAAAAAAATTCTAGACCAATGGATCAGCGATTTTCAAAGTGGCTTAATAAATAGTAAAAAAATTCCAAAAAATGTAAAATTTGGTCTCCAAGCACATTTCAATATGGAGAACAACTTGAACGGTCGGATCGACATTTTGAATTTTGAAAATCCGAAAAGGAGCGCAAAGCACAAGAGGTGCTTTAATTTGCAAAGCATGGTAGCCTATCTATCTATATATATATATAGAGGAGGGATCCAATTACACCTTTTTTGGTGACACATCATGACACCGTTTTTTATATAGGTCAATTTTGCGATTTCAAAATCCAAACAGCCGATCCGAACCGTTCAACATGATCACCATATTAAAATGTGCTTGGAGATCAAATTTTACATTTTTTTGAATTTTTTTACTATTTATTAAGATGGTTACAAAATCGCTGTTTTTCAATGGTCTGAAAATAACGATTTTTGTAACCATCTTAATAAATAGCAAAAAAATTCAAAAAAATGTAAAATTTGATCTCCAAGCACATTTTAATATATCCATCATGTTGAACGGTTTAAATCGACTATTTGGACTTTAAAAATGGTAGGTGTCAAAGTGTGTCACCAAAAAAGGTGTAATTGGATCCCTCCTCATATAAGTTTACCTCACCTCCATATATATATATGAGTGAGGCTATGGTGCTATGCATAGCACGGATGACTAGTGTACTACGGCTCAATATAGTACTTTTTAAAATTCTAACGGTCGATCCGAACCGTTCAATGTGATAACCATATGAATATGTACTTGCAAACTAAATTTTATATTTTTTTGAATTTTTTTACTATTTTTTTAGATAGATAGAATTTTGATGGTCCAGAATTTTCAAAAAACACTGATTTTTCTACCTATCTAAAAAATTGTAAAAAAATTTGAAAAAATATAAAATTTAGTTTGCAAGTACATATTTATATAGATATCACATTGAACGGTTTGGATCGACCGTTAGGATTTTAAAAAGTACCATATTGAGCCGTAGTACACTAGCCATTGGTGCTATGCATAGCACCATAGCCTCACTCTATATATATATATATGAGATGGGCTATTGTACTTCGCGAAGTAAATGGTTGTTTTACTTCGCGCTCATATTCCCATTTGAAAATTCAAACCATCGATCCAAATCGCCCAACATGATCTCTATATTGAAATGTGCTTAGAGACCAAATTTTACATTTTTTGAAATTTTTTTACTATTTATTAAGCCACTTTGAAAATCGCTGATCCGGATGAATAGTAAAAAAACAGTAAAAACTTCTGGACTATTGGATCAGCGATTTTCAAAGTGGCTTAATAAATAGTAAAAAAATTCCAAAAAAAATGTAAAATTTGGTCTCCAAGCACATTTCAATATGGAAATCATGTTGAGCGGTTCGAATCGATGGTTTGAATTTTCAAAATGAAAATATGAGCGTGAAGTAAAAATCACCTCTTACTTTGCGAAGTATAATAACCCATCTCTCTATATATTTTTTTTTTATTATTTATCATGTTGTGATTGAGCTGATAGTTTAATATAATTAATACAATAATTAAAACACAAAGATTGAAAATAACTTCAAATAGCATTTTAACAATACAATAATAATTTTTCAATCACAAAATTAAAAATAATTAAACAAAACAAAATTCAAAAGTACAAGAAATTTTAATTGAACAAAACACAAATCTAATTTTTAAGTTATATTTTTATTTTGACGTCTAACAAAATCATTCCACACAAGTCTAGTAATTTCGTCTCTCTTTTCATTTTCTGTTTGACGTTGATTATTGTACTCTTTATTTCCATCTAGTACATCCACAATATAATTTGTAAAAAGAAAAAACTCAACTTTCTAACCAATTTTCTATCCATTTGTCAAACACATATATTCCAAATTTTCTAATTGATTAAAAAATCTTGATAATTCACAAATTTAAATTTTCATTCTCAGTTTTTTTTTAATTCTCACTACCATAAAAGATTTTATTACCGAACAGACCCTAAATGTACCACTTGGCTTGTAGAGGGGGAATTTCACGTATACCCCTCAAAAACTTCAAAATTACGTATTCCCCCCTATAAACTTTGAAATTACATAATTCCCCTTCTAAACTTCAAATACTCACAAATTTACCTATTTTATTGTCTTTATATTAAAACTCATTCTAAATTTATAAAATACCCATTTACCCTTTATTAAAAACATATAAAACCCATCAGACTCAAATTTGAATCTGAATTGTTCATCTACCGTCCGAATTGCTTTTAGATCTGTGCGCGCAAGATCGGCACAATCTTGATGCGAACACACACGCATATTGAAGTGACATGCACAGATCTCAATGCCATGAGTGCGGATCGAAATTGCTTTAAGATCCGTGCGTGCTAGATCAGCACGAATATTGAAGCGATGCATGCAGATCGGACGATGCGTGCAGATTCAAATTTGAGTCTGATGGGCTTTTTATTTTATTAAATGGTAAAATGGGTATTTTAAAATTTTAGAATGAGTTTTAATATAAAAGACAATAAAATGGGTAAATTTGTGAGTTTTTGAAGTTTAGAGGGGGAAATACGTAATTTTAAAGTTTCGAGGGGGCAATGCGTAATTTTAAAGTTTTTGAGGGGTATACGTGAAATTTGCCCCAAATAAAATATTAAAGAAATGTGTTGAATCCATCATCTTCAGTATCTATTTTTTTTTTCTAACAAATTTGTTACAAATGTTATTTAATTAAATCTAAGTTCGACGATTTTAAAATAATATCAAATAGTTCTAATAATTATAAAAATAGATTTTCATTTTCCAATAATTAATTTTACGGATAAAAGGTGGCCGTTTAACCTCCATCCCTCAATTCAACGCACCATGAAAGCTCATCGTTCCCATTATTAGTGAGATTAGTACTATATTACTATATATATGCCAATATACTTCAAAGGTGTTACGCAGCACTCGCATCAATTTTTGGCAAGTCTTCTCTCTCCAAGCTAAGCATTCTTGCAATGCATCAGGGCCATGGCATCGGTCAAATCATGTCGTATACCGCATCTCACAGCAACAAAGGGAAGGTTCTCCTCCTTCACGGAAGCCTGGAGATATTCATCAGATATGCAAGAAAATTGCCCAACATGGACAAGTTCCACAAGACCGTCGGAGATTATTTTCGCGGGACCGGCATGACCAACTCAACCAGCGACCCATACGTCACCGTCTCTGTCTCGTATGCTGTTGTAGCACGCACGTATGTAATCGACAACAACGAGAACCCCATATGGGATCAACAATTTTTTGTGCCGGTGGCCCATGAGGCACCCGAGGTGCTGTTCACAGTCAAGGACAATGATGTGCTCGGTGCACAGATCATTGGTACTGTGTCAGTCTCGGCTGAAGCTATTTGTTCAGGGAAGACAATTGACGGCATATTTCCAATTCTCGGGCCAAACGGAAAGCCGTGCAAGAAAGGAGCCATTCTAAGCTTCTCACTACAGTACATACCGGTTGCAAAGCTTACAACATACCACCACGGCGTAACTGTGGGGCCGGATTGCAAAGGTGTTCCTAATACATACTTTCCTCTCAGAATGGGAGGCGAGGTTACTCTGTACCAGGATGCGCACGTGCCCGACAATTGCTTGCCGAGCGTGTGGCTTGGCAATGGAGTAGAGTATAAGCATGGGCAGTGCTGGAGAGATGTTTTCGATGCAATTAGTGGGGCTACCAGGTTGATTTACATTGCAGGTTGGTCAGTTTTCCACACGGTGGCTCTGGTTCGTGATGGAGGGAAAGGGAATATGGTGACTTTAGGTGATCTCCTGAAGCGCAAGTCCCAAGAAGGGGCTCGGGTTTGCCTTCTCATTTGGGATGACCCCACCTCGAGGAGCATTCTCGGTATCAAAACAGTGAGGACTGATATACTCATATTTATTTATTTTGAAGATCCGTCAATCGATCTGTCTCTTTATCTCTGTATATATATATATATATATATGAATGATAATAGACATTAATTGTGTTGACAGGCTGGGATCATGGGCACTAATGACGAGGAGACGCGTCGGTTTTTTAAACATTCTTCAGTGAATGTGTTGCTCTGCCCTCGGTCTGCTGGCAAGAAGCACAGCGTCGTCAAACAACAGGTGACTGAGAATCTAGTTATAATTTTACTAATTATGTTGGGAAGAAATTGATGGAGGCTGATACAAGTACAACCTGATGGGAGAGTGCAGGAAACAGGAACTATCTTCACGCATCATCAGAAAACTGTTGTTGTGGATGCTGATGCTGGCAACTACAGAAGAAAATTAGTTGCATTTGTCGGAGGACTTGATCTGTGCGGAGGCCGATACGACACCCCGACACATCCTTTATTTAAAACTCTCAAAACAATTCACAAGGATGACTTTCACAACCCCAACTTTGCAGTAACTAGCTACTTAACTTTCTTTCTGCTTTTCCAATCATGAATCCTCATCCCTTGTCTTGTTCATTACTAATTAACAATCTCCTTTCCATCCTTTTTCAAGGAACTCAACACTTGCGGTCCCAGAGAGCCATGGCACGACTTGCACTCTAAGATTGATAGTCCTGCAGCCTATGATGTGCTCATAAATTTTCAAGAGCGCTGGTGGAAAGCCGGAAAGCAGCATGGGGTTAAGAAAATGGGCAAGACTTACGAAGACGCGCTGCTCAATCTTAACAGTATTCCTGAGATGTGCCTTGATCATACACCTTACATGAATGACCATAATCCAGAGTCTTGGCATGTCCAGGTTTGCGCCATCTATCGCTCTAAAGTCTTCATGTTTTTATAACATTACAACAACACAAGTGCATGTACTCATTGGTACTGCACCTTATTCAGATGCTAACTCCTGTTCTTAATTTGCTGTTTCCTTTGTTGATTGCCTAATCAGGTGTTTAGATCTATCGACTCAAACTCGGCCAAAGGTTTCCCCAAGGATCCTAGAGAAGCAAGCATAAGGGTACGTATGTAATTCCAGCAAGAAGACACTTTCCTTTGGTTGATGCTATTTTTGGTTTACATTTTATCAAGTGTCTAAATTTTTTTTTTTTTAACTAACAGAACCTTGTCTGTGGGAAGAATGTTTTGATTGATATGAGCATCCATAGTGCTTATGTAAATGCCATCCGTGCAGCCCAGCACTTCATTTACATTGAAAATCAGTATTTTCTTGGTTCTTCCTTCAATTGGAATTCCCACAAAGACGTAGGTAAATGTTGATTTCACTTCTAAAGCCTCTCGAAAGTTCCACAACAGCCTCCTCTTCTTGCAATATACCAATTGCATATTTAGTCAATGACTGAATTAAGTATATTTGGAATCTCA
The DNA here is from genome assembly GCA_025461125.1 of Carex kokanica. Taxonomy (NCBI): domain Eukaryota; kingdom Viridiplantae; phylum Streptophyta; class Magnoliopsida; order Poales; family Cyperaceae; genus Carex; species Carex kokanica. The sequence continues at coordinate 881,779 of JAJGRX010000945.1, read as the reverse complement.
CGCATGTATTTCTATCTTAAGAGTGACACTAACAGCTAAAAAATTCACAAAAAATCGTATAAGAAAAGTTCAATTGTTTTTGGATTAAAAATCAAAATAATTGTGTAGGAAAAGTTTAATTAGTTATTGGCTTAAAGGTGCGGTGTGTGTGTGTGGTGTGCGTTTGTGGATGCAAAATGACACTCTGGAACATAATGTGTATACTGGTGGCATGCAGTTTTCTATTTCTTTTGGGGCCAAAAGCACTCCCCTTGGTTGCTTTTCTTTAGACCAGCACTACCACAGCTCCTTTTAGTACAAAAAAAAGTGTAACACATTTTTATCTGGTACGATAAAGATAAAATTACAGCACTTTCCAGTACACTGAAAAGCTACATTTCTACATTGTGTCTCCCCGTAAAATGATATTATCTGAGAAATTTCACATTAATATTTTGTTATCACTAATGTAATTACAGGTGCCAATAATCTGATACCAGTTGAAATTGCCTTGAAAATTGCAAACAAGATAAAAGCAAATGAGAGATTTGCTGCATACATTGTAATTCCAATGTGGCCAGAGGGCAATCCAACCAGTGCGCCTACGCAATCAATTCTATATTGGCAGGTTAGTTTCATCTTTTAATGAGTTTCCTATTGTATAATAGCATATTGCAAGTATTTACAATTTGATTAGATCAGTATTAGTTGACTCTGAGGCCAATGACTTTCATCCAATATATACAGGTGAGCTCTTTACCTGATTTTATAGGACATTGTAGTGATGCCATGAGTTGAACCATACTTTGAATCCTTTCTCAGGTTGTCTTTGTTTTGTTTTTGCGTTCTTGTCTCCCAGCTTCCTTTCTATAGTTATGAGTGACATTTAGTAGCTATAATGGGTAGTTGAAGCATTATTGTAGAGTTAAGTTTCAGATTAGGTAATTTAGGTAAAATCAATTCTTGCTCACAAAAGTTTATGATTTACTTGTTGTTGGTAAATGATATATAAATTCTAGCTTACTTGGGAAATCAAGCAGGATAATCCAACAGATTCTGAAACACTCAAGCCTAAAACTGGATGATATATCAATGAGAATTTATTTTCTGGTTTTTTTATAGGCAATTTGACCAATGATTTAAACAAATCAGCACAATTATTTAGTTACAGTAGAACAATTTTCTTTGATTATTGCAGAAGAAGACAATAATCCAACAGATTCTGAACCACTCAAGCCTAAAACTGGATGATATATCAATAAGAATTCATTTCCTGGTTCTCCTATAGTGCAGTAGCAGGGCAATTTGACCAATAAATAAACAAGTCAGCACAATTATTTAGTTACAGTAGAACAATTTTCTTTGATTATTGCAGAAGAAGACAATGCAGATGATGTATGAGACAATATATAAGGCTCTAAAGGAAGCTGGCCTGGAGGATATATATGAGCCACAAGATTATCTGAATTTCTTTTGCCTTGGTAACCGTGAGTCTCCAGACCAAGAATCGCTGGGAAAAAGTTCAGCTAATTCAAATAAACCCCAGGTAATTACTTATTAGATTGTGTGTTCTGATTTTAGTCAGTCGTATTAATTGATAAAGAAATAGGTCATGATAGACACCAGCTAGCAAGCAAACCAAAAATAGGTCATGATACCAGAGAAAAAAGCTTTTATATTGACATGTATGAACTATGAACTGCTTGCTATATATGGTCAGGAAAAGGCAAGAAAAAATAGGAGGTTTATGATATACGTTCATTCGAAAGGTATGATAGTGGATGATGAGTATGTCATAATTGGATCAGCCAACATAAACCAGCGATCTCTCGAAGGAACCAGAGATACAGAGATTGCAATGGGGGCATACCAGCCGCAATACACATGGGCTACAAGGCAATCTGCTCCCTGTGGTCAGGTAATTAACTCATTATTTGTTTTGGGTGAGCTGGCCGCATAATATATATCTGATGACGAAACACTAAATATATGAAATGCAGATATATGGCTACAGAAGGTCATTATGGGCAGAGCACACTGGTACTAGTGAGGAAGTATTTGACCAACCACAGAGCCTTGAATGTGTAAAAAGGGTACGTACCATGGGAGAAGTCAACTGGATGCAGTTTGTGGCAGATGAAGTAACAGAGATGAGAGGCCACCTCCTCAAGTATCCTCTCCACGTGGACCGCAGCGGCAAGGTAACATCCCTGCCTGGCTGTAAGACTTTCCCCGACTTAGGAGGGGACATAAGTGGCACTTCATTTGGTATACAAGAGAATCTCACCATATGATCAGTAGCTGGCAAGTTTTAACCAATTACCGACCCCCAGTTTTTAGTTATAGCTCATATCTATATACATAGATGTAAGGTAAGGTAAATATATGATGTATTAAGGGACGGAGGTCCCCGGTTCCCTGCTTTTATCTTTTTTGTCTCCCCTTTAATAGTAGAATTTGTACATTTTGTGTGCAACCCATATTTATTATATTAATATTTAACATTCACAGAGCCCATGATCAAAAGGGTAGCTGTTCTACACTTAATAAAACTTTGACATGAAAACAGACAACATGTTTGTTTGAAGAAGGTTCCATATTTCAATCCTTTTTTTCAATCAGCCTTATGTTTAGAACTCATTCTAACCTCTATGTTAAAAGTTAGTTCAAAATCTGGTCCACATATATAACAGTGACCAATATGTTTTTAATTGGTTCTTGCTCAATTTTATTCTTGAAAGACTGCATCTCAGTAGAGCACTAAATTTAGTACACATTGTTTAAAATTTATCCCTTCTTGCTCAATTTTATTCTTAAAAGACCGCATCTCAGTAGAACACTAAATTTAGTACACATTGTTTAAAATTCGCTTGATTTCACATTAGTTTTACTTTAACAAGTTCCAGTACTAGAATAAGTAGAAGTATATTTGTTTAAAATCTCCGAAGAAGATATTTTTTTTCTCCAAATTAGATCTAACACTTCATGCTTACCTATGTAAGTGTTGTACCAAAGAGCAGCACATATTGTTGTATAGTCAACTTCCAGGCTGACTCGCTACCTAGACAAGTAGAAGAAAATTAGCTGAAAAGAAATCAATTCCAAGAAAATTGGAAATAAGTACATGTACCAGTTGCTGGGAATCACAAAGTCCAAACAATTACGTCTTATCTAGAGATCAAACAATTACATCTCATCTGGGGTCAAACACTTACACTCTGGGGAAAGAGAAACAGTTCCCCACCTTAACCTAAGAACCGTCATATGCCAAAGAGACCTAAAACATAAATCAGAAGTGCAGAACATAATACATGATTCTATATAGTTTGTTATAGAATATCCAAAGCCTTGGTAGAGCAACAACCGTCTCCGTGAGCACGAGACAAGTCTTCAATGGCAAGAAGCTCTTCTCGCCTTTTTATCGTATGGTCATGGATCAAGTCTTCCAAGACAGCAAGATATGGCCCTTGAGAAATCCTCTCTAAATCTTCTCTATTCTTTGATGGTGGAAGAAGAAGAGAAGGCACACAAAACTGTATTTTTCTAAAGAGAAAAACGTATTTTCAGTTTCTGTGTTTTTCTATGTTATCTTGTGTCTTGGGGACCAATCCTTATATATAGTAACCTATCTGGTTATCTGCCAACTTGAAAAAGGTATTTTGTATGACTGCATCAAAAACCGTGCTGTTGCATCAAAATCCGTGCGGCTGCATTGATATCCGTGTGGCCCAAACAATCCTCTTAAATGACAGTTTTCTAAATTGCAAATCTCAGAATCAGTCCATCAATGATTTGATCTTTGCCTAAATTGTTCTACATATTTATGGACCACATCATAATAAATAGAGTGAGGCTATGGTGCTATGCATAGCACGGATGGCTAGTGTACTACGGCTCAATATGGTACTTTTTAAAATCCTAACGGTCGATCCGACCGTTCAATGTGATAACCATATGAATATGTACTTGCAAACTAAATTTTATATTTTTTTGAATTTTTTTACTATTTTTTCAGATAGGTAGAATTTTGATGGTCCAGAATTTTCAAAAAACACTGATTTTTCTACCTATCTAAAAAAATAGTAAAAAAATTTGAAAAAATATAAAATTTAGTTTGCAAGTACATATTCATATGGATATCACATTGAACGGTCGGATCAACCGTTAGGATTTTAAAAAGTACCATATTGAGCCGTAGTACACTAGCCATTGGTGCTATGCATAGCACCATAGCCTCACTCTAATAAATATATTGATTGTCTATTATCTTATTTGATCACTTTAATTGACAACCATATATGACAGTAAACAATCCATAATTAGATTACATATATTCTCAATGTGGCATTAAATCCAACGAGGTTAGCAATAAATCCAACACCAGTAGGATAGCATTTCTACTGACTTTTATCAGTGCATTTATTATTTGTTAGACATAATTATTAACTAGGCAGTGATAACTCTTCCCAGATAGTTATGCTTAAACATCCATAAAAATGGAACTTCATGTGTTCCCCAAAAAGCATCACAGCTACTTCTATAAAACTATAATGAATAACATATGCCCCAGAGGGGCATGAGGAATATCATGGATGACCCACACCTTATAATGCAAGGGCAGGACAAAGATCTTGTACTTATTGAAGAAAATGCAGCATGAGAGGTTTTATAGAACAAATTTCTTTTCTAAGTTGAGGTGTGCACCATGTTTCCTCTACTTGTGAGGGAGTGAAGGATTTTCTCATTTTGAAACAAAATACATGATATTAAGTAAAATAGTGATAGAAAAAGGATAGTGGTAAACAACTGAGGAGTTGAAATTTTTTTTTTTTTGAAAACCTTCGCAGATGCTGTGAAGTCGTAACGGAATCGAACTCTGAGTAACCAACAATCTTAGAACTTTTTTTCCTAACCAACTGTGCTACCTCCCCTTTCTCGGAGTTGGAAATTTTCATCAACGGAAATAAAAAAGACAACGGAGTAAGAATGAGTAACCAATGGAGTTGATGAAAGACAACTATAGAAGATGAAAGACAACTAGAAGATGATGAAAGAAAGTCAGTATAACATGAAGGACAATAAGTACAAAATGAAAGGAAACTAGAAAAAAAATAAAATACTACCAGTAGTACATGAAAGATAACCAGTAGAACGTGAAAGACAACCAGTAGAACATGAAAGAGAACTTATACAAGATGAAAAACAACCCATCTGTTTTTTACAAGATGAAAAACAACTTATACAACGAACCTGAAATAAAAATCTCACTGAAATGAGAAAGACATCTAGGGTTTTAGAAAAGTTATGAACTCGTAATTTTTTCATTACTTCCTCGCTAACTACTCGCTTTAACTTGCTCTAACTTGCTCATTTATAACTCGAGTTGACTGACTCGTTTAATTAGAGAGTTGAGTTTGAGCATACCTCAACTTGCTCATTAACAACTCGAGTTATACAAAATTTTCCATAATAGATCTCAAGTCATATATTATAAATGACTAAGACTCACGGACCCAAACCCAACTCTACTCATCCAAATCCCGACCCAAACATAGCGATGGACTGAGTTATACGAGTTATAAATGAATTCTGAGCCAACTTAAGTTGGTAATGAGCTGCACTCGAGTTACGTTTGTTGGAATTTCATGTGTATGCCTATATGGTGAGAATTTAAAATTTTCCTATCACCACTTAGCTCAATACACAAAGGATAACAAGCAAGATTTTCTTCATCAAATACCTAATGTGCACTAAATAGAATAAATAAATTTCGTCTAATTTATTGCTAAAGAGGATAGAGACCTTTTACCTAAAGAGATTGTCAAACCTCTTAATGGAGAGAAGCCAGTTTCCCTTCTAGATCACTTGTTCTTCTTGGAAGCACCTCTTGGTTCACCTTGAACTGATTGTCTTGTACTGATTGTCTTTCACGTTCTAATGGTTATCTTTCATATACTACCGGTTGAATTTCATTTTCTACTAGTTGTCTTTGATGTTCTACTGGTTGTCTTTCTCGTTCTACTTGTTATTTTTCATCTACTATTAGTTGTATTTCATCTTCTAATAGTTGTTTTTCATATTCTTCTAGTTGTTTTTCATCTTGTACTAGTTGTCTTTCATGTTCTACTGGTTGTATTTCATGTTCCACTGCCTGTCTTTCATTTACTACTGGTATAGTATTTTATCTTCTTCTAGTTGTCTTTCATCCAGTGCTAGTTGTCTTTCATGTTATACTGGTTATCTTTCATCTTTTTCTAGTTATCTTTCATTTTATACTGATTGTCTTTCATGTTCTACTGACTGTCTTTCATCATCTTCTAGTTGTATTTTTTCTTCCTCTAGTTGTATTTCATCTTCTATATTTGTCTTTCATCTTGAACCGTTGTCTTTCATGTTTAACTGATTGTTTTTATTTTCTTCAAGTTGTATTTCATATTGAAACGGTTGTCTTCAATGTTTAACTGGTTGCTTTTATTTTCTTTCACGTTCTACTGGTTATCTTTCATGTTCTATTGGTTGTCTTTCACGTTCTATTGGATGTCATTAACGTTCTACTTGATGTCTTGCATGTTCTACTGGTTATCTTTCATCTTGTTCTAATTGTCTTTCATCTTGTACTGGTCGTCTTTCATATTCCACTGGTTGTCTTTCACGTTCTACTTGCTGTCTTTCATCTACTACGGGTTGTATTTTATCTTCTTCTAGTTGTCTTTCATCTAGTACTAGTTGTCGTTCATGTTCTACTGGTTGTCTGTCATCTTCTTCTAGTTGTCTTTCATCTCATATTGGTTGTTATGTTCTACAGGTTGTCATTCATTTTCTTCTAGTTGTCTTTTATCTACTACAAGTTAATTTTTATCTTCAACTAGTAGTTTTTTATCTTCTTGTAGTTGTCTATCATCTTGTATAGGTTATTTTTCATGTTCTACTGGTTGTCTTTCACGTTCTACTAGTTGTCTTTCATCTACTACTGGTTGTATTTTATCTTCTTCTATTTAACTTTAATCTTGTACTAGTTGTATTTTATTCTTCTAGTTGTATTTCATCTTCTTCTAGTATCATTTCATCTCGTACTGGTTGTCTTTCATCTTCTTCTAATTCTCATTCATATTCTACTAGTTGTTTTTCATCTTGTATAGATTGTCTTTCATCTTCTAGTTGTTGTTTTTCATCTTGTTCTAGTTACCTTTCATCGTGTCTAGGTTGTCTTTCATGTTCTACTGGTTGTTTTTCTCGTTTTACTTGTAATTTTTCATCTACTACTGTTCTAATAGTTGTTTTTCATATTCTTCTAGTTGTCTTTCATCTTGTATTGGTTGTCTTTCATATTCTACTGGTTGTATTTCATGTTTTACTGGTTGTCTTTCACCTACTACTGGTTGTATTTTATCTTTTTTCGAGTTGTCTTTCATGTTTTACTAATTATCTTTCATCTTTTTCTAGTTGTCTTTCATATTTTACAAGTTTTTCACGTTCAACTGGCAGTCTTTCATCTACTACTGGTTGTATTTCATCTTCTTCTAGTCGTCTTTCATCTAGTTCTAGTTGTCTTTCATGTTCTACTAGTTGTCTTTCATCTTATACTGGTTGTCTTGCATGTTCTACTGACTGTATTTCATCATCTTCTAGTTTAATTTTTTGTTCCTCTAGTTGTATTTCATATTCTATAGTTGTCTTTCAAATACTACTAATTGTCTTTCACGTTCTACTGGATGTTTTTCACGTTCTACTGGTTGTCTTTCACGTTCCACTAGTTGTCATTCACGTTTTACTGGCTGTCTTTCATCTTATAGTTGTCTTTTATCTTCTTCTAATTGTCCTTCATATTGTATTAGTCGCCTTTCATATTCCATTGGTTGTCTTTTATCTTCTTCTAGTTGTCTTTCATCTAGTACTAGTTGTCATTCATGTTCTATTGGTTGTTTGTCATCTTCTTCTAGTTGTCTTTCATCTAGTTCTAGTTGTCTTTCATGTTCTACTAGTTGTCTTTCATCTTCTTCTAGTTGTCTTTCATCTTCCACTATCTCTTTCATCATCTTCTAGTTTAATTTTTTGTTCCTCTAGTTGTATTTCAAATCTATAGTTGACCAATTGCCCTTCATGTTTAAATGGATGCTTTTATTTTTCTTCTAATTGTCTTTCATTTTTGACTAATTGTTTTTCATCTTCTATTGGTTGTTTTTCACGTTCTATTGGAAGTATTTAACGTTCTACTGATTGTCTTTTATCTTCTTCTAATTGTCCTTCATCTTGTATTAGTCGTCTTTCATATTCCACTGGTTGTATTTCATCTACTACAAGTTGTATTTCATCTTCTTCTAGTTGTATTTCATCTAGTACTAGTTGTCGTTCATGCTCTACTTGTTGTCTGTCATCTTTTTCTAGTTGTCTTTCATCTCGTATTGGTTGTTTTTCATGTTTTATTGGTTGTCCTTCATTTTCTTCTAGTTGACTCTCTTCTACTATAAGTTATTTTTTTTATCTACAACTAGTTATTTTTTATCTTCTTCAAGTTGTTTTTCATCTTGTACAGGTTCTTTTTCATGTTCTACTGGTTGTTTTTCACGTTCTAGTAGTTGTCTTTCATCTACTACTGGTTGTATTTCATCTTCTTTTATTAAACATTCATCTTGTACCGGTTGTCTTTCATGTTTTCCTGGTTGTCTTTCATCTTCTTCTTATTGTATATTTTTCTTCTTCTAGTTGTATTTGATCATCTTTATACTAGCCTTTCATCTTGTTCTGGTTGTCTTTCATGTTCTATTGAATGTCTTTAACGTTCTTCTAGTTATATTTCATTTTCTTCTAGTTGTCTTTCATCTTGTACTGGTTGTTTTTCATCTTATTCTAGTTGTCATTCGTATTCTACTAGTTGTTTTTCATCTTATAGTAGTTGTTTTTCATCTTGTTGTAGTTATCTTTCATCTTGTCTTTCATGTTTTACTGGTTGTCTTTCCCATTCTACTACTGGTTGTATTTCATCTTCTAATAGTTGATTTCATATTCTTTTAGTTGGCTTTCATCTTGTACTTGTTGTCTTTCATGTTCTGCTGGTTGTATTTCATTTACTGTTGGTTGTATTTTACCTTCATTTAGTTTTCTTTCATCTATTACTAGTTGTGTTTCATGTTTTACAGATTGTCTTTCATCTTATTGTAGTTGTCTTTCATATTGTAGTCTTTCATCTTCTACAAGTTATTTTTCTTTTTCTACTAGTTGTTTTTTAGTCTTATTCTAATTGTCTTATATCTTGTACCGGTTATCTTTCATGTTTAACTAATTGTCTTTCATTTTCTTCTAGTTATCTTTCATCAAGTACTGTTTAGTCTTTCATGTTCTACTGGTTGTCTTTCTCGTTCTACTCGTTATCTTTCATTTACTACGGCTGTATTTCATTTTCTTTTAGTTCCTTTTCATCTTGTACTGCTTGTCTTTTAATGTTCTACTAGATGTCTTTCATATACTACTGGTTGTATTTCATCTTGTTCTAATTGTCTTTCATCTTGTACTGGTTGTTTTTCAGGTTCTAAGGTTGTTTTTTATGTTCTGCTAGTTGTCTTTCATCTTCTTCTGTCTGTCTTCCACGTCCTACTGGTTGTTTTTAATAATCTATTGGTGTTTTAACATTCGACGAATTGTCTTTCATCTTCTTCTAGTTGTCTTTCATTTCCACTAGTTGTCTTTCACATTCTACTGGATGTCTTTCATCTACTACTGTTTTGTATTTCATCTTCTTCTAGTACTAGTTGTCTTTCAAGTTATACTGGTTCCCTTTCATCTTCTTCTAATTGTCTTTAATCTCGTATTGGTTGTCTTTCATATTTTACTGGTTGCCTTTCATTTTCTTGTAGTTCTCTTTCATCTACTGCAAGTTATTTTTCATCTTCTGCTAGCTGTTTTTTTTTATCTTCTTCTAGTTATCTTTCATCTTGTATTGGTTGTCTTTTTAGTTCTAACGGTTGTCTTTTATATTCTGCTGGTTGTCTTTCATGTTCTTCTGGCTATCTTCCACGTTCTACTGGTTGTTTTTAATATTCTGCTGGTTGTCTTTCATGTTCTTCTGGCTATCTTCCACGTTCTACTGGTTGTTTTTAATATTCTATTGGTTGTCTTTAACGTTCTACGAATTGTCTTTCATCTTCTTCTAATTGTCTTTCATGTTCCACTGGTTTGTCTTTCACATTCTACTGTATGTCTTTTGTCTACTACTGTTTGGTATTTCATCTTCTTCTAGTTGTCTTTCATCTACTACTAGTTCCCTTTTAAGTTATACTAGTTGTCTTTCAAGTTATACTAGTTACCTTTCATCTTTTTCTAATTGTCTTTCATCTACATCAAGTTATTTTTCATCTTCTACTAGTTGTTTTTTTTATCTTCTTCTATTTGTCTTTCATCTTGTACAGGTTCTCTTTCATGTTCTACTGGTTGTCTTTCACGTTCTCCTAGTTTTCCTTCTTTTACTACTAGTAGTATTTCATATTCTTCTAGTTGTCTTTCATATTTTACTGGTTGTCTTTCATCTTCTTCTAAATGTATTTTTTCTTCCTCTAGTTGTATTTCACTTTCTTTTAGTTGTCTTTTATCTTGTACTGGTTGTCTTTCACGTTTTAATAGTTGTCTTTCATCTTTTTCTAGTTTTCTTTCGTCTTGTACTGGTTGTTTTTCATGTTCCACTGCTTGTCTTTCACATTCTACTGGTTGTCTTTCGTCTACTACTGGTTGTATTTCATTTTCTTCTAGTTGTGTTTCATCTAGTATTAGTTGTCTTTCATGTTCTACTGGTTGTCTTTCACGTTCTACTGGTTGTCTTTCATCTACTACTGGTTGTATATCATCTTCATCTATTTGTATATCATTTTCTTCTACTAGTTATCTTTCATCTATTTTTGGTTGTATATCATCTTCTTCTACTAGTTATCTTTCATCTTCTTCTAGTTGTATTTTGTTTCTTCTAGTTGTATTTCATCTTCTTCTAGTATACTTTCATCTTGTACTGGTTGTATTTAATTTTCTTCTAGTTGTCATTCATACTCTACTAGTTGTTTTTCATCTTCTACTGGTTGTTTTTCATCTTGTACAGATTGTCTTTCATCTTCTAGTTGTTGTTTTTCATCTAGTTCTAGTTATCTTTCATCTTGTCTAGGTTGTCTTTGATGTTCTACTGGTTGTCTTTCTCGTTCTACTTGTTGTTTTTCATTTACTACTGGTTGTATTTCGTCTTCTAATAGTTGTTTTTCATATTTTTCTAGTTGTCTTTCATCTTGTACTGGTTGTCTTTCATGTTCTACTGGTTGTATTTCACGTTCTACTGGTTGTCTTTCATCTACTACGGGTTGTATTTTATCTTCTTCTAGTTGTCTTTCATCTAGTTGTCTTTCATGTTTTACTGATTGTTTTTCATCTTCTTCTAGTTGTCTTTCATATTTTACAAGTTGTCTTTCATATTCTACTGGTTGTCTTTCTTTTTCTTCTAGTTGTCTTTCATCTTGTTGTAGTTGTATTTCATGTTCTACTGGTTGTTTTTCACGTTCTACTGGCTATCTTTCATCTACTACTGGTTGTATTTCATTTTCTTCTAGTTGTCTTTCATCTAGTTCTAGTTGTCTTTGATGTTCTACTAGTTGTCTTTCATCTTCTTCTAGTTGTCTTTCATCTTCCTCTAGTTGTCTCTTTCATCTTATACTGGCTGTCTTTCATCATCTTCTAGTTTAATTTTTTCATCCTCTAGTTGTATTTCATATTCTATAGTTGTCATTCATTATAAACTAGTTTGTCTTTCATGTTTAACTGGTTGCTTTTATTTTTCTTCTAATTGTCTTTCATCTTCTACTAGTTGTCTTTCATCTTCTATTGGTTGTCATTCACGTTCTACTGATTGTCTTTCATGTTCCAATGGTTGTCTTTCACGTTCTATTGGATGTCTTTAATGTTCTACTTATTGTTTTTATCTTCTTCTAATTGTCCTTCATCTTGTATTATGTCTTTCATGTTTTCCTGGTTGTCTTTCATCTTTTTCTAGTTGTATTTTTTTCTTCTTCTAGCTGTATTTGATCATCTTATAGTAATCTTTCATCTTGTACTGGTTATTTTTCGTGTTCTAATGGTTGTTTTTCACGTTCTATTCAATGTCTTTAACATTCTTCTAGTTGTATTTCATCTTCTTCGAGTTGCATTTCATCTTGTACTGGTTGTTTTTCATCTTATTCTAGTTGTCATTCGTATTCTGTTAGTTGTTTTTCATCTTGTACAAATTGTCTTTCATCTTCTAGTAGTTGTTTTTCATCTTGTTCTAGGTATCTTTCATCTTGTCTAGGTTGTATTTCATGTTCTATTGGTTGTCTTTCTCGTTTTATTTGTTGTTTTTCATCTACTACTGATTGTATTTCGTCTTCTAATAGTTGTTTTTCATACTCTTCTAGTTGCCTTTCATCTTGTACTGGTTGTTTTTCATGTTCTACTAGTTGTATTTGACGTTCTACTGGTTGTCTTTGATCTACTACTGGTTATATTTTATCTTCTTCTAGTTGTCTCTCATCTTATATTAGTTGTCTTTCATGTTTTACTGATTGTCTTTTATTTTCTTCTAGTCTTTCATATTTTACAAGTTGTCTTTCATGTTCTACTGGTTGTTTTTCACGTTCTACTAGTTGTCTTTCATCTACTACTGGATGTATTTCATCTTCTTCTATTTGACAATTATCTTGTACTGGTTGTCTTTCAAGTTTTCCTGGTCGTCTTTCATCTTCTTCTAGTTGTATATTTTTCTTCTTCTAGTTGTATTTGATCATCTTTATAGTAGCCTTTCATCTTGTAATGTTGTCTTTCATTTTCTATTGGTTTTTCACGTTCTATTTTTGTCTTTAACGTTCTTCTAGTTGTATTTAATTTTCTTCTAGTTGCCTTTCATCTTGTACTGGTTGTTTTTCATCTTATTCTAGTTGTCATTCGTATTCTACTAGTCGTTTTTCATCTTGTACAAATTGTCTTTCATATTTTAATAGTTGTTTTTCATCTTGTTGTAGTTATCTTTCATCTTGTCTAGGTTGTCTTTCATGTTTTATGTCTTTCTCGTTCTACTTGTTGTCTTTCATCTACTACTGGTTGTATTTCATCTTCTAATAGTTGTTTTTCATATTATTCTAGTTGTCTTTCATGTTCTACAAGCTTTTCCATCTACTATTGGTTGTATTTTATCTTCTTCTAGTTTTCTTTCATCTAGTACTTGTATTTCATGTTTTACATATTGCCTTTCATCTTATTTTAGTTGCCTTTCATATTGTACAATTTGTCTTTCATGTTCTACAGATTGCCTTTCCTTTTCTTCTAGTTGCCTTTCATCTACTACAAGTTATTTTTCTTTTTCTACTAGTTGTTTCTTATCTTATTTTAATTGTCTTTTATCTTATACCGATTGTCTTTCATGAATAACTGGTTGTCTTTCATTTTCTTCTAGTTGTATTTCATCAACTACTGGTAATCTTTCATTTTATACTGGTTGTCTTTCTCGTTCTACTGGTTATCTTTCATTCACTACTGGTTGTATTTCATTTTCGTCTAGTTCCTTTTCATCTTGTACTGCTTGTCTTTTAATATTCTACTAGATGTCTTTCATATACTACTGGTTGTATTTCATCTTGTACTGCATCTTGTACTGGATGTCTTTCAGGTTCTAATGGTTGTCTTTTATGTTCTGCTAGTTGTCTTTCATCTTCTTCTGGCTGTCCTCCACGTTCTACCAGTTGGTTTTAATATTCTATTGGTTGTCTTTAACGTTCTATGATTTGTCTTTCATCTTCTTCTAGTTGTCTTTCATATTCTACTGGATGTCTTTCGTCTACTACTATTTTGTATTTCATCTTCTTCTAGTTGTCTTTCATCTAGTACTAATTGTCTGTCATCTCGTATTGGTTGTCTTTCATGTTTTACTAGTTGTCTTTCATTTTCTTGTAGTTTTCCTTCTTTTACTGGTTATCATGTTCTACTAGCTGTCTTTCATCTTCTTCTAATTGTATTTTTTTTCTTCCTCTAGTTGTCTTTTTATCTTGTACTGTTTATCTTTCACGTTCAAATGGTTGTCTTTCACGTTATAATGGTTGTCTTTCGTCTTGTACTGGTTGTTTTTCATGTTCCACAGGTTGTCTTTCATGTTCTACTCGCTGTCTTTCGTCTACTACTGGTTGTCTTTCATGTTCTACTAGTTTTTTTTTATCTTCTTGTAATTATATTTCATCTTGTACAGGTTATCTTTCATGTTCTACTAGTTGTCTTTCACGTTCTACTAGTTGTCTTTCATCTACTACTGGTTGTATTACATCTTCTTCTATTTAACTTTCATCTTGTACTAGTTGTCTTTCATCTTCTAATTGTTGTTTTTCATCTTGTTCTAGTTATCTTTCATCTTCTTTAGGTTGTCTTTCATGTCCTACAGGTTATCTTTCTCGTTGTACTTGTTGTTTTTCATCTACTACTGGTTGTATTTCATCTTCTAGTAGTTGTTTTTCATAGTCTTCTAGTTATCTTTCATATTGTACTGGTTGTCTTTCACGTTCGACTGGTTGTATTACACATTCTACTGGTTGTCTTTCATCAACTACTGGTTGTATTTTATCTCCTTCTAGTTGTCTTCCATGTTTTACTGATTGTCTTTCATCTTCTTCTAGTTGTCTTTCATATTTTACAAGTTGTCTTTCATGTTCTATGGGTTGTCTTTATTTTTCTTCTAGTTGTCTTTCATCTAGTTCTAGTTGTCTTTCATGTTTTACTGGTTGTTTTTCACGTTCTACTGGTTGTATTTCATCTTCTTCTAGTTGTCTTTCATCTAGTATTAGTTGTCATTCATGTTCTACTGGATAGCTGTCATCTTCTACTAGTTGTCTTTCATCTCGTATTAGTTGTTTTTCATGTTCTACTGGTTGTCTTTCATTATCTTCTACTACAAGTTATTTTTCAACTACAACTAGTTGTTTTTTATCTTCTACTAGTTGTTTTTCATCTTGTACAGGTTCTCTTTCATGTTCTACTAGTTATTTTTCACGTTCTACTAGTTGACTTTCATCTTCTACAAATTGTCTTTAATCTTCTAATAGTTGTTTTTCATCTTGTTCTAGTAATCATTTCTCTTGTCTAGATTGTCTATCATGTTCTACTGGTTGTCTTTCTCGTTCTACTTTTTGTTTTTCATTTACTACTTTGTATTTCGTCTTCTAATAGTTGATTTTCATATTTTTCTAGTGGGCTTTCATCTTGTACTGGTTGTCTTTCATGTTCTAAAGGTCTTTCATTTACTATTGGTTATATTTTATCTTCTTCTAGTTTTTTTCATTTAGTACTAGTTGTATTTCATGTTTTACTGATTGTCTTTCAATTTCTTCTAGTTGTCTTTCATATTGTACAAGTTGTCTTTCATGTTCTACAGGTTGTCTTTCATTTTCTTCTAGTTGTCTTTCATCTACTACAAGTTACTTTTCATCATCTACTAGTTTTTTTTATCTTATTCTAATTGTGTTTTATCTTGTACCGGTTGTCTTTCATGTTTAACTGGTTGTCTTTCATTTTCTTCTAGTTGTCTTTCGTTTTCAACTGGTTGTCTTTCTCATTAAACTGGATATATTTCTTTTACTATTGGTTGTATTTCATTTTCTTCTAGTTCCTTTTGATCTTGTACTGCTTGTTTTTTAATGTTCTACTAGATGTCTTTCATATACTACTGGTTGTATTTCATCTTGTTCCAATTGTCTTTTAGGTTCTAACAGTTGTCTTTTATGTTCTGCTGGTTGTCTTTCATCTTCTTCTAGCTGTCTTCCACTTTCTACTGGTTGTTTTAAATATTCTATTGGCTATCTTCCACGTTCTACGAATTGTCTTTCATCTTCTTCTAGTTGTCTTTCATGTTCCACTAGTTGTCTTTCACATTCTACTGGAAGTCTTTCGTCTACTACTGTTTTGTATTTCATCTTCTTCTAGTTGTCTTTCATCTATTACTAGTTGTCTTTCAAGTTATGCTGGTCCCTTTCATCTTCTTCTAATTGACTTTCATCTCGTATTGGTTGTCTTTCATGTTTTACTGGTTGCCTTTCATTTTCTTCTAGTTGTCTTTCATCTACTGCAAGTTATTTTTCATCTTCTGCTAGTTGTCTTTCATCTTGTATTGGTTGTCTTTCATGTTTTGCTGATTGTTTTTCATTTTCTTCTAGGTGTTTTTCATCTACTGCAAGTTGCTTTTCATCTTCTGCTAGTTGTTTTTTTATCTTCTTCTAGTTGTCTTTCATCTTGTACTGGTTGTCTTTCATCTTCTTCTAGCTGTCTTCCACGTCCTACTGGTTGTTTTAATATTCTATTAGTTGTCTTTAACGTTCTACGAATTGTCTTTCATCTTCTTCTAGTTTTCTTTCATTTCCACTGGTTGTCTTTCACATTCTACTGGATGTCTTTCGTCTACTACTGTTTTGTATTTCATTTTCTTCTAGTTTTCATTCATGTAGTACGAGTTGTCTTTCAAGTTATACCTGTTCCCTTTCATCTTCTTCTAATTGTCTTTCATCTCGTGTTGGTTGTCTTTCATCTTCTGCTAGTTGTTTTTTTATCTTGTTCTAATTGTCTTTCATCTTGTGCTGGTTGTCTTTTAGGTTCTAACGGTTGTCTTTCATGTTCTGCTGGTTGTTTTTCATCTTGTTCTGGCTGTCTTCCATGTTCTCTTAGTTGTTTTTAATATTCTATTGGTTGTCTTTAACGTTCTACGAATTGTTTTTCATCTTCTTTTAGTTGTCTTTCATGTTCCACTGGTTGTATTTCACATTCTACTGGATGTCTTTCGTCTATTACTGTTTTGTATTTTATCTTCTTCTAGTTGTCTTTCATGTTATATTGGTTCCCTTTCATTTTCTTCTAATTGTCTTTCATCTCGTATTGATTGTCTTCATGTTTTACTGTTGCCTTTCATTTTCTTCTAGTTTTTCTTCTTTTACTATTTGTTGTATTTCATATTTTTCTAGTTGTCTTTCATATTGTACTGTTTGTCTTTCATGTTCTACTGGCTGTCTTTCAGCTTTTTCTAATTGTATTTTTTCTTCCACTAGTTGTATTTCACTTTCTTCTAGTTGTCTTTTATCATGTACTGGTTGTCTTTCACATTCAAATGGTTGTCTTTCATCTTTTTCTAGTTGTCTTTTGTCTTGTACTAGTTGTTTTTCATGTTCCACTGGTTGTCTTTCACGTTCTACTAGCTGTCTTTCATCTACTATTGGTTGTATTTCATCTTCTTCTAGTTGTCTTTCATTTTATACTGGTTGTCTTTCATGATCTATTGGTAGTTATTTTTCATCATCTACTAGTTTTTTTATCTTCTTGTAGTTGTCTTTCATCTTGTACATGTTGTCTTTCATATTCTACTGTTGTCTTTCACGTTCTACTGATTGTCTTTCATCTTCTACTGATTGTATTTCATCTTCTTCTATTTCATCTTGAAGTGCACTCAAAGTTGGATTAATGAAACCAAAAATAGCTATGATAGCTTGACTCTTAAGAAAACATGTCCTTCTAGAAAGTCCATCAGGAATTTGCGCTATCCTGGAAGACCCATTAAGAAATTGCCTATTTTTAGGACACCACGGATCATGTGGCATCAAGGTTATGCCGCATGCGGCATAGAGGAGGTCACACGGCTTCCTGACTTAGCAGATTTTCTTGTATTTTTCGTCATTTCGCATGTTGTGCACTTCGTGTGAGGTGTTGCATGCTCCATGTAGTGTCCCATTTTGACGCCTTATTCAGAAATCACCTAAATATGACACTTTTGCTCTGTTTTTGTCCTAAATACGCAACTTTCTCAAAATCTGCCAAAAACACCTAAAAACACGTTTGCGGTAAATAAATTGGAAAAATTGCTAATTTGCATTCTCTTTTTGCTATTTTTCGGAAGAAAAGATACTGATTTTCGCAATATGTTTTGGCTTCATCACACCCTCAAGCTTGAAATTTTGTTCGTTCTCTAACAAAATAAGTAAAAGACTATAGATAGGTTGACTAAAAATTGTCTCTTGAACAAGATTTTTGAAATTATTGATAAATTTCCTAAGAATTAACTTAATACAAAAATATATACTCAATTCCTAATATTTGTACTTGGTGAAATTTTTAGAAAATAGAAATCTTTGCATTCACAACACTTTGATTTTATTTAGAAATATTTTGAAGACAATCCGTCTTAACATCATCATGGTAAAAAAATCTTAAAATCAATCAATATTCATTTTTCATCCTTCTAAATTTTTGATCCCTTTTTCGAGCTAAAATTTTATAGTCTATGTGTGTTAGTAGAATGCAACTTTACTAGTAAAGTAAATTGCAAGAAAGTAAATCCACCTTACTTAATTTTTGCTTTACCTTTCTAGCGCATAGATACAAACGAGAGGTTATGCGTTCCGAATGTACTTAAGAATTTTATCGGATGATTCATCTAGCACTTAGATGCAAACGAGAGGTTTTGCGTTCTGAATGCACCTAAGGATTTCATCGAATCCCAAATTGAAACACGATGGTGGGACCTATTTTGCGTCCTCTTCTAATAATTGATACTTTTGGATTTTTGGTGGGACTCATTTTATGTCCTCTTCCGAATGCACCTCACGCAATTTCCTGACGTTTCTAGAAGGACGCATTTTATTAAAAGCCAAGCTATTTTTTTATTTCATCTATCCAATCATAGGTGGACCCCACGTTCCCCACTACTCCACCTCTCATTTAGGAAGGCTATAAATATCTATCTTGTAATAGGATTTAGTGTGCGCGTTTAATTGTGTCAAGCCTAGAATTGTAGCTAGCAATCCTCATTATTAGGTTAGATTAAAGAGTTACTTAGAGAGAGAATAGTCATCAGAAGCCAAGCAAGAGAAGAAGGCGTCATCTAAGGAAACAGAGGTTCTTCCATTTTCAATTGGATTGTAATTTATGTTATCCTTATTTTATTTTATTTATTTTGTCATGGCCATGAGAAGCTAAACTTCTCATCTCTTGGGTGAGAATTGTACTTGAATTCTTAATTATATTTTAGTATATATTTATGTTTTTCTTACGTTATGGTTTGAGTTTTCTTTTGCACTTTAAATTCATTTTTATTGTATCCTTGCATATATAGTTCTGTCTACTATATGCCAATGATCTCAACATACCAATAGGTGTTAAGTCATTACATCATTGTGTGAGAAAGATAATGCATGTAAGTACTCCAAACACTTCGGCTAATGAGACTTGGCAGCGGTTCAAAGACTAGGGTTGGAACCCACTGGACTCCCTTGGCCGGATAACATAAATTGTACATTTAAATAACATTAGAAAGCACTTAGATTAAGTAGGGTCTTTGAGATCACTATTTTATAATAAACAGTGATTTTGTACCTATCCAAACTTATTAAAAATTTCTAAAAAAATATAAAATTTGGTCCTCAAGCACATTTTAATATGGAAATCATGTTGAACAGTTCTGATTGACAGTTTGAACTTTGAAAACGAAGATAAGAATGTGAGGTATCATTGGAGCATGAAAATAATGGGACATTTTAATCGTACTCTAAGTGTCAATAAGCTTACAATTATTATTATTATAATTGTTGGTGTATATAAAAAATATAATTACGATAAAGAAAAATTTAGAAATAAAAAGGTAGGAAATAAAAGTTTTTTTTGTTGTATATAATTTATAGTGGAAGAAGTTCTGTCTTCTTGAAGATATTTTCTTCTCTTACATGTACGAGGTGGAAGAAAACCTTTCAATTTTTCTTGTCCATTTTTCACCCTATGTATTTGACAATTATATTTCAAATATTGAGGTACCAAGTATCCGTAAAATAAGAATCAACAGAGGAAACACAGCCATTGAAATTTCCATGTAAAATATATAGAGACCCGTCGTCCTCTTCTTTTGTCTAATATAATTTCACCATACACCAATTTGGCAGATTCAGAGATTTTGACAAATATATTTGGAACACAAACTTTTGAGGAAAATTTGGCAGATTCAAAGATAAGGCTGCCTTGAGCACCAGGCAAAAACATGGCAAGTTGCAGCCCTGCACGTGCACAAAAGTACAATTGTCAGCCGTACCTATTCATTTGTCAATTTTTCAATAAAAAAAAGATCCATTTGTCAATTACAAAAACATGGAAATCTGACCTCTCCTAACAGGCAGGCTGCATCCATTCACTTGATGTGTGAAAGAATTGACCTTTTGTTTTGGAATTATGTTATGCGTTTAATGTTTTATTTGAAAAGCTGCAATTCATGACCTTTAGTTTTAATGGTAAAGTAATTGAATCGGGCAAATGTAATTAATCAAGTTTATCTATTAACAATTGTCAGTAAATCTCAACCTATTTTTATAAGCATTTTCATAATTAAGGGATTAAATAGATATAGCAATGAAGTTTGAAGCATAATATTGCCAAAATGTAATAGCCAAAATACACAAGAGACTGCTTATCACTCTTCCTTTTTTGTCTTTTTTCAAAAAATAAACAGATGGTAATAGAAGGGAATTAGCAGGTGACATGTCCATGTGCTGGCGTTTGACAAATTTCAGAGCAAAGTGGATTTAGGTATATATGCATGTGAACGTCATGGAAGCAACCTGCTCCATAACATCTTTTTCTTTTTCTTTTTAAAAGAAGGAAAAATGATGCATGAAATAAACGGAATGGACTCTGCTGCTTTTCCGACAGAAAAGCAGAGTTCTGTTTTTCTGCATCTCACATTCAAAATTTTTCATTTCACGCATCTCGATGCAAAAACTTTTTCATACACAAATCTCAACGAATTTGAATGGTTGGATCTAGAAAAGCAGCAGAGTCGGACCCGAAATAAACTAGTCATACAATGAGATTAACAGAGTAATTTTTGTTACATACAATACAACAGTGATATGGAGCGTTGTTTTGACTTTTGACTCTATTGTTCGTACATTATAAGAAGCAAAAACTGCTCTGTCAATATTTTTACCCGATTATACGGTGGCGAATTGAATGACAGCTAGTTTGTAAATTAATAGAGGGGCAGAGTTAATTCGGACAAGGATTGAATTAAAATGAATACAGGAACCTCATTAATTAACATTAAATTGCGCCTAGAAGAACGGAAATGGCTAAACAGTATTAGTAGTTGACTTGGTCGATCAGCAGTACTGAAAATTATTATAATTAATTAATACAAATAAGAAATTTAAAACTTTAATTATATCTCAAAGCTAGATATAAGCTTACTAGCATCCAAAAGCTAACGGGCAGTTAATGGCGTCTCTTCCGCTCCGTATGGCGAACAGAGTGGCGATTCTACCAAACCAATTTGCAAAACTCCCAATTTACTTTATTTGTACTTTTTTAGAATTAATTAATTTAGTAAAAAATAATATTTTCGTTATCTTTGGATCGATATCTAAATTACTTCAATGATAGATTATATGCTTGCAACCGACCTATCATTGTGTATCAAGGTTTTATAAATTTAAAAGTGAAAAAATATATCCAATCAATCAAAAATTCAATACCTAAAATATACAACATAACTTCTCATCTCTAGGGTGAGGGTTGTACTTGAATTCTTAATTATGTTTTAATATATGTTTATGTTTTATTTATGGTTATTTGAGTTTCCTTTTATATTTAAATTTTTTTTATATTTAAAATTGTTTATGTTTTAATATATGTTTATGTTTTAATTCATGAACACTGGAGAAGACACACCCTAGGACAAAAAACAAAAGGCCCAATAAGGTACTGATATTGACGGAATCAGAATTGCAAAAAAACGTCGTTTAGTGCCTCAAAAATTGAGTTAAAGTTTTTTATCATCGGTAAACACACAACGACCTGTTTGCGGCTAGTGACAGTGTCATATGCAGCATGGTAAAAGTCAAAACTTATATCAAAATTACTGATCTGATGTTTAGTGTTCGCATGCGGCTAGTGAATTTAATTTGACAATAACCAATATTCTAAATCTAGTATGTTCAAACAAGAAACAGTCATTGTGATATGAAAAAATTCCAATTATATTCAATTTTACTTTAAAATTGAGAGAATTTAATTTGACAAGAACCAATATCCCAAATCTAGTTCCTTTCTAGATATGGTAATTAGCGTAATTTAACATAATTTCAAGTAATTTAGCATATTTTAGTATATGCTAATTATACATGAAAAGAAGTAATCTAACAAATATTAAAAACAAAATTTGAATTTTTATTGTTAAATTTCATCATATTGTCTCTCAAATCTAATTTTTTTTTAAAAACAAAGAAACTGGACTGACCCCTGTAGGGCGGTTCAGTATGCACTAGCTGACCGCCCCACTGGAGGGCGGTTTGGTGGGAAGAGTGAACCCCCCAAGGGGCGGTTAGGTCATTTAAAAAAAAATCGAAGTTATATGTGATATTTTTTTTTTAAGGTATTAATAAAAAAAATCGAGAGCATGCGTGTCTGTCATTTATATAATTTACTTTTTCATATTCATGGGTTTTAACTTTTAAGATGGTGAGTATACTACGCTTATATAGTTAGCATATATATAGAGACTGGCTAAGCTCAAAACGTTTGCACCAAGTCCTTGGTGCAAACGTTTTGGTTCTCCTATTTGTAAAGTCCAAATGGTCGATCCAAATCGTTAGATATTTAATCCATATTGAAATGTGCTTGGAGACCAAATTTCACATTTTTTGGAATTTTTTTACTATTTATTAAGCCACTTTGAAAGTTGCTGATTCGGGTGAACAGTAAAAACAGTGCAATCAAATTCTGGACTGTGTGATCAGCAACTTTCAAAGTGGCTTAATAAATAGTAAAAAAATTCCAAAAAATGTAAAATTTGGTCTCCAAGCACATTTCAATATGGAGAACAACTTGAACGGTTTGGATCGACCGTTTGGACTTCGAAAATCTGAAAACAAATCGTTTGCACCAAACCCTTGGTGCAAACGTTTTGAGCTTAGCCACTCACTATATATATATATATATATATATATAGAGAGGAGGGATCGGATTACATCTTTTTTTTGACACACTTTGACACCTATTATTTTTAAAGTTCAAATAGTCGATCCAAACCGTTCAACATGATGTATATTAAAATGTACTTGAAAATCAAATTTTATATTTTTTTGAATTTTTTTACTATTTATTAAGATGGTTACAAAATTGTTGTTTTCAGACTATTGAAAAACAACGATTTTGTAACCATCTTAATAAATAGTAATAAAATTTAAAAAAAGCTAAAATTTGATCTCCAAGCACATTTTAATATGGTGATCATGTTGAATGGTTCGAATCGACTATTTAGATTTTAAAATCGCAAAATTAGCCTATAAAAAAATAGTGTCAAGATGTGTCAAAAAAAAGAGTGTAATTGGATCCCTCCTCTCTCTCTCTCTCTCTCTCTCTCTATATATATATATATATATATATATATAGGTTGGCTAATATCAAAATGTTTGTTCCTAGGCCGTGGAACAAACGTTTCGATTTTTATATTTTCAAAGTTCAAACAGTCGATCTAAATCATTAAATAATCAATCCATATTAAAATGTACTTGGAGATCAAATTTTACATTTTTTTAATTTTTTTTAATATTTATTAAGTCAGTTTTAAAATTGTTCTTTTCAATGATTCAGTAATTTTTCACTGTTATTAAAATCAGTGATTTTAAAATTCACTTAATAAATAGTAAAAAAATTCTAAAAAATGTAAAATTTGGTCTCCAAGCACATTTTAATATAGAGATCACATCTAATGGTTTGGATCGACCGTTTAGACTTTGAAAATAAAAAAATTAATTGGTTGCACCACAGCCCCGGAACAAACGTTTTGATATTAACCAACCTCTATATATATATATATAGAGAGAGAGAGAATGGCTAATATACAAACGTTTGTTCCTGGATTCAAGAACAAACGATTCGGTTCTCTGATTTTCAAAGTTCAAACAGTCGATCTAAATCGTTAGATATTTAATCTACATTAAAATGTGCTTCGAGACCAAATTTTACATTTTTTAGAATTTTTTTACTATTTATTAAAATGGTTTGAAAATCACTGATTTTATTAAAATTATGCACCATTGAAAAACAATGATCTTCAAACTAGCTTAATAAATAGTAAAAAATTCTAAAAAATGTAAAATTATGTCTCCAAGCACATTTTAATATAGATTAAATATGTAACTGTTTGGATCAACTGTTTGAACTTTGAAAATCAGAGAACCGAATCATTTGTTCCTGAGTCCAGGAACAAACATTTGTATATTAGCCATTCTCTCTCTCTCTATATATATATATAGTGGCTAATATCAAAATGTTTGCACCAAGGCCCTCGTGCATCCAAGTCATTTTTGGCTTTTCAAAGTCCAAAAGGTCGATCTAAACCGTTAGATGTGATCTCTATATTAAAATCTGCTTGGAGACCAAATTTTACATTTTTTGGAATTTTTTTACTATTTATTAAGCCACTTTGAAAATTGCTGATCACATGGTCCAGAATTTGGTTGCACTGTTTTTACTGTTCACCCGGATCAGCAATTTTCAAAATGGCTTAATAAATAGTAAAAAATTCCAAAAAATGTAAAATTTGGTCTCCAACTATATTTTAATATAGATTGAACATCTAATGGTTTGGATCGACTGTTTGGACTTTGAAAATCCGAAAACAACTTGGTTGCACGAGAGCTTGGTGCAAACATTTTGATATTAGCCAATCTCTCTCTCTCTCTCTCTATATATATATATATATATATAGAGAGTAGAACTAGGGTGCTCCTAAGCTCACCAAGCCCTTCGTGAGCGCGACTCTAAAACCTATCGAATTGACTTCAAATGATATTTTCAAACCGTTAGATGTTCAATCCATATTAAAATGTGTTTGGAGACCAAATTTTACATTTTTTGGAATTTTTTTACTATTTATTAAGATGGTTTGAAAATCGCTGTTTTCCAATGGTGCAGAATTTTAATAAAAACAGCGATTTTCAAACCATCTTAATAAATAGTAAAAAAATTCCAAAAAATGTAAAATTTGGTCTCCAAACACATTTTAATATAGATTGAATATCTAACGATTTGGAAATGTCGTTTGAAGTCAATTCGATAGGTTTTAGAGTCGCGCTCACGGAAGAGCTTGGTGAGCTTAGGAGCACCCTAGTTCTACTCTATATATATATATAGAGAATGGTTAATATCAAAACGTTTGTTCCTGGGCTCAGGAACAAACGGTTCCGTTCTCCAATTTCCGAAGTTCAAACAACAAATCCAAACCGTTAGATGTTCAATCTATATTAAAATGTGCTTGGAGACCAAATTTTACATTTTTTGGAATTTTTTTACTATTTATTAAGCTAGTTTGAAAACTGCTGTTTTTATGAAATTTCTGCAGCATTGAAAAACAGCGGTTTTCAAACCAGCTTAATAAATAGTAAACAAATTCTAAAAAATGTAAAATTTGGTCTCCGAGCACATTTTAATATAGATTGAACATCTAATGGTTTGGATTTGTTGTTTGAACTTTGGAAATGGGAGAACGGAATCGTTTGTTCCTGAGCCCAGGAACAAACGTTTTGATATTAGCCATTCTATATATATATATATATATATATATATAGTGCTGGGCTTAGCTACTTCATGGAGTAAAATGACTTAGTGCTCCACGCCTCATTATTTTCATTTTGAAAATCCAAACGACCGATCTAAACCGCTCAAGTTGTTCTCCATATTGATATGTGCTTGGAGACCAAATTTTACATTTTTTGGAATTTTTTTACTATTTATTAAGCCACTTTGAAAATCACTGATCCGGCGGTCCAGAAATTTTTACTGTTTTTTACTGTTCATCCGGATTTTCAGATTTTCAAAGTGGCTTAATAAATAGTAAAAAATTCCAAAAAATGTAAAATTTGGTCTCCAAGCACATTTCAATATGGAGAACATGTTGGAAGGTTCGAATCGACTATTTGAACTTTGAAAATGAAGATATGGCGTGGAGTACCAAGTCGTTTTACTCCATGGAGTAGCCTAGTCGGACTCTATATATATATATATATATATATATATATATATATAGAGATGGACTTAGCTACTCCATGGAGTAAAACGACTTTGTACTCCACGCCATATCTTCATTTTCAAAGTTCAAATAGTCGATTCGAACCTTCCAACATGTTCTTCATATTGAAATGTGCTTGGAGACCAAATTTTTCATTTTTTGGAATTTTTTACTATTTATTAAGCCACTTTGAAAATCTGAAAATTCTTATGAACAGTAAAAAACAGTAAAAATTTCTGGACCGCCGGATCAGTGATTTTCAAAGTGGCTTAATAAATAGTAAAAAAATTCCAAAAAATGTAAAATTTGGTCTCCAAGCACATATCAATATGGAGAACAACTTGAGCGGTTCGGATCGGTCGTTTGGATTTTCAAAATGAAAATAATGAGGCGTGGAGCACCAAGTCGTTTTACACCATGGCTTAGCTAAGCCCAGCACTATATATATATATATAGGGATAGGCTATCATGCTTTGGGAAGTAAAGATGGTGTTTTACTTCCCGCTCATATCTCCATTTTCAAAGTTCAAATCATCGATCTGAACATCCCAACATGATATTCATATTGATATATGCTTGGAGACCAAATTTTATATTTTTTTTTGAAAATTTTTTACTATTTTTTTAGAATTTTTGAAAATCATAATTTTTCGTTAAATAAAAAATAATAAAAAATTCGTAAAAACACTGATTTTCAAAAATTCCAGAAAAATAGTAGAAAATTTCCAAAAAAATGTAATATTTGGTCTCCAAGCACATTTCAATATGAAGATTGTGTTGAGAAGTTCGGATCGACTATTTGAACTTTGAAAATGGAGATATGAGCGGGAAGTAAAACACCATCTTTACTTCCCAAAGCATCGTAGCATTACTATATATATATATATATATAGAGTAGGGCTATTGTACTTCGCGAAGTAAAACTTCGTTTTACTTCACGCTCATACATCCATTTCCAAAATTCAAATCGTCGATCCGGCCGTTCAAGTTGTTCTCCATATTGAAATGTGCTTGGAGACCAAATTTTACATTTTTTGGAATTTTTTTACTATTTATTAAGCCACTTTGAAAATTGCTGATCCATTGTGAATAGTAAAAAACAGTAAAAAATTCTGGACCAATGGATCAGCGACTTTCAAAGTGGCTTAATAAATAGTAAAAAATTTCAAAAAATGTAAAATTTGGTCTCCAAGCACATTTCAATATGGAGAACAACTTGAACGGTCGGATCGACGATTTGGATTTTGGAAATGGGTGTATGAGCGTGAAGTAAAATATTGGTTTTACTTCATGAAGCACAATAGCAAAATTATATATATATATATATATATATATATATATATATATATAATTGAGCTATGGTGAGTTGCGAAGTAAGAACCTTATTTTACTTCACGCTCATATTTTATATATTTGAAATTTTAAAGGGACGATCCGAACTGTTCAACATGATCTTCATACTAAAATGTGCTAGGAGACCAAATTTTACATTTATTGAAAATTATTTACTAATTTTTTAGAATATTTCAAAATCACTATTTTTTATGGTCTAGAATCCGTCCAAAAACAGCGGTTTTCTATCTATCTATCTAAAATAATAGTACAAAATTTCCAAAAAAATTATAAAATTTGGTCTTCAAGCATATTTTAATATGGATATCATGTTGAGCGGTTAGGATCGATTATTTTATATTTAAAAACGGAGATATGAGCGTGAAGTAAAACAAAATACTTACTTCGCAACTCACCATAGCCCATCACATATATATATATCATAAATAAGAGTATGTACATCATGTTCAATAAAAATACTTCTTTTTTTCAAAATATTCACCTGCAGCTTAATATACAAATTGAAGATATAACTCTATTATTTAATAATGTAATTAAAATCATATTAACATGTCACTATTTCGATTAAAAATTATTCTAAACGTAATTTTATTAATTAGTTCATAATTTTTTTGGAAGTAGCAGACACTCAAATATTCATTCAATATCTCTCCCACAAAGCTTTCTTATCATTGTTGTAATATCTCCAAAAGTCATTCAGCAAGCGAATATTTTATTGATTAAATTTAAATCTTTAATACCCAAACTTGAAGCCATTACAATTGCATACAATTTCCCGATCCACATCATTAATGAACATATACATACATATGCAAATATGCTAATGTAAATGCTACCGAACCGAATGAATAATGAATGCGGTCTTGTGCATAGTTGAGGGGTGTGACATCAACTGCCAACCACATAATTAATTAATCAACACATACATAATGTATACATAGAATCTTATCTCATGAAATGGGTTATTAATTTACGTACTCCTTAATTTACGTACCTTGTTACCTTGTTACCTCCCAACTCAAAAAAAGAATCTCATCTCATGAAATGGGATCCGAATCTGCCTGTTATCCATAACAGGACTCTGTTATTCAAAATCCAATCGTTAGATTTTTTTTTTCATGCGAATTTCAACGGAGATTAACAGTTAGATTTGGAATAATATATTCCTGTTATTTAATTTGGATAACAGCAGATTTAAACTCCATGAAATGGGTCTCTTGTTTACCTCCCAACTGAAACAAAGACGAGGATACTTATTAATTTACGTACAGTCCCTAATTCTTCAATTAATGTGCATGTGAGCATAGTGACAAGGTTCGCGTATAATACCCGAATTATATCCGAATAATTTGTTTTTTTTGTGATGCCGAACCGAACGCCGAATTATTCAATTAACCGGACTTTAACCGAATTATAGCCGAATAATTCGCGAATTTTACGAACTTTTTCCGAATTTTACGAATTATTCGCGAATTTTTTCTGAATTTTTCTTAGAAATTTTTTTTTTTTGGTTTTTTTTTTTTGCTTTCTTGTAGGACTGAGATCTTTGACCTGGATTATTCCGAATCATTCCCGAATTATACCCGAATTATTCCCGAATCACGAATTTTTGACCTCACCGAACCTTTCCCGAACAATTAAATTGTCACTATGCATGTGAGTGCTAACTATCCCCGAGAGAATATTAAAAGAAAGGGAAAAGATTTTTTTTCCCGGCTCCTATCCTCCATTCATCTCCCAATCATTAATTATCTAGGGGACCACAACTTTAAGCACAAAAAGACAAAAAAATGCGTATCAATCATTAATTACGTGGGGGACCGCTGATTAACTGGGGGATCCGCTTATATTTGAAAAAATTTACAACTGACACGCACAAGTATTCATATATAATACATCAAGTACTCATATATAATACGCTAAATATTCATATCTAAGATATCAAGTATTTAAAAAAAAACTGGACACATCACTCACCCATCTTTTACATCATTTTTAAAGGTGGTTTTTTTTTCTCCGTTCACTCTAACCAATATTTTTGACAATCTGTGAAGAATTTTGCGAATTTAAAATCACAAACGTCTTCTACGTAATTTTCTCTTTCAAATGAGATCCATGATGAAGTACTTTTGACTTATCCGTCGCACAAGTATTCATACCTCGTAAAATTATTTATATCTCGTCGTGCAAGTATTCATACCACGTCGAGCAAGTATTTATACCTCGTCGAACAAGTATTCATACCTAAGATATCAAGTATTTCGGAAAATGAAACTGGATATATCACACGCCCATCTTTTACATGTGTCCCCTTTTTTTTCCAGTGATTGAGTGTACTGGACACTTCCAGTGATTGAGTGGGCTGGATCGAACAAGAAAACCGAAGATAAAGTAGAGTGTACTGGACACTTCCAGTGATTGAGTGATAATGAAAGTTCAATCGGTAAAAAATAAGTGAATGATGTGTCCAGTTTTTATTTGTGAAATACTGATGAGGTATGAATACTTGCTCGATGAGGTATGAATACTTAAATGACGAGGTATGAATACAAGTGCAACGGACAACTCGAAAGTATGTCATCATATATCTCATTTGAAAGAGAAAATTGTGTAGAAGATGTTCGTAGTTTTAGATTTGCAAAAAATTTCACAGATTGTCAGAAATATTGGTTAGAGTGAACGGAGAAAAAAAACCATCTCTATAAACGTGTAAAAGATGGGTGAGTGATGTGTCCAGTTTTTTTTAAATACTTGATGTATTATATATTAATAATTGCACTCGCCACGATAATGATGTGTTTTGTCTTGTCTTTTAGCGCTGAAATTTGTGGTCCCCTCTTAATTAGCGGTCAACAAAGACAGTTATTAACCAGAAGATGAATGTAAAATAGGAGCCGGAAGATAGTTAGTCGGTCCCTAAAAAAAAGTCCTTATTATTAATCCATAAATTTCAATTATCAAGTATTTTAAAAGGCAGCTGAGAGTTAATCTCAAACCATACAAGTAAAGGAAATCTGGAGAGGATTCTTGTCGTCAGGAACCCTTCCAACCGCCACGTGTCAGTTCACCCGCCATCCAACAACCTCCATCCATTTCGGCATAAAATTTACAAAATCCCCGTCCCATCCATCCCCTGATGACCTGATCCCAATGGCACGCATTCCCTGAATTTTATCCCGACGCTCCTTTGTTTTGACTTTCCATCTCTCATCTCTCGTCTAGATGCATGAAGAATTAGTTTCCTCAATTTTTTTTTTGTTTATTTTCAATTCGTCTTTCAAGCGGAGGCTGCCTCCTATTCATCGATGCCAATAGTCCACTACCCTACCGACACTAGTAAATACTACATACAAGTTTTAAATAAACCATTTTTATTATTATAACTTTCAAACGGAAGGCATGCAATTATTATTTATTAAAAGAAACTGAAAGTGGGATCATGTGGGTGAATTATGTATTTATGTGTGAGCTGAGTAGTCAACGGCTACAGCAGAAAAGTTGCACATATTTCAACCCCCACCTACTGCCCACTGCCTTTTGTTCTCCCCAGCAAGTCAACTCTCCCTTCTTCTCCCTCTCTCTGCTCTTTCATCTCCTCTCCTCTACTCTCCGTGGAGAACAATTCAATTCAATTTAACGCCATGGGCAACGGCGTCACTAGACTGGCCCACTGCCTCCGCTCCCCTTCCCACCGACGCCGCCGCCATCATGTCTCTCCCGCCGCTCTTCTCCCCTCCGATGCCTACGACGACTCACTCGGCCACTCCTTCTGCTACGTCCGCTCCGCCCCTTCCGGCCCCGCCCCCTCCGACTATTCCTCTGCCGCCTTCCGATCCATCTCTGGCGCCGCCGTCAGCGCCAACGCCTCCACCGCTCTCTCCACCTCCCTCCTCCTTCCGCCCGACCCCAACACCGCCGCCGCCGTCTCTTCCTCCGCATCCTTCGAGAGCTCTCTCTCCTTCGCTTCCGTCCCTCTCCAGCCAGCCCTGCGCTTACCCTCAGGCCCTTTATCCGGCCCTCTCCCGTCCGATCGACCGTTCATGTCTGGACCGCTCGATCGAGCCGGCTTTCTCTCCGGCCCTCTCAATCCTACCTCCACATCCTCGCCCCCCTCCACCCTTCGCCGTAGCCGCTCAGTCGTAACGGGTCGACGCCGTAACCACCGCCGCCGCCAGGTCTCCGCCCTGATTCGCTCCCTCGCTTCATCTCTTTCCCTCACCAAAGAAAAGGCCTTGACTGACGAGCCACTGAGCTCTGGGCCTGACGACTTTTCAATCAACATCAGTGGAAGCAGTATTGAGTGGGCCCAAGGCAGGGCCGGCGAGGATCGGGTCCACGTGGTGGTCTCAGAAGAGCACGGCTGGGTATTTGTTGGGATCTACGATGGGTTCAACGGACCAGATGCTACTGATTTCTTGCTGACGCACCTCTACCCGCTGATCCACCTCCAGCTGAAAGGCATTCTCTGGCAAGAAGAAGAATCACAAGAAACGAAGAAGCGACCAAGCGGTAAATCAAAGAGTAGAGATGGCAAGGCCAGACATGTGGAGGTGTTGAAGGCTCTGTCTCGGGCTCTGAGGAAAACAGAGGAGGCATATTTGAGCATTGCAGATAACATGCTCGACGAAAATCCGGAGCTGGCGCTGATGGGTTCTTGTGTGCTGGTCATGCTTATGAAGGGGGAAGATGTTTATTTAATGAATGTCGGGGATAGCCGTGCCGTGCTCGCCACCAAGTCAGGAAGAGAATTGGAGGGAATTAATGAGGATCTTTTGAATGATTTCTCCGGATTTTTGCCGACTTTGTCGTCCGTTCAACTCACTTTTGATCATAGTACTTGCGCTGCAGAGGTCTGTATATGTCTCTCTCTGTTACTTTTATGTTTTTGCTGTAATTTTTTTTTTTACTTGTATCTTACCTGTGTTTGTTTTGGCATCGTTTTGATTACAGGAGATAATTAGGATAAGAAATGAGCATCCAGATGATTCAACTGCCATTGCCAATGATCGAGTCAAGGGATCTTTAAAAGTAACTAGAGCTTTTGGTGCCGGTTTTCTCAAACAGGTAATTGTTATCTTCTGAAATTTTCTTCTTGCGAGAATAGTCTTACCTTTTGAAGAATTTCATGGTCATGATTAAATTATTCACCCTGATATGGTGTGTTGATGCAATTGTTTGAGACTTGAGTAATTTCCTACCTGTTACATTACTAGATTTACTTTAAATGTAGTCTCTCTAGAAGTGCTTCTACCATATCACAGTTAGAAGCATTGCAGTTTAATTCAAGTATTTGATTTAATTTACATAAACTGAATTTCAAAATATATATTATCCTTCCCTTTGTGTCTTTCTTGGATCTTTTGATCAACGCATTCAACATATATAATGTAATTCCATATGATTTGGCTGGTTATAACAAGCAGAAAAGGTCAAATATTTACTATAACAAATCCGAAAATATAAGGAAAATGCAATATTCTTTTTTTGAAGGTTAGCGGCAAAGACCGTCTAACGATTTGAAGGAAAATGCAATATTCAGTTGTTATACTTTGAAAAGGCACTGGTTTTTAGTATGGCAAATTGAAAATGTCTAGTTGCCATCTCCCTATGTAGATTCTTGATTCTAAAAAATTTGAACTCGTATTTGATAGATTATCTTGTGTTTTTCTATTAGTTAGTTGTAATACTACCTGAACATTAGCTTTATACAGCTTGGCTTAGATATGTATATTTATATTCAGAAAATCTGCTCATTGACTAATCGAATGAAAATTGTTGGATTTAGAATGCTTTGGAATGATTATGCTAGAGAAATATCTCCCAATCTGACTCCATTACTAAAATATAAAGTTCAAAGTAAAGGTCAATTCTTTTCTGAAAGCTACTGAAGTAGATTACAAGGAAGTCATATTCATATTGGCTACTATCACTTGTAACGCAAGACTGAATCAAATAAATAAAAGTAATCTTTGGTCTATTTTATTATTACTATCCATATCACAAAATCAACTTTTAGGATTTCATCTGGAACATTTTAGAAAAAGAGACAATTAGCTAGTAGTCGGGCAGATCTATAGCTATTCAAAAGGTGGCTAAGCCACTTCTGTGATTTAAAATTTTAGTTATATATATTGAAATTTGAGAAGGGTTCAAATGCCTTCATTTTTTGTGTCTCCACCATGCCTCTATTTTTAAAAACTTTAATAAATCAAAATTTAAAACTTGAAAAGTCAAAATAAAACCGTTAGATGTGATCTTAGTTTTCTTAGCAGGCACCATGTCTCCCCTCATAAAATGTCACATGTTTACTTATAAGACTAGTTGTTAGAGCTTAGTTTTTGGTTGTGGAGGACTTGAGTTCAATTCCATTTTATATTTAGCCTCTTTTGTCAAGATTTTCTAGTTCCGCGCCCCTGCTAGTAGTTGTGGATGCCTGCTAAGAAAATAACCCACCAATATAGCTACTCTTAGTAATGACAAGGACATTTGCAAACTATTGATAAGTTTGTTAAGTAGATCTCATCTTATTAACTGCAAAAGGTGAATGTGTGCGCCATGATAATTAATATACTTAATACATGTGGTTGCAGCCAAAATGGAACAATGCTCTGCTGGAGATGTTCAGAATAGATTACGTGGGGACGGCACCGTATATCACGTGCCACCCGTCTCTGTACCACTACCGGGTGGGGCCAAAGGACAAGTTCCTGATCCTTTCATCGGACGGGCTGTATCAGTACCTGACGAATGAGGAGGCCGTCACTCAGGTCGAGATGTTCCTCTCTACCTCCCCCGATGGTGATCCAGCCCAGCACCTCATTGAGGAGCTCCTCTTTCGTGCTGCTGACAAAGCAGGTCAGTAATTATCTTACTTCCTTGTGTTGCTGCAACTGTCACTGTTAATAATACTGTTACTGTCATAGATTTAGTGTAATATATTGATTATTTTACTTTTGACATCTTTTACATGTCAGTGGTGTGTAATGCTAATATTGCTTCTTTGACTTTATCTCTGCTCCTTTTGACTTTGAAACTTTGTTTTTTTAGGAATGGAGTTGCATGAGTTGCTGGAGATTCCACAAGGCGACAGGAGGCGGTATTATGATGACGTGTCTATAATTGTAATCTCTCTGGAAGGACGGATTTGGAGATCATTTGTGTAAATACAGATTAGATTATATAGAATGAAAATATAGGAAAGAAAGAACATAAAGATCATTCGTGAACTGAATTCCTGGCAATTATGTGCGATTGCCTCTGGTATCATGTTCATCAATCTGGGTTTGCGGCTCAAATTCCATTTGATTTGAGGCGGTGCCGTGGTGGGAAGGGGAAATGGCCTCCTATTGATTAAAAGTAAAAGAGAAAAAGAAAAAAGAACATGATAGCTCATTCTTTCGTCGTATATAAATAAAGTCGGACCACATTTTCTAAATGTGGGCGTCAGATTAAATTCATTTTTTACTTTTGTGCCGTATCATGTCATGTGATTCAATTGATGAAGAGGTTAATTACAAAAGAATGGAGTTGGAAACGGGGTGTTTGACTAACTGTTGATTTACTTGACATAGAATTTGTCTGTTGTCTGACTGAAGCTGTTGTCAAACTGCGCATGGTTTGAATAATATTTGCATAAAGGCGTATTTGACTGGAAAAGAGTTGTATTTATTTATAAAAAAGTTGTTAGGTAGCACATGTTCATATTTAAAGTTGGAAGTTAGGCGGAGAACCGTGTACCTGCTTTACTCTTTTCCATTTTTTTGATTCGCGCACGTAAAAGAACAAATGAAAAATGTAATTTATTTATTTATTTAGAGCAGGAAGACTTGACAAACACCTTCATTATGAAATGATGAAAGTGAATGCTTGAACTTTGAAAATACGACAAGGATGGCTGTGGAAATTTAAGGTGTTGACAATTAAACAGCTGAGCTAGGCTTTCGAGTACCAAATGGATTCAGTCCGCGCTCCACAGCCAGGATCATCATCCCACCATTATTAATTCTTTATTATCTATTTGAATGAATTTTTGGCGCACTCAGTTCAGTTAATGATTGTCCTTACTCCACTCAGTGCTGAATTCACAGATAAAGCCTCAAAACCACATTGATTATATGTACTCCTAATTTCCAAAAAATTTAATCCAAAGCTCCTCAGGTCCTAATTCCCAAAAAAAGTTAAACATGCAATATACTTTCGAACTGCAGAATCAGCAGCAGATCATTTATTTATTTTGGTTAAAAAGGGATGGGGATTGAGGAGGTGACACTTCTTGTGTATTTTGTGGATTACCAGAATCAGCGGATTATTTATTTGTATCCTGTTCTGTTGCTGCTTCTATTGGGAAATTAAATGCAAACTTTAACAATTTTCACATTTTAATTAGTGTCTAATTTGGAAGATTTATGGGGTGTGGATTTTGTATTCTTTTGAATTATTTAAAGATGTATTTTATCGAAATCAATTAAATCTTTAGATATGCAGTTTATTGGTTTGACATGCTTTGGTGCAAAGCTAAAGGAAGTGCCAATCTTTTTTTTCAAACGAACTCTTGAATACCCATAGGATGCCGGTATGAAAATCATTTTTTTTTTTTTTGCCTTTATTTCAAAAATAAATAAATAATGGAGTACTAACTAAAAACCGATTACAAATTTACAATATAAATAAATGGAAGTGTCCAACACCTTTAATATAACAATTGTTTTCAAGGTACCATCTTCTAATTTATTATTATATAAACAAAAAAAGTGTGCTGATCGCGTCCTCTGTTAAGTCAGTGTAATTAGTTGCTCTGATTAATTAACCTTCAGTTTCAAATCTAGAACCTGCAGAGCCCACGACCTGATTCGATAACAAAAACAAATACAAATGGTGAGTCAAAATATGTTTTTTTTGTCATTGGTGCAAGAAAAGTGCCAAATAAAAATAAATAAAAGGCAAATAAATTAAGGGCCGGCTAAATTACTTGGATTTCTGGGCGTGACAAAACCGGTGCCAGCGAAGTTGCAGGTGGAAGGCTGTTGGCCGTGGGTCCGGTAGTAGGCATTCATGGCGTAGGCAGCATGCGCCTGGAGGTTGTTGGGAGCAAAGCAGGCCCCACCTGCTTGTATCGCGCGGCAGTCGGCTCCGTTGCTGCACGCGTAGTTGATGTTGTTCTGCAGAGCTGCGGGGCTCACCCTGGCTCTTGGCACACACCACGACCCCCTTCTCCCACCTCTTCTCATACCACCCCGGCGCCCCACAACCTACATGGATTAGATGAAACCTTAATTAATTTAATTAACATGAATTAATAAGTCCAATAGAAGTTTAGTTGTACGTACCTGTACCTGGCCTCTCATGATTCTGGCATTGTACATGGGAGTGAAATCCGGCCTGAATAGTCCCCAGTTCCTCTCCGCGATGGGTCCCGGCTTCAAGTTCTCGTTGAAGAGTGCGAAGATGTATGTCTCGAATCTGCGACCGGGCATCAGCGGAGTGCCCCTCCCTGAGCTCACCTTATTGATCAATCCGTTGACGTAAGAGGCCGCGTAGTCAGGACTGACCCCAGCCTGTCCTGGCTCTGCCTGTGTGGGCCATCCCGTCTCCCCTATCATGATCTGCACGTCGCCATAGCCAATGCGCTTCATTGCAGAGTAGATGGCATCTAACTGAGCATCAAGCATGTTTGTGTACCTGATTTTGGTGTACTTGTCAAAGATCCCACTGTTCCTCCTGAAGTTTGCGTAATTTAGGGTTTGGGAGTTGTAGCTGAATGCATGTATGGGAAGAATTAATTAGAATTAATATAGTTGGTGGTTCGATTAATTAATTAATTAAAAGATTCAATTAATGAGTAGGTTTACTTGAAGTATGGGTAGGGATTGACAACAAAAGGAGACTTGGTGGCTCGGTGGAAGTTGAGCATGGGGATGAGCACAGATTTCTGCCAACCATAGCGGAAGCGTGCAGTAGACGGCGGCTCGGAATTCGCAAGGATACCAAGATAGTGTGGGGTTGAGACACGGATCTGACGGAAACCGGCTGCAATGAGGGCGTTATGAAGAGAGCGCATGGCTGGCACCAGCTTGTAGATGAGGTTGTTGTCACCGGACAGAAGGATCTCATTCCCCACAAGGACCATACCGATCTTTGTCGCGGGATAGAAAGGGGCAACATGGTTGGCCACCCAGGCAGCAGCTCCTTCACGGGTGACGAGGTTGGGGATGTCACCGTTGGTGGTGGAGATAGTGAGAGAGATGCCGGTGTTGGCGAAGGCGCGGATGATGTCGGGGTTTGCATCGAAGAGCTTCACGCGGTCGATGTTGGTCTTCGTCTGAAGGAATGACGCTACCTGCATGCAATAATGCAGGATTTATATTTGGGCCACGAAGGCCTTCGATTTAATTATTGTCTCGGGCCTAAATACACTTTTTACGGGCCCAGTCGTCTGTGACCCAGGTCAGGTCAGATCAGGTGGTTATCTAATAAGACGAAGATAGATACCATTTAAGAAGAAAAAAAAAAGTGAGAAATGGGATGCATATACAATTAAAACTAATTTTTCAATTAAATTTTTACTACAAAGATGAGAAATGGGATGCGTATATGCCTGGACAGGAGGCGGCAGGTTGTTGCCGAGAGTGCCGTAGTTTACACCAATGGAAATAGCAACCACCGCTGACGAAAGAAGAAGAAGAGCCCGAAGGCCCATCTTTTGCAGCGGGGCCAGAGGCGCCATTCGCTCAGCTGCTGGATTGGTGGGAATAATGTTAGTGGGAGGTACAAAGAAGGGCGCTTTGTGCGTGTTTCGTAATTTAATCACCTCATCCTGATTTCTACTTTCTAATTTTAGATCGATTTACTAACGATTAATTTAGGCACATTTTATATGCAGGAGATAAGTGACAAGGATCTGACGTCTTTTAATAGAAAAAAAAAATAAACAATGGTCGTTTGTTCTCAAAAATTTGTTATTCGCAAGGATGAGGTAGTTTTTAATCGTGACCAAGTTAAGTTTGATCTTTTGGCACTGGGAGATATTTTTTGGTGAACATTATAATTGTAATTGTTGTAAAGTCTGGTAACTAAAATAGAACCAGCCTTTGGTCTAATGGCTAAGACACATGATTTCTATGTGAGAGGTCATGAGTTTGAAATTCAGATGGGAAAAATCTTTTGTTGTAATAATATGGGTATTAAATAAAACCAGTTTTTGATCTAGTGGCAAAGACACATGGTCTCTATGTAAGAGGTCATAGGTTCGAAACTTTCGAAACTCGAATGGGAGAAATTATTTATTATAATAACATGAGTATTAAATAGTTGGGTGGTTCCTCCAACCTTTACTTAAAAAAAAAAGTCTGATAACTAAAATAAGAAGACGAAGTAGTTAGCAGGTGCTAGAAGGCAATTAATGACTAAATAAATATATATGGTTGTCGAAGCGAGAAATTTTTATCCACAGAAATTATTAAATAATAAGAGAAGCAAATAGAAGGAGTACTTTACTTGTTATATTTATAGAAAAATAAGAGATATTAATCTCGATTCAAATTGAATCGGAAACAATGATACCGATTCAAAAGTTGTTTTTCATTTTTCTTCAATTTTTTGTCTCCAATTCTCTTTCTGCGTTGAAAATATATAAAATAAGATGGGCTCACCATATTTATTTTTTTGTGCTCTCTCTCCATTGAAAACTGATAAAATAATAAGATGGTTCCACATTAACTACAAAGGAAGAATAAATGAGATGGGCCCCATATTTTTGCAACATCTCTAGTGTACTGAACTTGAGAAGAAAATAAACAATTTTTTTAATCGGAGACATTGGTTCCGATCTTTCTGTAGGTGTAACAAATGGAGTACTCTTTTTATTTCTCTCTTTTACTTTTTAATGATTTCTATGAATAAAAAATTTTCCATCAGAGCTGTGGTTTGAGCACTGGGCAAGGGGTATTCGTATTTATTTATAGGAAAAATTTCTACATGGTGCCCATGTAAACTTATAAGGTGGAATTTCATGTATCTCTCTCAAAAACTTTAATTTTTTTTTTCTCAAAACTTTAAAATTACGTACTTTTCTCTCTAAATTTCAAAAACTCACAAATTTACTCATTTGTTGTCTAGTATATAAAAACTCATTTAAATTTATAAAATACATATTGTATCATTTATTAAAAACATAAAAAAAATATAGCATGTTCAAGAAAAATATTGGTCTTATAATCGATCAGTTTCAGAGAACAAATGGTTCATTTCTCTGTACTTCTGATGCATACACAAGGTTATACTGAAATGTCACCGTGTATACGTCATAAGTGGAAAAATAAACCATTTGTCCTCGAAAACCGATCAAATATAAGACTTACATTTTTCACAAACATGCTACAATTTTGTATGTGTTTTAACTTTTAATAAAGGATAAAATGGAAATTTTAAAATTTTAAAATAAGTTTTAATATAAAAGACAATAAATGGATAAGTTTGTGAATTTTTGAAGTTTAGAAGGGGAATTATGTAATTTTGAAGTTTTAGAGGGGGAAATGCATTGCGCATTTTAGAGCATCATCTAGTATACTCAATTGGAGAAGATTTTTTTTATCGGGACCAATGAGTCCGGTCCAAAGTTTGAATTGGAAAAATTAATCTCAATATTTTTACAGATGTTACAACCTATGCACTCTTTCTATTTACTTATTTTTTATTAATCTATAATTATAGAATATTCTCGTTTACACGGGCTCACTGCAAATTTTCCCATATTTATAAAGAATTTTTTAGCCATGGAAATTAATAAAATAAGAAGTATGAAAATAGAAAGTATTTAGTTTACAACATTAATAGAAATATCAAGATCAACAGTCCATGACACGAACTCACAACCGTTTTAATTCAAAAGTGCAATTGCATGATCTTGATTCAATCCTTCCATGACACGAACTCACACTTGTGGTGTAAACTCGGCCACTTTATCGAGCAAAGTGTCAAGGACTCATAACCATAAGTACGTCATGTCGCTGTAACATAGGCAAGCGAAGTCCAAATTAAATTTTCAAAAATTTTCAATTAAAATGATTTCAACAGTTTATGCAAAAATACCATGAATACACATATCCAAATGTATTATTTCATACCCATGGATATCACAATCTTTCTATTATTTTTAAATCTCAAATTCCCAATTAGAGAGGCATACCACGGTTTCAAAATGTTTTTTCGACAAAACCCAATTTTTAATTTTTTCAAAGTCCTAAAACATCTCATCCTATGCAATTCTTTGATCAAATATGGGGTAATTTCTAATTTTCTAAAAGTCATCCAAATCATAACCAAAATTTTCCAAACAAGTTCTTAATTCTAGCAATCACACAAATTTTTCACCTAAATATGCAATTTTACGAAAAATTAAACACGTCCTAAATACAGATACAATTTTTCTTCCGATCCCCCCAAGCTTAAACGAAAGCATTGTCCTCAATGCTATCATTCTCACAAGAAAGAAAAATAGAAGAAAATATGAAAACTTACAAGATTGATGTGATAGATGAGGTGGGGGCGCGCAGTTGTTCCTGCGCAACATGCTTCTTTTGGACTCTTTGGTTTTGAATTTCTTCTTTCTTCTTTTCTTGAAATTTTTAATCACCTTAATGTATTTCTCCCTTGAGTACCAAGCTAGGTTCATCTTGTCGGCTGCTCGTGCCTTGTCGGTTTCAGAAGCATTTGGAGTGTTCTTTTGGCCCCGACTCCTAGTCTTAAGAGTCAGCGCAAGAACCTGCAAGAGAGAGAGAAAAACAACGAATTTCCACACAAGAAAATAAAACAAAAATAAAAGAAACATCTTAAATTAATTTAAAATAGTAAAACTAATGTCTATTATTGGTTCCAAACAAGTTGCATATGAAACGGAAAAAAAATAAAAAATAAAGTGAGTTTCAAAAAATAAAAATAAAAATAAAAATGAATAATAAATAAGATAAGAAAAAAACGAATAAAATTAAAGAAAGGAAATTTTTGGCTTTTTGGATTGAAAATTAAAAGAAGAGAATTTTGTTTAAAATTAATTTCAAAAGTAAAAATGAATATTTATCCATTATCTCGGCAACGGCGCCAAAAAGCTTGTTGTGTATTTTTGGTATTGGATTATGGGTCAATTTTAATACACTTTTCACTTTTAAAATTTATAAAATCTTAACACAAAATGATAGGTCGGTTGGAAGCATACAACCTATCCTTGTAGTAAAATACGTATTGATCCAAAGATAACGAAAAATATTACTTTTTACTAAATTAATTAATCCTAAAATAGTGCAAATAAAAGTAAATGGGGGGGTTTGTTGTAAATTGGTTTTGTGGGTTCAATACCCGATTGAGAGTTGAATTTAAACAAAGCAATTTAAAACAAACAAATAAAATGAGTTTTGTGAATTAATGAGATATAGGAGTCTAGGGGCTATCGGCATACAATCACTTGGTCAAATCCACACTTAATTGGTTTCTGAATTCATGTTTGCAATTATGGGGTTTCTAAGCCTTAAATATCAAAAAGGGTCACTTTCGTGAATTAATGACGTGCCTAGACAATTCGAATTTCACGATTAAGTCCTTCACCCTAGTTTATTTCCAAATACCAATATTTCATGATTAAGTTATTCACACCAATATTCGGTTCAATTCTAGGAGTCCCAATTAAATATGAGGCTTCACGATTAAGTCATTCACCTCAATTCAACCTTTGTTTCTTGTGATTCCGGACTAAGAAATAGATTTGGTCATTTCTAATCTTAATCCTAGGGTTATTCATGTATATAATTTGGTACCATCAATTATTTGATCCTAGCACCTTAAGTTGATTAAACCTAAGCGGGATGCTAATTAACAAGCACACAAATCACACAATCACATGAATTATAAAATCAACAAGAACAAACATGCAAGCAAACAATCATCATAAAGAAAACTATCCAAGTAAGGTAGATTTAAACACAAGTGCATGTTTAAAGCCTAAGCCCCTAAAGGGGAAATCTAGCCTCTCATGGGTGTGCTAACATTCAAAAGAAATACAAGAGTAAACATGATAAAAACTGATAAAAACAAGAAAGAGAATAGAGTACACCAATCTCCTTGCTCGCTGCCCCTTGTCTTCACCTTTGCTCGCTCGAGAAAACCTTCAATCCTTTGCTCCAATCGCCTTTAATCACTCGGAGAAGAGAGAAAAATATAAAAAGATGTGTAGAATAAAAGCTAGGTTAAAAGTTAGATGAAAGATCGATTCTCCTGCTGCTCCCCTGCCAATATATAGTAGTTTTTGTGACTTTGGAAGCAAGCAAACAAGATTTGGAAGTGAATCGGGCAAGTTGGCAATAAAATCTGTCAAAATCTAGGCTGGTGCAGCCATTGGTGCGACTGCACAAAATTTTACATTCCGAATTTAGATTTATTTCCTTCATGAAAGTTGTATATCTTTTTGTCTTGGTTTCGTCAAGCTTTAATTCACCCAAATCGGAGTTTGTATGACTAAGATATGGCCAAAATACGAAATGTTTGTACAGGCCGCAGAACTCTCCGGATTATGTGAAACTGAACTTCAAACGGGCATAGATCATCATCCGTAACTCCGTTTTCAGTGTTTTACCACTTTTTGAAAAGCTTGCGAGAATATCTACAATTTGCTCCATTTCATGTAATTTAAATATACTTTAGCAGTAACTTAGTTCTTGGCATATTTTAATACAAAATTACACTAAAATACAAGAAATTGGCTTAGTTTTTTAGGTTAAACCTTAATCAAAAGTATATATAATTTAGGCTTATCACTAAAATTGTTTACTAATTAGACTCAGATGATTATACTGAAATTCTATTTGAAAGTTGTATTTATAACCAATAAAAATGGTACGTGTATTAAAATCATGCTTCAACTGAATGATGAATGACATTTATTTTTCAATTTTATTTGAAATAACCGCTTATAGTAAGAACTATCGAATTGGTGAAATGATGGAATCAATAAAATGGGATAATTTTTCATACTTTGAATTTCTGGATAATAAGATAGAGGTACGAGCTAGCTTCAAATCTAATAGATATGATGAATGCCAGAGTATCGTGAGATTCTCGAAATTTATTTTCACCTTACATAACAGTATCTATATCAAATAAGACATGTGTTTAATGGTTG
Organism: Carex kokanica; assembly: GCA_025461125.1. Taxonomy (NCBI): domain Eukaryota; kingdom Viridiplantae; phylum Streptophyta; class Magnoliopsida; order Poales; family Cyperaceae; genus Carex; species Carex kokanica. The sequence continues at coordinate 838,211 of JAJGRX010000945.1, read as the reverse complement.
AGTATTGTATATTCAATATGTGATTTATTTCAGCTCTATTTTTTTTTAAATTCTAATTGTAGATCAGGAATGTACAACATACTGGCATAACAAATCAAACTCTTGAAAAAAAGATTTGAAATGGTGATGTAATCCATAAAATCAACATCAAGGTAAATCATATTCATCTCAGCCCTTTGTTTTGAGTTTTTATAACTGCTGGTTCTTTCGAATCTTCTTTATGTATATAATTTTCGATAGGAAGTTCGACTTTAGCTGTAGCAGATCATACAATAGTTTATGATCCAAAATCAGACCTTTCCTTTATATTTAATAATTGGTGTTTGTGTAAGTATCTGGTACAAAATATTGTTGTCTGCACAGTGGATTATAACTGTATTTTTTTAAGAAGATTATAAATGTATTTAATTAATGAAATTAGAGACATTATTTATGGTTGTTTATTGTTAAGTTTTTCAAGTTCTTGCTTCTGACTAAGTCGGAAGGTGTATCACATACCCTTTTTATCATTCCAACTTTGAAAAATTGCATACCTACAGTGATTCTTAATGTGTCCAATCTCGCAACTTTAAGATATCATACATTGTGCTTTCAAATAGCTTTATGTTGTGATGAATGTCTATTTCTACTTTCTTTGGGGTTCTCTTATGTTCTTAAAATACTATGAAAGCTACATCTTATGATTCGTATTTTTCTTTGATTGTTTACCATTATTTAATTGTTTCTTTATTTCTTACAGAAAGAGCTTCATAATGCTGTAAACATTGGCGATTGCTTTTGGAGCATAGGTATGTGAATGTAATTGATCAGTTTCTCTCCTTTGTTTCTAAAATTATAAATTGGTATTAATAGATTTAGTTTGTTTCACAATTTTTGCATAGAATGGCAAATCAATTTTTACCATGTTGATGAACACAATCAGAGAGAGTGATGGACATCTAAGATGAAAGGTGTGTTAGTGTTGTGATTTAAAAGCCAATCATAGGATGATTGTTTTTTAAGTTTTGTTCATGTAATTATATGATTTGTTATCATTTTGTTTCTTGAGTATCTTATTACTTACAGATCATTCAGGTTGAGGACTTGGAATTGTGGAACTCTATAAAAAAAGTTAATAAATACTCTAAGTGTCCGTAGTCTTGGTAATTAACAAGGAACATTAATTACCGGTATAAGATTAACATTTGAATCAGATGATATCTGATGAAGATCAGGGGATTGGACGTGACCAAAGTAAATCATTTAATATGGATTGTGTTTGTGTCATTAATATTTTATTTGTGTCTGAAATTCTAAGGTATGAGATGATTGTTTCTCTCACATGAGAATACATATTCGTGAATATTATCTAACGCTGTCCGTAATTGGCAGTCATACAAATTCTATCTCAGTATATGTCTCTCATGTGAGAGATAGTAATTATTAAGAATACTAATGTCCCTCATGTAAATGAGTGATGATATCACTGGGTCCCTTGATGAAATTCGTTCCCAGCCAGAGAGTTCTGAATGGATCCAAATCTGTTGTTATTCCTGTAGGAATAACATGATCTTGTTTTTAGAGAGAGAGAGAGAGAGAAGAGAGAGAGAGAGAGAGTGAAATAGCAGCGGATTTGAATCCGTTCTGAATAGCTAATCAAGTTCATGGAAAAAAATGTATATTTATTTGAGACCGAATTTACAAACTCATCACATTCAAACAACTTTTAAGTCTCTCTTAATAATCATGGACTTCAATGTAGGGTTCAAGGTGTGACGAAATTCTGAATTTTCTTCAAATTCAATTCTGAATTAGGTTGATACGTCTCCTGTATTGAAGTTTATTTTATACTTCTTAGAGCATCTCCAACGCCTTACAAATGGAATTGCAAAGTTCTACGTGGCACTTGCTTTTTCACTTTCACTGATGCGTGACTCCTTTAATTTTTGAAAGCTTTCATTATTTGAAAGCGCATTTGAAAGCTTTCAAATGAACACGCTGGAAAGAAGAACCTTTTCTATTCGCTGCAAAATCTTCCTCTCTCTCTTCCCTTCGCTGTCAAAACCCACTCCTAAAAAAACTATTTTATCTCATTCTCTTCTCTTCTCCGAGAAACTCTCCATTTTATCTCATCCCTCTCTCTCTCCTCTTTCCTTCTCCTTGAAACTCTCCATTTTATCTCATTCCCCTCACTTCCATCGATCTTGACTTAAATTGCAACACGAATTGGAATCGAATTGAAAGAATTCAAATGGCTAACAGTTCTCAATTTCACACCTCTGTTGAAATTGAATTTTCTTATTATTAAGTTGTTGAGCAGGAAGCAGAAGAAATTTTCTTCTATATTTACTATTTGGCACACAGAGAAGAGAGTACTTGAACAAACTAGAAAAATAGATACTATCTAAGTTCGTTGGTTCTTTTATCGGATAGGGAAAAAATGCTCCTTCAAAGGTAAATGCTCAAATTTCATTAGTAGGTATTGGAATGGAAATAGATTCTTTCTTTTTCTTTTGCTCTGAGGTTAAGTCAAGCCATACACTGAAGGAGCCATGTCAAGTCCAACAATGTTTAAAGAATGTGAAGAAAGTCCAAAGAAAGATAAGTAATGACATTTGCATGTGCACAAGAGATAGATACCTAGTGATACATGGTGAGCCTCAGTAATAAAAGTTCTAGAGAAACAAAATTAATAGAGGAAAGAAGAAGTAGCAATTGGCAGAGAAAGCAAGAGATGGAGTGGAGGAAGGAGAAGCGGTTGAGAGGATGGGCTTGCGCTTCATAGGAAAGGCGAGAGAGACAGATCAAGAAAGAAAGACGACAATTTGTTATTTCACTCGGGAGAGAGAATGGTGAGAGAAATAAATGGAAGGTCCGCTCCTCTTTAAGATTCGTGTAACATAAACTTTTGCAATTACTGTTATTTCAAGAATGCAACTGTTTTGCAATTAATTGCTCATTTCAAATTGACAGCTGTTTGGAAATTGCAAATGCAATTTCAGCGTTGGAGATGCTCTTAGATATAAATAGTCATTACAAATGAATTTGAAGAAAAGAGGTCAACACATCATAAAATATTGTTTAGTAATTCAACTAAAAATGGGACAATTGTTTTAAGTTTGATTTTTTACACAAATCTTATTTGCATTACATTATAAAATATGCATATGCTATAACCAACAATTCATACCTCTTCAATCATTACTGTCGAAACAAAGCGAGGCATTTTGCTAGTTGACCATTGAGTCTAGTCCAAAATCCAGTCCAAAGTTTGAATCGGAAAAATTGATCCTGACATTTTTACGAATTTTACAACTATGCACTCTTTCTATTTTGCTAATTTTTTTATTAATTTCTAATTATAGAATATTCTCATTTACACGAACACACCATAATATTATAGAAAAGTTTCTATCTATAAAAATTAATAAAAAAGAAAGTATAGAAATAGAAAGAGCGTTTAATCTGTAACATTAATAGAAAATTGAGAACAACGGTTCCGATCTAAAATTTTAAAAATATATTAAAACTCAGAATCAGAATCATTGAGTCTGATTTAAATCTTTGAATCAGAACATTAAGATCTTTTTAAATATTATAAACTAACAACTCTTTCTATTTAAGGTAACTCTTATGTTATTAATTTTTATGGATAAAAATTTCTCTTATTTATATGCAGGCTTAAATTTTATTAATGGAAAAAACAATTTTTTTTTTGAGGAAATGGAAAAAACAATCAGTCATGAAACGCAGTCTAGAATCTAGACAGCAGACAAGACACCGAAATTTTTATTAATAGCAAAAAAAAAAAAAAAAATATCGAGAACGAAGAAGGGTTTCACTAAATTTGACAAATAACAAAAACGTGATAGTCTATAACGTCCAGAGGACGTTATAGACCATCACGGCCAGATTAGCTAAAAGGTTATCCCTTAACTAACGAAAAAACATAATCCCTGGACGTCTTTGTCCATCACAGCCAAAGAGGTAGAAAAAATAAAAATAAAAATTTGGACTTCATAATCCATCACAGTCAGAGAGCCGAAAAAAAAACACCCTGGACGTTTTTGTCCATCACGGCCAAAGCTCTCTTATTGCTTTCGGCTTTTTTTTTTTGTTCGAAAAGGCCTTGGGCATCTCATTTATGAGCATTGATTACATGGTCTTAGCTTATACCTTTGCTTCTCTTCTACAGGGATCTATACTTTGACTTGACTAAAACTAGGATAAAGTACAGAGAAATGCCAACGAAATGAGCTGTTCATATTTAGATATTTCAAGATGAGTGACCCTATGGTCCTATGCATAGCACGGTTGGGTCCGTGTTACGGCTTCAAATTTGAGTTTTCAAAATTCTAACGGTTCATCCAAACCGTTCAACATGATTATAAAATGAATATGTACTTGCAAATCAAATTTTACATTTTTTTAATTTTTTTTACTATTTTTTTAGATAGATAGAAAATCACTTGATTTGAAAATTCTGGACCATAAAAAAACAGTGATTTTTTACCTATCTAAAAAAATAGTAAAAAAATTCGAAAAAATGTAAAATTTGGTTTGCAAGTACATATTCATTTTGTAACCATGTTGAATGGTTGGATGGACCGTTAGGATTTTGAAAACTCAAATTTGGAGCCGTAGCACGGACCCATCCGTGCTATGCATAGTACCATAGCCTCACTCTTTAAAGATCCCTATAATTTTCATTTATAAATATCAACAAGTGGTCGTCGCAAAGGAAAACGGCCAGGAATTTATTTAATTTGGTCCGTTGGGTCCAGACCATTGTTGTCTGTAACGTTCATAATTTTTTTTTCAAGATTGCTGGATGTAATTGTTTGTAATATCCAATATCATAATAAGTTAGGCAATTACAAATTTCTAAGTTTGACTGTGATGGTATGTAACATCCCATTCTCGATATATTTTTTTTTTTTGCTATTAATAAAAATTTCGGGACAAGACAACAAGAGTACAAGGCCCAAGACGCACCGCATCCGCCGACTCCAACTCGAAAGAAAGAGAAAAAGGATTATAAGTTCGTCAATTCCATTTCCTGTTTTGAGGGATATCCCTTGGTTCCGATCACAGTGGAAGCTGCTGCGGTTTGGGTTCCCCCTCGCCTGTTCTTCCTTCCCTTCCCTTCCCTTCCCTCCGCTCGCTCGCGGGGTGCGCAAAGTAAAACCCTAGCACTACGCTCCACCCCTCCCTCACGCTTGCGCGCGTCTTGCTTAATGTCAGCAAAACCCTAACTCTGAATCAATCTCCGCTCTCCCCCTAGGCCCTAGATTTAGATTTTGTGGCTCATTTGTTTAGAGGTTGGTTGGTTGGTTGGTTCTTTCCTTAATTTGCAAAGCTGGTTCTTTCCTTAATTGCAATTTGACATGTGTGTATTTTTGTTCTTTACCAGGGATGATATACACTGCAATAGACACCTTTTACCTCACTGACGAACAATTGAAGAATTCTCCCTCTAGAAAGGATGGGATTGATGAAGACACCGAGACCACTCTCAGGATATATGGCTGTGATCTCATACAAGAGAGCGGCATTCTATTAAGGCTGTATCCTTTATGGTCTTCAGTTCAAGTTGAGTCAATTAATCAAATTTTCATATCTATTCATTTCCTAAGAAGAATCAACTGTGTGTGCAATTGAGTCTCCCTTAAAGGCAATTCTAACCATAACCATGCCAGTTTTGACCTAAAAGCAAATTATTGCTGGAGATGCGCTGCTTGTACCTCATAAGTGCAATTAGACGCAGTAAATCCAGAGGAAGAGTCATAAAGGGAAAATATTGTCGGCACTTGTTGCTATATTTTTTAGTGTCCTGTGCAGGTAGGTTCACATATCTAGCATTATATTGTGATGTCTAGTGCGAGCAACTCTTTTTATTTTTTGGGTTCTCATTTTTAGTATTGCAATTACAATGCCATTAATATGGGATTTCCTGACAAGCAATAGACCGCAAGTTGTGATGGCTACAGGGCAGGTTTTATTTCATCGATTCTACTGCAAGAAGTCCTTTGCTAGATTTAGTGCAAAGGTAAATTGGTTTTAGATTTATCCATTTTTTTTTAATTCTGAAATGCATGTTTTAGGGCCCCAAAGTTTGGAAATGTGCAAGTGCTTGGTGTCTGATCATGATATATGTACTGCTTAGGTCTGTTACTGATGGAGTATGGAGAATAGCTGGCTATTGTGCTGATACTTTAGTTATTATAGAGATAGAGCATAGGGGATAATTAGTTCCTTCAAACTTATTGAATTTAAGTTGATATATCTGAACTGAATAGAGAGTAGAATCCTATTTTTTCCCTGATTTTCCTCAGATATTGACAAATCATATCACCAATGCTGATCTAACGCGTTGTATTTTTCACCCTTGCCTGTATGTATAAGATCATAATGTATGACCTGGCTATATCAGTTGTGCAACAATACTCCAACTGGTCATTATTGAGCCCCAATGTTAGAATTTAAACTATGATGAGGGTAATTAACAATGAATGTGCAGTTTTCTTAACTGTACCAATTTAGCGCCTTTACGCAATATTGGCCCACAGTGAGCTTAACTTGTTCCATATTGCCATGAGTTTGCCAACCATTCACTGATTTTTCAATCAAGCACCTCATATCCTGAAAAGTGAATTCATAAAAAATGCTGAGGATATTTATTGTTAAGCTTAAACATTACCCCATATAAGTGGTACTGAATTCTCAAGTTGTAATCCTTGGACCAGACCAGTACGTCCATATTTGCCTACTTCGCTTATTTAACTTTTATAAAATGAACTTCAAACTACAGAGGCTTGCGGCTAGCTGTGTTTGGCTGGCGTCGAAGTTGGAAGAGAACCCAAGAAAACCAAGGCATGTAGTACTTGTTTTTCATAGGATGGAGTGTAGGAGGGAGAACTTGCCTATACAGCCTTTAGATCTTGGCAGCAAGGTTTGTCTATCAAACTTATGCTATGGTTCATTCTCTCTCTCTCTCTATTTTTTCTGAGGGAGTTTTCTTTTGTTTACATCCAGTTGCGTAATTTTCATTTCAAATGAACATATAATTCTCTGAACATGAGACGAGATGTATCAGTCTTACATGCCCCCCTGTAAATCAATGGAAGAAGGAAGGTGAGGTAAAGAGGGGCCAATTTTGTGAAATTATCTTATGCACTATATTGGCCTTGAGGTTTTTGACTAATTCCATCCTCCCCAAACCCCAATGTAAACTTTGTTTCAATTATATAATTATTTTTATGGTAAAAATCATTCTTTTTGGTGTTTGTTTGAGTATTGAGTTTGTTCTCTCTTTTTCTATATCTCTCTCATTCCATTAAATACTTTCACCAGATCATATCTCCTATTGTCAACACCTCTAATAACCAGTAACCTATAGTTATTTTCGACCAATATGCATTTGAGAGTCATATCGCTACTCTTAATATAGTGTGTTTGTTTGTTTATTTTGATGTAGATTTATGATGACCTGAAGAAGGATCTCATTAGAACAGAGCGTCATTTGTTAAAAGAGATGGGTTTTGTTTGCCATGTGGAACATCCTCACAAGTTCATATCTAATTATCTCGCCACACTCGAAGCACCTCTTGAGTTGAGACAACAAGCTTGGAATCTTGCCAATGATAGGTATCCTTTCTTGTAGCAAAACTGGTCTTATCTGCCTTTGCTAAGATTTAGTGATTGATCATACTACTGGATTCGTAGGGCTGTCAATGGATCAGATTTGGATTGGATTCTCGTATAATCCAAATGCGGATCCATTACAAGATCCACATGCGGATCCATATCGAATAATTGTGAGGATGCAAATGCAGATCAATATCCATTATCATACTGAATTTCGGATCGGATTCAGATCATATTAGATTTTTAAGTTGAAAGATTTAAAATAATGAAATGTGTGCATAACACAAGTTAATATAATTATACAATAGAGAATAATGACTTTAGTTTAACTAATTTATATGACTAATCAGATAGGATATCCATTGACAGCCCTAGGATACTCCATCCCTCAATTTAGATATTGCAAGACCCAAGAGACATCAAACATTGAAGAGATAGAACATAGTGCTATCTAATGGTGAGATCCTTCAATTATTATTCTTGATGGTACTGTGAAATTAATTCCCAAACTATAGATGTCTAGTCCAGCAACCAGCGTATTTTGAAGAAGTCCTGCATTTTCATAGTATTTTCTCTGTGCTCATAAGCACGAATGACCAGCATTGTTACTGCAGAGATAGACTTCATCAGTACTCTGGAGTCTACATTGCATTTAGATCTTGAAAATCAGTGGGTTCAAATGTTTGATTTTTATTTGAGATTTTGGAAATAAACATATTTAGGCAGTTAATGTTCTATGGAAGGTTGACATTACAGCTATATCACGGCCAATAGCAGTGCCAGTTACATCTAACATATCCTTCTACCTCCTCCCTGATGTATGTTACTTCATTGCCTTGTGTATGTTAGCTTTGTGTTGAACTTCTAAATGTATCACCTATTATGTAATCCTTTGAATCTCACACTATTTTTTTTTTTTTAATGTTTTTGCACTTCATTCATTGTAGTTTGCGTACTACCTTGTGTGTACGGTTCAAGAGTGAGGTAGTGGCATGTGGGGTTATCTATGCAGCCGCACGGAGATTTGGGCTCCCGCTTCCAGAGGAGCCGCCATGGTGGACAGTGTTCGATGCCGATGAAGCCAGTATAATGGAAGTTTGCAGGCTTCTTGCACACCTCTACAGCCTTCCCAAGGCTCAGTACATACCTGTTTTTAAAGACGACGATTCTTTCACCTCTGTTACCAAAAACAAGGCTTCTGAGTCCCAAATATTTAAGGTCTGAAAAAGCCTTTTTTTTTTTTGAACTTTGTTATTTCAGTGCTTATAACAGTAGTCAAGAAATCTCGTGTGTGTGTGTTTTGCTTAACCAAGTTGAAGGTTTTTATTATGATCTTCAAGTTTTAGGGTGCCAATTTTGTTCTATCTTTATAACTCTGTCTAAATAGGAGTTGAAATTTCGTTGACTGAAATGTGCTATTGTGGCAATGTTAACTTGGATTTTATAGACTTTGTTATATAAGCTTCATTTATAGTTATAATAGGAATCATGTAAAACACCTTTTACATCAGCAAATGTCAGTCTGTAATGATATATCAATGCCAAAAATCCTAATGCAGAAGTATTAGCTTGAGGGATCAAAATGAAAATAGCATGAATCTGTGGATCATTTATGTAACTCATTCTTGTCACTTTTAATGGGATAAATTGAAGCAGAGTCAAATTTGTATGAATGTTGTATTAGTATTGGACAATGATTGTAAATTGATTTGTTGTTCTGCCCCAGTTAAAGCTGTTCTTTCCTTTCCTTTTATGTAGGAAAGCCCAGCTAAGGTTGGTACTGATGATGCCAATACCCCAAACCCATTGTTGGTCTCATCTCAGGAAATTGGTTCATCAAATAAAATGCTTGGGAAAGCAGGAACAGAGAGTTCAAGAGAATCTAAGAAAAGTGATGATGAGGGTGGCAAATTCACACCTGCTGAGAACGATTTAAAAGAAGATCCAGTAGAAAAATCAAAGAGTGAAAAGATGGATTCTGCTAGTGATAGAATATATGATAGAGAAAAAGAGAGATCCAGGAGTAGTAATAGGGATAGAGATAGAGAGAGAGACGGTAGAGGCCGGGACTCGGATAGGGAGAGCAGGGGCAGGGATTCAGATAGGGAGAGGGAGTGGGAGAGAGAGAGGGATTGGGAAAGAGAAAGGGAAAGGAGACATCGTCACCATGGCCATCAGCGCTCCAGAGATAAAAGCTCAGGTACGCTTTTTGTTTAATGTACCTCAATACATTTATAATGGTTAGAGTTGTAGTAATTCACCCCATTCCAAATTTGAAATTACTGGATCCGTTGTACATGAATATTTTTTAATTTACATTTTCTGATACATATTTGGTGTTCTCAGGGGCAAATATGAAATTTTCATAGTTTGAAAATTTCTTTTAGAAATAAATAATTCGTTTATGCTGGAAAGCAAAGGAACTTTTGGATTTTCAAAAAAAGGGAAGGAAATTGGTGCGGTCCCAACATGGACACCTGAGTCGGACCGCACCATTGATACAGATCCAGTGTTTTCCAGATGTTATAAAGCACAACCACAGAAAATCCCATTTTGACTGTAACCGTCCCAGCCTTTGGGTTAAATAAATGATCAGGATCAATTGATCTGTACTTTTTTAATTTCCCACCCTCAATTTTCGTCATCTTCTTGCCCCCACGTGACCCATTTATAATCTAATTGTGAGTTCATTTAATTTTTTTAATTGAAATTGAACCTGAGCAAGTGCTCAGAAATTAGGGATATTAGATGGAAGTTTACAGTGACGAATATAAGAGGAAGCATATGAAAGGAGGAAGAAATAAGTATTTGTACAATAGAATCAGTGTAGGGCAAGAAAGTTAAAATTTTGGAACCTTAAATCGGTCTCCTCTGTATCCCAGCTCGCCTTCTTCTTTGAATGATACATCTTTTATCTCGTGTTCCAACTCTCAAGACATTAGTTTTTCTTATATTTTGACAATAGGGTTAGAAGGAAAGAACTTTCAATTATTGGATTTACTTTCCCAATTCATATATCCTTGTGATGCAACAATGTAATCCATTCAGTTCAGTTTTAATGAATTAGAGTCTGTGTCCGCTGAGCTAAGCAGCTTGGTTCAGAATTCAGAGGGAAGGGGAGTTTTCAGCTTGTAAGATTAGCACTAGGAAGCCATGGTGGTGGATTTGGAGACAAAAAGCACAGTTGGACTATGAAAATTTGCAGTCTCTCCAGCCTTTTTTTTTCCAAAAAGGTAACTAGGGATTGTAAACAAGAACAAAAGAATAAGATGTGTCAAGTGGGGGAGTAAGAAGACGAAGAAAAGTGAGGAAGTGGGACAGTCAGATGCAGATCAATTTATCCTGATCGTTTATTTATTTGAAGAGCCTAGATAAGGAGTTGTTTTATTAATCCAGAGCTGCTGTGTGGTTCTTTTAAAGGGTGGAACCGTACCATTGGTGCAGTTCCACTATCATTTTCCTATTTCGTGTGTTATTTTGTGTGACTGTTGTGGCAGAGAGGAAAAATGGTGGAACCACACCAATGGTGCGGTTCCATCCCTTTTTCGAAAATCCAAAGGTTCCCTTCTCTTTCCAACTGAAACAGATTATTTATTTCTAAAAAAAATCTTGATAAGGCGTAAAAGAAAAAGTAAAAACTAGTCTTAAGAAAATGAGTTGTTAAGCATGCTTGGGATCAGATAAATGTCAGTAAATTAAAGGCATGGTGAAATTTAACTCTCTTTGTAGGTAAGCCATCAAGTTTTATTTTAATTGACAATTCTCAGTGTAAAAAGAGCCTCTGACTTGTGCATTTAGTGACAAGGATTTGAGCTCATGTGGTTGGCATTTTTGTAGTGTGTACTTAAATTTTTTTTTTTCTCTTTAATGACGCAATAGTTGGGGATGAAAACAAAGTTGCACCTGTTTCAGTATATTTGTCTCCTTTGTACCCCAAAGGTTGGTGCTGGATATACTGTCATAATCTATTAATTAGCAATTTATGCTCAGAATTCTTGACCAACAAGCTAGTAGTCTCACATATTACAAATATTAACAGTCAATAAAATATTTATTCAGTTTTTCTATTTGGTTGAAGCAGGACACTCTGATGGGTCTAGGCGTCACTCATCAAGAGGTGGGTTATCGTCAGTTGTAGTCTCGTAAGTCCTTTCCATCTAATCTCAAATAATTATCATCAAATTTCAGACTATTTACAAATGTTTTCGCTCTCCCTTTCAGATCCAGGTGACTACTACCGCTCACACTCATCACGTGATAAGGACCGACACAGGCGCCATCCTTAATGACTGATGATATTTATAACTGTTGCTTGTGTAACTCTGGAGTATTGTAAACGAGATTAATTCTGTGTTCTTTTCCCCAAACAAAAACAATCCTTGGGAGAGATTTATTTAGGCCTTGATTTGGTAGGTAACCTGAAACTAATAAATGCTTTGTTTTTTTGGTTCTTGATATGTGCCCCAGGAAGCCAGGAAGTACTAGCACGGATAGGTCAGATATTGCATATTAATTATTGCCAAAAAAAAATTGTTGATTGTCTGACATTTTTCTGATGATCAACAGATCAACTGATTGAACTGTCTCCCACATGCTGTTATACTTTGTACTAGACTACTGGTATGCCGGGTTCTTGTTGTTTAGCTTCCTGATTTTTTTATTTCTAGCATTTCCAAATAAATAAAATTACAAACTGGCACGAATATGGTGAAAATTTGAATTATAGCGCGACCAAAGCGTTTCTCTCAGGAAAACAAAAAAATTCTCAGAGCGTTTTTTTTTTCCTAAAAAACTTAGCAGTGGCTGCTAACTACATGTGTAATTTTAATTGTCGTTATGAAAAATTACATACTAAATAGAGAATATTTGTAGTGCGCCTACATAAAGTTTTGAAATAGTCGATTTTTTTCATGAAAAATATTATTATATGATCTCATATTTTCATAAAAAAAATTGTTGATTAATATGTTCTTTAATTTTAAATGGAGATATCATGCACTTTTAATTGTCTTATTCCAGCTCGTCGAGCTAAAGAGGATTCCTTCATTCCTTGTCGAGCATCGAGCTCGATTGGAATAGTTGATGCGTTGAAAACAGACTTTGACTTTGCTGAAATAAATTGAAAAATATAAACAAAATTATTAAGAGGATACCTTGTCAGAGGCAATTTCGTTTCCCCCTCGTTGGCTAAAGAGGCTGCGAACATTGTTAAAAAAAATCCGAATAAGCAAAATATTTTTTATCGTATTTTTGCTTGTCTGAATATTCTTTTGTAGAGTTAACACGCGGGATGCAATTTCGGTGGCAGGTGAATTCATTACCCTAAAAATCCAGTAAATTTGAAGTTATACGAGAATTGTAAGAGTTTTTAACTACTTCAAAAGGATCAGAATATAAATAAATAAATATATACTTAGTTCGTCAAGCAAGTAAATTATTACAGCTAGAATTATTTCTCAAGCTTTGCGCCTAAAATAATAATATTTATTTAAATATAAATTAAATTTTAACAATGATAATTCTTATTTGGAAAAAAAGCACAAAAATACCGATATTTTTATTTTTACCCAAAAAAAAAATTAATTTAATATAATTAACTAAGTTTCGGAAAAAATTCGATTTCTACCCAAACCGTAAATAATATTTACGGTTTGAATTTTTTTTTTAAAAAATCATTTTTTTGGCTATAAAATGGAGTTAGCCTCAGAGAAAGAGCTAGAAAGAGAGAGAAAGAGAGAAAAGAAAGAGAGGAAGAGAGAAAGAAGAAGAAGGAGAAGGAAGAGGAGGAAGAAAAAAGAGAAGGAAGGACTCCGAGAAGGAGAAGTCTGCTGAATCAGGTATTTTTTTTTGTAACTTTTCACATACGTTCATTACTGTTCACATACGTATTTACTGTTCATATACGTATGTACTGTTCATTACTGTTCACATACGTATTTATTGTTCATATACGTATGTACTGTACATTACTGTTCACTTACGTATTTACTGTTCATTACTATATTTACTGTACATTACTGTTCATTAATGTTCATATACGTTTTTGTTGTTCATTACTGTATTTACTGTTCATTACTATTCATATATAAATGTACTGTTCATGTACCATTCATATACGTATTTGCTGATCATGTACATATCTACTGTTCAAGTTCATATATGACTATTTACAACTGTTCACGATTGAAATCAGTAAGCTGACAAAATATTTACCATTTTACAAATGTAGTTTATTGGCCATGCCTATTGAAATTTCAATACATTTTGGAGGGAAATTTATTTTTGACGAGAATGGGGCACGTTACTCCAAACAACTCCACGAGTTGTACCTGCAGCTCGACGGCTGAAGGTCTCGCAGCAGCTCTAGATACATCATCGGGATGATATCACCAGTTGAATCAGCAAACATGACAGAACCAAATAGGTCCATCACGAATCCCCGTGTGTATCTGTAATATTGAAATTACAGAGCAGCTCATTTTTCCGCATGAAACAGAGTACCAAATAAATGTAATATGAATAGTTTGTATGAGTACCTCTCAATCTCGAGCTGAGTGGAATCCATACCCAGACCTCTCGCAAACATAGCTCACAGCTTCTTCTTGTCCAGACAGTACTTGGAGCCCCCCCATTGCCACGTATATCTGGTTCCGCTCCTAACAACTCCGCGAGCATGTAATTAATTGTGATGTCATCTGGATCTGTGGGGTCAGATATGCCACCAAAAGGCACGCCCTGGATAGGCAGACCCCATAGAGCACTGACGTCCTGGAGAGTCACTGTCATCTCTCCAAAAGGTAAGTGGAACATGTGCGTCTTGGGGCGCCATCGCTCCACTAGTGCTGCAATGAGGGATGCGTTAATGGCCTTACTCTCTAACTCTAGAATGTCGACCAAATGTTGCACCCCCAAATTTTGCAAATATGGCTCCATCTGCGAGTAGTACTGGAAGTCATAATGCCGACTCCTGGCAGTTATAATTGCCTCACTCTGCGTTGGAAAAAGTAAACATCATGAAAATCTAAAAATACGAAAACTCAACAAAATTTAAACTTAAAAAAAGAAAGAAATCAAGTACCTCTCTAGATGCTTCTGAGACTCGGTGCTCATCGTGAGGCATCCATAATAAAGGACAGAAATGGTCCTTGCTGTCTGCGAGAATGGGCTCATCAACCGGGTCGGCTGCGGGTGGTCTCCTATGCCGTCCCCTAGCCATCCTACGTTAATAGTTAATAGTATAATTATTAGAATGATTTTTCTAAGAATAATTTATGCATATCAGCATCTATACTTTCTATAATCATTTCTCAAGTATATTTTTTTTTGTGATTCTTACTATTTATGTCATACTATAATTTTTATTATCAAAGAGCTAAATTTATTTTTTCAAAATATTAATCTAAAAAATTGGACAGTAAAAAAAATTTTAGTTCAACACATTTAAGTTATACTGTTATATACTAATTTCTAACAGCATAAAAAACTGTAGAAATAAATAGCTTCATTTAAATATCAACCTTAAAGAACCGACAAAATCAATACTCATCTCCCGTCCTAAGCAATTGAAAAGGAACCGACATTAACAAAAAAGAAAAATAAAGACATAATTCTTTAATAGTTATGTTAAATTGGATAATTAATTATCCGTTCTTTTTTTTGAAAAAAAATAATAAGATTAACTTTCTTCTTTAGAAATTAACGTATTTTTATTTTTATATTTATATTCTCGCCTATTGATTCAAAAAAAAATATTATATTCACAATTTTTTTGTCATTCTTAAAAATTAATATATGACATGTGCAATAAATTTAAAACAATGCAACTCTTCCATATTTATTTCCATGAATTTTTATGAGCGTGATTAAAATGCTATGTTGTTTTTGTGTTAATCACGTCTGACATCCTCATCTTTGTTTTCAAAGTCCGAACTATTTATCCAAACAGTTCAACATGATTTCTATGTTATAATCTGGTTGAAAACCAAATTTTACAATTTTTTAGTTTTTTATTTCCTAAATAGATACTAATATTGTTATTTTCTAGAAGAGTACAAGATTTTGAGAAAATATAAAATTGGGTCTCCAGATTTTGAAGAAAATGAATACATTACATGAAAAAAATTACATAAAGAAATAATATTTAAATCTTTACCTACAATAAATATTTAAAACGATCGATCAATCGCTCGGGAAAATCAACAACCCGATATGATTCAACGAGGTATTTCGCAACACCAATTCGTGCCAATAACCCTAACCCTAAACTCTAATCCTAAACCCTAATCAAATTTTAATCGAAATACCTTTTGAATAAAATGAATACATGACATGAAAAAATTACATAAAAAATAATATTTAAATCTTTACCTACAACAAATATTTAAAACAATCGATCAATCGCTCGGGAAAATCAACAACCCGATACGATTCAACGAGGTATTTCGCAATACCAATTCGTGCCAATAACCTAACCCTAAACTCTAATCCTAAACCCTAATCAAATTTTAATCGAAATACCTTTTGAATAAAATGAATACATTACATGAAAAAAATTACATAAAAAAATAATATTTAAATTTTTTCCTACAACAAATATTTAAAACAATCGATCAATCGCTCGGGAAAATCAACAACCCGATACGATTCAACAAGGTATTTCGCAATACCAATTCGTGCCAATAACCCTAACCCTAAACTCTAATCCGAAACCCTAATCAAATTTTAATCGAAATACGAAAACTTACAAGAAAGAGGTGGCAGCGGTGGAGGAAGAGGTGGCAGCGGAGGGGGGAGGTGGCAGCCGGTGAAGGAGGAAGAGGTGGAGCGGAGGGGAGAGGGAGTGGCGGCGAGGGAGAGGGGGTAACCGTCGGTCTTCGGGCGGAGGGGCGGAGGTGTTGCTTTTTTTTTTGTTATGGCGGAGAGACAGAGAGGGAGACACGGGCGGGCGGGTTTTGAAAAAAAAAAGCTCCGATTCCAATTCAAACCGTAAATAATATTTACGGTTTGAATGTTGTTTTTTTTTTGTTCTGGCGGAGAGAGGGAGGGAGACACGGGCGGGCGGGTTTTGAAAAAAAAAAGATCCGATTCCAAACCGTAAATATTATTTACAGTTTGGGTACAAATCGAATTTTTTCCGAAACTTGGTTAATTATAATAAATTAATTTTTATTTTGGGTAAAAATAAAAATCTCAGCAAAAATATGAATCTTTCAATCATAATAAATAAAATAAAGAATAACATTTATGGACGAGAGTGTTAAGACGAAAAGTCTTAAAACTTTTTTGTAAATTATAATTTTTTTTTTTTGAAAGTCGTAAATTATAAATTAAGGGGGTGAATATGTGACTTGGATCTGAGAAATTCAAATTTAAAATATGTTATTTAGTCATTGGTAGCAGCGAAGAGAGCGGATAGATAAGTCCCGGTCTGTCCCCGGATCCGTATCCTCCCAGGTACCTGACTCAACACAATTGAAACGAACGTCCCAGATTTACTCTCAGCCGGTGCTTGCTCGGGATGGCGCAGGGGTAAGTATTATTTATGCTTTAAGATTCGTGTCAAGTTAAAAAGAACAATTTTGGACTGTCCGATTAAATTGTACTCAGTCCAGTAACCTGAGGAGCGCGGAGCTGATAGATAGCTCCCGTCTGCTTCTGCTGCTGTGGCAGCTGCTTTTCTTTCTTTCTCCCTGATCTGATCTTCCTCGTTCGTTTTTCCTTCTTTGTTGTGTTCTGGAACGACGACGACGACGACGACGACGACGATGATTTACTCCTGGGGATTGGCGTCGGCGTCGGCGGATTCCAATCTGCAGCTGTTGCTTTCATCGGCCCTCAGCTTATCTCTGCTCGTTCGTTTCTCCATTCCTTCCGTTTACCCCCCCGCTCCTCTCTCCTTATTTATTTATTAAATCAAATCCATTATTTCTCTCTTTCATTTTATTTTAGGTGCTGATCGCTGCGCTCACTGTCGCCGCTTTCTTCCTCGAGTACATCCGCCGAGTTGGCTGCTCCCACTCGTAACGACCCCACCGCCCCGCCCCTCTTTAATCTATACTATTCTATGTATTCATCTTCAATCTCTTCATCCAAGTAATAAAAAAAGTGATTTCTCTTTTATTGTTCTTATTTCTTTCCAGTATTGAGAGAAGTGCAGCTTCCGATTCCTTTTTTGAGGACCCCTCTTCCCTGAACAAGGTAATTTTTATATCCATCCTCCCCTCCCCTCCTTTATTATGCTTCTGAAAAACCCACCAATACAAATTGTCTGTCAAACTTAAATTTGGATGAGTCTTAAGCTAGGTTAATTGCAACACTATTCATTAGCTTTTTTAATTAACTAATTAACTGTCTATTTTAGGTTCCTTGTCCTTCAATTTTTGATCCAGCTGACAAGTACCTTTCCCTCATAATTCCCGCATACAATGAGGAAGACAGGCTTCCCAGTACTCTTGACGAAACACTCAAGTAAGTCCCTCTTCTTTTACTGTGTATACCTATCTGTGCCTCTGCACTCCTAATATTACTTCAATCCATGTAAAATACCAAAGTTTAATGCTAGATTCAAGACATCATCATGGTACCAATTCTAGTGTTGATCTCATGGTAGCATAGTTATGCAAGTATTGTTTGTTTTTTCTTTTCATTTCTACCTGGTGCCAGAATCGGGTGATACGAATAGTTTCGAGATAATTTGGTGTGCTTTTACAAACCATATACATCTAAAAGTTTAAAGAGTAACGACAAGTGCCTGTTTTGTTGGATTCTGTGGTATCCAAAAAATCTGCATATCAGTCAATCTGTTATTGTTTTGTAATTTTTGTTATCAGATTACAAAAGTAGGCAGTCATCTTGAGCATCACTTTTTCTCAACAACCTCATGCTGTAAACTTGGATGCATAACTGTCGCAAACATGCCTATTTGTATAGCAAATGTAGATGAAGTTTACTTAGGTTTCTGGATAGGTACAGAACTCAAATCAGATTTCTAGTGGTACTCTTGTCCGGGTTAAATTTAAATCATTCTATCGTTCAATTTATATAGTATTGTTTGGTTCCAATGTCTGCTTCAGCAGGTTGGGTTAGGTTGTGATAGTATAGGAAAGACAATAAGGGTTTGCTTACAACATATTTGTATTTCCAAAGAATTCATATCAAATAATTACATTTTTATATGAGAAATTTATGTTAGCATTATTTTATGACAATTGCTTCATTATCTGTTTAATTTACTGTTTCTTTTTCTAAATTGTTCTTGTCATTATTTTTTTTTAGCTATCTGCAGCAACGGTCAGCGGCAGAAAAATCTTTTTCTTATGAGGTCTGTGAAACAAAAATCATATCATTGCACATCCATTGAGTAGTTCTATTTTTGCTTGCTTAAAAATGTTGTGATGATTTAACCTTTTCAGGTTTTGTCCTTTAGTTAATGTTTGGACAAATTTCTATGAACGCAAGATCACAAAATGATATATAATAAGACAAGAAGTAAAAAATGATGTCCTAGTTTTCTTATTTGTGCAGGTGTTGATAGTTGATGATGGAAGTCGAGATCATACTTCAAGAGTGGCATTTGACTATGTCAGAAAGTACAAAATTGACAATGTAAGGGTCCTGCTCCTTGGTAGAAACCATGGAAAAGGAGAAGCTATCAGAAAAGTAAGTCCGATCCTGATTATCGTCGTGACTTTATCACTCTAGTTTTGTTTTTTATTTAGTTTTCAGAGCAAAAGTGTCCTTCAATACACAGGCTACTGGTATGACCAATGCCAGATTTTGTTTCTTTTTTAGTAGCGTATTTGTACTAATGGAATGCTTTCCCATTTGAAACAGGGAATGCTCCATTCAAGAGGCAACCTGCTTCTAATGCTTGATGCTGATGGAGCAACCAAACTCACTGACCTGGAAAAGCTCGAGTCCCAGGTCTGACATACACTCACTCACTCACTCACTCACGGAATAGTCATTTGATTTTACTTGTATGATTTTGCTTCTCAGAACAAGTTGTTATTTTTTTATTTTTTTTATTAACCATCAGATACAAATGTTTGCTGAGAATGTGAAGAAAGCTGAGTTGACTCCTGATTCTTGTCCGAGATTGTCAGACATTGAGATTGCGGTGTTTGGATCCCGTGCTCATTTGGAGAAGAAGGCTCTTGCAACGGTTTGTTATATTATTCCTTGACAGCCTCTTGGAATATTTTTTCAGAAATGACATCTCAAGTCCTCAACTCTTTGGTTTTGTTCTGTCACCAGAATTTCTCATTTTTGTTCATTCAACTCGTGGTCTGACTCGGTTAATTTCATTTGACAAAAATGAGGAGTTCAAGATGGAGATTGAACAAAAGGAAAGCTCATCACAAACAAGAAATATAGAGACTCAGTTTTCGGTCAAAAATGGAGAAACTAAAAAGTTCTGTGTGCATGTTGTACAGAACTTGGAGGTGATGTTGATTAGTTTTTATATAACTGCAATCTTGTTATTTCAGAGAAAGTGGTACAGGAACCTTATGATGAAAGGCTTTCATCTATTGGTCTTACTAACAGCAGGACCTGGTATCTGTGATACACAGGTATGCTTGTCATGTGCAAATTTTATATTTCACCTTTGTGACTTTTTTTTTTCCCTATTCTAATTACACAGGAACTGGTAGTTTATGCAAATTTAATATTTGATTTAATCTTTCAACAGTTAATTGCTATTGACAAATTATCTGGATACTGTGAGGTGTAAATCCCATACAAAATGAAATGTCAAGGTTGTCTGCCGAGACACCTTTATTATCCTGATTTATATATTGAACTTCTTTCAACATGATTTGCCTTTACTTCTACAGTGTGGCTTTAAGATGTTTACAAGATCAGCTGCACGAAAGTTGTTCACAAATATGAGATTAAAAAGGTGATTTTTTTGTTTAAAATATCACCTGGTGTTATAAAATTGTATTACAAATACTTCTTGGATTATCTTATTTTCAAGTTTCTTTGAATGCTACTCACCACGTTTTTCTGACGTCTGCTTCCTCAGTTTAGTTGAAAGTGTTTAGGCTCTAGACAGTTCTTAGTACTGGATTTTTTTAGGCTTATTAGTTTCTGTTACTTAACAGAAACTATTGACACTTTCTTCAAGGGAAAAAAAATGGCATGCAATTGTTGTCTACCAAGCACATTTAAGGACTCAAATTTCAAAGGGATATCTGTAAACTAAAATAAACTGAAACATTGTTGTCAGGTATAGAAATTAATAGTTAAATTGATATTCTGTCATCAGTTTGAAGTACAATACAAAATGCATATTTTTGTTAAATGTTAGGTATCTGTGACCTTGAACTTATTACCAATTTGAATTGGCATTACGACCTGTATAAATGAAAAAGATTTCTCATGGAGCATATATCTGAAATGTGTTACAAGTTCTGCCTCCACTGACAAAGAATTAAAAT
This sequence comes from Carex kokanica, assembly GCA_025461125.1. Lineage (NCBI taxonomy): Eukaryota > Viridiplantae > Streptophyta > Magnoliopsida > Poales > Cyperaceae > Carex > Carex kokanica. Next base: position 817,143 of record JAJGRX010000945.1, on the reverse strand, counting down.
AAATCGTTAAATCAAACATTAATTATATTTATGACATAATAATTATTCTGATGAAAAAAGTTCTTATGAATGCAGATGGTGCTTTGATGTTGAGCTTGTGTATTTATGCAAACATCTCCGCATCCCGATGGTTGAGGTGGCAGTTAACTGGACAGAAATACCTGGATCAAAAGTACGGCTTATGAGTATTGTTCACATGCTTTTTGAGCTTGTGTTGATTCGAGTAGGATATGGGCTTGGAATTTGGAAAATTCACTTGTAAACATGCTGCCACTTCCTACTTACTGCAGCATGTTAGTATTTTGTTTGGAATGTGTTGTATTTTTAGTTTTTCCATTAGGATTTAGGTGATAGTTTGCAAAAGGTTTTATACCAATAAGATTCTGGCAACTGTGGTAATTGTTTTATGGTCCTTTTTTTTTTTTTGAAGGACAACTGATGTAACACTAATATAGATATCAGCATTGAAGAGGTTAAAAGTCAGATTGTGGTGTAACTTGACAATGATGATTTTTTCTTCTATCACGATTCATTTATGCAGCATAATGTATGTTGTAAATTGAAGTATAACATAACTATTTTCCTTTTTTCTCTTTAGATTTTTGTTTAGATATATTTTCTCTTTCTATTCTAGGCCGATAAGTTAGTTTATGGCCCAGCAGTCAAAATGAAGCCCAAAAAAGATGCACCACAACTTGGGAAGTGAGCGATTGACAGCCATGTAGATGTAGTGTATCTATGAATTGAAGCATAGAATGTGAAATAAGAGTCGGAAGAACAAGTGAACAACTCTCTAGTAATTAACGGGATAGGTGATGAATGTAGTAATTATATTTTCTTTATGGGAAATTAACGCTAATGACGGCGCCAATGGCTTTGTTATTTGGATAAGGTGTCACATGGTTGGTTTGCAAATATGAATTATATATAGACAGAGAGAGACAAATAGAAAGACTACTGGGTTGATGCATGCATTTGGAGATAATAGAAGTAGAAATATCTATGCACATTACAGTTAACAAACCATCAATTAGTCATACGGTTAGCCATCCCTTTCTCTACCGTCTTCCTTCCTTGCTAATGAAGCTGTTTCTCTCTCTCTCTCTGCTTTCTCAATCTTAAGCTTCACACTTAACCTCTCTATCTGTTGCATCCCTTTGTATACTTCAACTGACAGTCTGATATTCTGCGATTTTTTTTTTTGAGGTATGATATTCTAGGATTACCTAGGATTGCTCCCTAGTACCAATCTCTGAAATATTCATACTCAAATTTATCATTTACACTGTTATTTTTTTTCCCCTCTTGTAAAAACCAAAAATTCTCTCTGATGGATTTTATATAGTATGGATCAGTGAATGATATAATATTCACTTACCAAACTATGCAAAAATTTACTTCAAATGGATTATGAAAGCCAAGGCAAACATAGTGTGACTGGATTTTGAGTAGCAGTCCGTTAACTTTTTTTCATATGGAGAAAAAAATATGTTACTTGAAAGAGTTATGTTTTCATAAAACCCTATATAAGTTAAACAAGAGGCGGTGTAGACAATAAAGCATTAATCTCTTTAGAAACGGATCAAATTTTGTCTACATCTCAAGTGCCAGCTAAGAGCATCTACATCCCAGCAACTCAAATGAGTTTCTAAATAGCTGTTAACCACTTTTTAGAAATTAAGGTCTCTAAAGTTTCTAACTCTCACATTCCTGAAATTAATTTTAGAGTTTCTATTATGCCACATCAACAACAAATTAAAAAGGAGAATTAATTTGAGCCAATCATTTGGCTAACATGGAGTTTATAAACAGTTTCTTAATAAGAAATTTTACTGCATAGTTTCTAAATAATAAACTCTCCCACATCCCTAAAACTGGATTAGAAACTGCCACATCAGATTAGAAACTCTAATAATACCAGGAATGTAGATGCTCTAAGTACACAGCTTTTCTTCCGCAGAAATCTCGCCAAATTGAAGCTAGAGGTACTCCAACTGAAAACACCACTGCTAGTATGTTCTGGACTTCTGGTTGATACATGGATACACTTAATTAACTTAATCGAATATATATATATATATATATATATATATATATATATAGAGAGAGAGAGAGAGAGAGAGAGAGAGAGAGAGAGAGAGAGTGAGTGAGGGATCCACTTACAACATTTGTAAGTTACAACATCTTACAACAATTCGGTTTTGCGATTTTAAAAGTCTAAACAGTCGATCCAAACCGTTCAACATGATATCTATATTAAAATGTGCTTGGAGATCAAATTTTACATTTTTTTGAATTTTTTACTGTTTTTAAAAAATTCAAAAAAATGTAAAATTTGATCTCCAAGCACATTTTAATATAGACATCATGTTGAACGGTTTGGATTGACTGTTTGAATTTTAAAAATCGCAAAACCGAATTGTTGTAAGATGTTGTAACTTACAAATGTTATAAGTGGATCCCTCCTCGTATATATATATATTTATAATATATAAACTTCGATAATTAGTATGCGCTACCGATGCTTCCTTCGCAGAAACAGAATGCTTAAAGCACAAATTAATTCATTCGAAATTAACACAGAGAAATATCATCTTTAAGAATTTCTTGTAATTGAAGGGTCCGACTAATTGTACCCAAGGAGTTGTATCCAGTTTTTACCCAAAAAAACTGTCATTTGACTTGCGCGAATACTGTAAAACTCTATAATCAATACTGTAACTTCAACAACAAATCATGCATAATACCTAGTTCAAAATTCTAACAACCTAGTAGTCCCAAGTTAGTTAAAAACTGTTAGCAACTATAAAACTAACTGTACTTCCGACTGTACTTCCAACTTCTAGAAGATTTAACACAAACTACTTCCAAAACTTGTACGGCTGTACTTCAAGCTTCTAGAAGATTTGAAAAATACACCACTTCTAAAACTTATTCAAAATTAATTTTTTTGCATCAAAATTAAAATTTTATTTTTTCGAAATTAAATTTTTTATTTTTTTTAAATTTGAAAAACAAAATTCATCATTTTTTCTTCAATTATTAATATTTATATATGGATATATATCATGTAAAATAAGATTTCAATACTGTAAAATTAGCAGATGCAAACTATAAATTCAACATATGTTAACTACAAGATTTCAATACTATAAAATTGACACATGAAACGATAAAAAACATCATATACAAACTATAAAATATCACCAGTCACAAAAAGTTCATAAACTGTACCATTTCACCACAAAAAGTTCACTAAAATTAACTGTACCATTTAACCATTTCATTTCACCATTTTACCATCAACTGTACCATTTACCATTTAACTATTCACAAAAAACATCAATTGTATCTAACATCAATATAAAACAACCACAAACAAAAAGTTGTACAATCATTGCAATAAAACACTTTAGGATTGTTACTTCATACACCGCTGATGCGCATTATTTGGATGCGTGAGAAGCTTCATTGCTAGAACGACACGTTCTTTAGAAATGTCATCCTACAAAAAAAAGAATTGTAAGGGATTTAGATTTATGCACGTCAGTACAGAGGAAAATGATAGGGCACATAAGTTAGCACAATTAGCCAGAACTGACAAGATCAGTTATCAAGGGTATACACTACCCTCTTTATACAATATGTAATATCAGAAAATATGTAATGTTACTGTTGGTGAAATGGAAGCCTACGGGTATTTGAAAGTAAAATATATACATCATAAAATTACCTGTGTAAAGTTCAAAGGCATCTCAGTGATCAGATTGTACACAAAGCGCAGCACAAAAATAGCACAGTCCATTGATTTTGGTGCATGCTTTGGGCAGTTCTGATGAGTAATGCCAACATCTTTCCACGATGCTTTAGCTGAAAGAAAAAAATGATATCAACATCTTTACTGTATAATAACTTCAAGTATGACATGACTCATGTAAAATAACTTATACATCTTATAAAACTATTGTATGAATCATGTAAAATACCTCATATATCATACAAAACTGTTAAGTATATTATATAATAGTTTAATACATTTCAACACCTAATCTTGTAAATCATGGGCAGAATCATGAAAAACTAGTTGAAGAATACTGTAAAATGGTTGCATAGATAATTTTTAAAGAAAACACTTACAAGTCCTAATCCTGTAAAATAACTCATACATCTTATAAAACTAAGACATGAATCATGTAAAATAACTCATACATCTTATAAAACTATTGTATGAATCATGTAAAATACCTCATATATCATACAAAACTGTTAAATATATTATGTAATAGTTTAATACATTTCAACACCTAATCCTGTAAATCATGGGCAGATTCATGAAAAACTAGTTGAAGAATACTGTAAAAATGTGGCATAGATAATTTTTAAAGAAAACACACAAGTCCTAATCCTGTAAAATAACTCATACTTCTTATAAAACTATTGTATAAATCTTATAAAATACCTCATACATTCTACAAAACTGTTAAGTATATTATGTAATAGTTTAATGCATTTCAACACCTAATCATGTAAATCATAGGTAGAATCATGAAAAACTAGTTGAAGAACACTGTAAAAAGGCTGCATAGATAATTTTTAAAGAAAACACTCACAAGTCCTAATCCTGTAAAATAACTCGTATATCTTATAAAACTAACGCATGAATCCTGTAAAATAACTAATACATCTTATAAAACTATTGTATGAATGCTGTAAAATACCTCATACATCCTACAAAACTGTTAAGTATATTATGTAATAGTTTAATACATTTCAACACCTAATCCTATAAATCATTGGCAGAACCATGAAAAAGTAATTAAATAATACTGTAAAAATGTTGCATAGATAATTTTTAAAGAAAACACACATGTCCTAATCCTGTAAAATAATTCATACATCTTATAAAACTAAGACATGAATTATGTAAAATAACTCATACATCTTATAAAACTATTGTATGAATCCTGTAAAATATCTCATACATCCTATAAAACTATTAAGTATATTATGTAATATTTTAATGCATTTCAACACCTAATCCTGTAAATTATGGACAGAATCATGAAAAACTAGTTGAAGAATACTGTAGAATGTTGCATAGATAATTTTTAAAGAAAACACTTACAAGTCTTCCAGCTAAGAAAATCTTTAAGCCATTTCATTGTGTGCCAGTGGTATTTCATGTATTCAATATCACCAGCTGAGGTGTAATAATGCATCTCTACATTAGGAACATCCACTGCAAAAAGACCCAATGATTTTTCTTGCAAATTGGAATGAACAACCATCTTATGCTCTCAAATTGAGGCCCAAACAACTGCGGAAGGGCCTGCAATGCTGCTTTTTCATCATATTGATGCATCAGAATCTGCAATAGACAAAAATCAAACATTAAAATATTACTGAAGTATTTCAAAATTTGAAGTCTGAAAATTTAATTCATAATATACAAAAGTACATAATAACTTACGGATATATAAGAGGAGATGAAAAACCATGGATGATTCACAGGAGTCTCATATTGCATTAATGACAGGACCGTGTCAATGAGCTGCAAAATCAATCAATAATATGTAAAATAAATTTAACTGTTGTCTCCTATAAAAATGCTAAGTAGATCATGTAAAATATTTTACATTTAATAATATCTGAAAAAGCTGCATATTCTACAAAACTATTGTATGAAACCTGTGAAAATAACTAATTTATTAAGTAAATCATGTAATAGTTAAATGCATTTCAAATTCTAATCATGTAAATCATTGGCAAAATCTTGTAAAACAATGTATAAAAGACTTTAAATCAGCAAAATTTACATGTCGAATAATGTAAATAAAAACAAACATTCAGATAATATGAGATCTGTGAAAACAATTGTATATATCTTGTGAACTATTGCATATACCCTGTAAAACTGTTAAACAGATCATGTAAAATAAAGAAAAGAAAAACAATGCATAGATCCCGTAAACTATTGCATATATCCTATAAAAATGTTAAATAGATCCTGTAAAATACTCTATAGAACATTTAAACCTGATTGATAGATCATATAAAATACTGTATAGATTCTCTAAATCTATTAGATAAATTCTGAAAATTTAAATCAGAAAAATAAGAAATTTACAAAACCAGACCAGATCGACAGCTAATCTGTTAGAAATATAGTACTACTACAATGATATTGTAAAACTAACAAATCAACACTACATATTTTGTTCAGAACACTTGCTTTCTAATGTTCAAAGAAAAATTCGAATTATCATGACACGAAGATTCGAAAAAAACAACAACACCTAAATATTGATAATCGACAAAGCTTTAAAATACTCATATTTCTAATTTTACTTGTTCTCACCAAATCAAAACATGACGAGTGGCACTTGGATGCGGCAATGAGACGGATTCAACCTTTGAATCTTTGAAAATCAAGCTATGAAATATATACGTGTCACCCGTAGCTTGCTGTGCAATTGCTCAAAAAAATCAATTGATTTCGTGCATAAATCAGGGCATATACAATTTCACAAACTTTGTTCGTCAAAGAAACTTCGTTCATACCTTGACGAATTTAATCTAGCGAACTCGTTGATGCTCCGACGAAACTTGTGGTAGTGCTCCAATAATTTAAATGAGTCCGACTCCGCTGTTCGCGAAAGGGCGAACAGGACCCTGTTATTCTGATCCCAGCCGTTCACCTTTATCGAGATTCGGGTATGAAAAACTTTGAACGGTTCAGATCGGAATAACAGGGTCCTGTTCGCCAATTTGGCGAACAGCGGAGTTGGTTTCAATTTAAATAGCGAACATAAGAGAATATTTTGAAATCAGCGGAGAATATTTTGAAACCCTAGAAAGAATCCTAGAAAGAGCAATGATATCAGCGAACATAAGAGAGTGAATATTTTTCGAAAAGAACAGAGAGGAGAGATCGGAGATTATATAAGGCAGTTATGAAACAGTTTGAAACGCGTATAAAGTGGGGACCAAAACAGCGTGGGTAAAAAACGGGTACAATAAGTTGGGTATAGAAACCTTTTCCCTATGATTTATGGACAACTTATTGTGATAAATGATAAAACTGTATTTAAAATAAAAAAAATACCGGTGTAATTTGAAAACGAATTGGTCACCTATCAAACAATTAATAAAATTCACGGTTTAATTTTATTGGCACTTGATTGACGACCAGATATTAGCAAAACAATATCAAATATAATACATAATCAACCTAAACTAAATATATGACATATTTACATTTTACCATGATAATACATCTAGAATTACTTGAAACTAGTTGTTCTCTCCGTCTCTCTTCCGATTTTCATGACGCTAGGTACAATTTTCCAAATTTGTTATGTTGATTTTGTAAGTTTTTAATTGTAGTTATCAAATTAAAGAAATTATCAATTCATGCAACGGCTCACCACAAACATTTGTTGCTCCTGAAACCAAACAAAAGAAAGAAACGAACAAAATGAGAAAACCAAAATATAAACTTGTTGCGCAAAATCGTAGCTAGCTATTGTTGAAAATAGAGAAGAAACATAAAAGAATTGATCTCAGCCATCCATCATTGATCAATTGGAGTAAAGGAAAATAGAATAGCAACAGTACCATAGATACTGTACAGTACCAACGGTACAGAATATAACCGTTAGAAATTTTGTATAAATAGAGCATAGGTTAGCATGTAAACAAGATTTTTATTTTTCTTAATAATTTCTCTCCTCATAATTCATAAAATCAACATGGTATCAGAGCCACTCTGATAAATACCCGATAACCCGATAACCAATATTTACCAGTAAAACTGGTAAACTCATAAACAGAAACAGAAACAGAAAAGCCTCAGTAGAAATTCACCAATCAAGCAATAACAATCATGGATCAGTGGGGGCAGCAAACAAACGAGGCTACCAACCCATGAAATTATCTCCAACTTTGCTCAATGGTATGAATTACCTATCATGGGCCAAATCAGTCACTATTTCTCTTGAGTGACAGAGATAAAATAGATTTCATCACAGGAGATAAAGAAAAACCGAAACCTCAAAATCCAGAACAACCAACAGAGGCCGAAAAAATTCAAATCCGAAAATGGCAAAAAGAGGATCATACTGTCATGGCTCTGTTATATGGGTCTATGGAGCAACAAATCACCGACTTATTTCTCCAAAGCTGTAATTCATCGAAAGAATTATGGGATGAACTTCAATCCTTCTACGGGCAATGAAAAAAACCATTCTCATGTCTACCGTCTCCAACTTGAAATTCAGCAAGAGAAGAAGGGAACCAGAACCCATCTAGAGTATCTTGCTTCTCTCAAGAAAAAACACGATGAACTTGATGTTTATCGACCATTCACAACCGAATCAAAAGAACTCAAGAAACGAAAAGAGGAGGATCGAATTTTCTCGTACCTTGCAGGCCTCGATGCAAATTATGAGGTTATTCGGTCACAAATTATTCAAGCACCCGACCTCCCCTCATTCTCCGAAGTAGTGAATCAAATCCAGCGAGAAGACTCCTTACGGGAGGCTATGGGGGTCCACAAGCTAGCCATGGCGAGGGACACGAGCCCCATGGCCACGCCGTCCGATTTCCCCAAAATCACCAAAACCCTAATTCTCAAAGGAATCCAAATTGGTCGAATGTGAGAGGTGAAACTTGCTCTCATTGTAAAAAAGAAGGTCACAAGGTCGACCGGTGTTACTTTCTTCATCCAAACCTCCGGCCAAAGTGGTGGAAAGAGGCGGATTCAAAGAAGGGAGGCGGAGACAGGGGGTGGAACGAAGGAAGAAAGAAAGAGGGGTCTCGCGGGGGAAATGACTCCAGGGGCCTCTCTGCTCAAACCGAAAATAGAAAAAATAATAACTCAACCGGGTCTGTTGAACCGGGTTCAAGTGCTGGCGGGTCAAGCGCTAGCGGGTCAAGCGGGTCAGAGGATCAAATGCAGCAAATTCTCCAACAACTAACTGCGTTGCTTGCTCAGAATTCTGCTAGCTCATGTGGTATTGCATCTCAATAAAATAATTTCAACTTGTTTAACCAAATAATTATTGATAGTGGTGCAACCGACCACATGTTTGGAACTGAAAGGTTCCTTCAAAATTTAGAACTACCCAAAATTGACCAATATGTAACCGTAGCAAACGGTATGAGAGAAAAAATAAATTGTATAGGTGAAATTATGTTGAGCAACAAAAAAATTAGTAATGTATTATTTTTAAAAACCTTTCCTATAAATTTATTTTCGGTTAAAAAATTGACTCAAGAATTTAATTGTGATGTAATATTCTCATATAATAATGTAACATTTCAGGACCGGGTAACCGGGGACAAGATTGGTGAAGGATTTCTTAAAAATGGACATTATCTTTTGGATTTAGAAAAATTAAGTTTTTGCGCTTCGGCAAGCTCAATTAATTATGATAGATGGCACAAGAGACTCGGGCATCCCTCCGACAAGATTTTAAATAGTGTTTTAAATTTTTCAAACTCTAGTTGTATTAATTGTGATATATGCAAATTGGCAAAACAAACGAGACTTCCCTTCTCACTTTCCACTAGTAGAAGTGAATCCTCGTTTGATTTAGTCCACTCCGATGTATGGGGTCCGGCCCCAATTAATTCATATAATGGATTTAAATATTTTGTGATATTTGTTGATGATTTTTCAAAAGCTATATGGTTATACTTACTTAAATCAAAAGATGGGGTTTTTTTTTTGCGTTTTAAAGAATTTCTATGTCTTGTAGAAACTCAATTTAACGCTAAACTTAAAATTTTTAGGTCGGATAATGGAACGGAATTTGTAAATAAAAATTTTAGTAATCTTTTTAAAGAAAAATGAATTATACATCAAACCACTTGTATAAATACTCCCGAACAAAATGGGGAGGTCGGAAAGAAAAAATAGACATTTATTAGAAATGACACGTGCATTATTATTTCAAAATAATGTTCCAAAAATATATTAGTCGGATGCCATCCTCTGTGCTACACATCTAATTAATAGACTACCTAGTGTTATTTTAAAAAATAAAAGTCCAACCGAAATTCTCTATCAACAAAAAAAGAACCTTGATCACTTAAGAGTTTTCGGTTGTGTATGTTTTGTTCATATTAAAAGAAAAGACAAATTTAATTTTATGTCAACAAAAGCTATTTTTTTAGGATATTCACCATATAAAAAAGGTTACAAGTGTTATGACCCGATTAATAAAAAAATATTTATATCTAGAGATGTGATATTTTGTGAAGATGAACCATATTTTAAAAAATGTAAGATTAATGATAAACCCCTTGAAAATCACCAAGATAAGACAACATCACCTCTCTTTAATGACTTAGATTTCATACAAAATAATGAGAATGAAATTGAAACCAATAATCATGAAGAAGAAATAAATAATGATGATAATAATAACCATAATGAGAATAATCATGATGATAACAATGAGGAAGAAGGAAATACCATGATACGAAGGTCCATAAGAGTGCGTCAACCATCCACTAAATTTAGAGATTTTATAACATACACGGTACAATATCCTATACAAGACTTTGTGTCATACAAAAATATTTCATCCGAATACAATGCATTTCTTACATCTATTGAAACCGAAATTGAGCCAAACAATTATCAAGAGGCAATAACAAATCCGGTATGGTGCAAGGCTATGGAAGAAGAATTAAAAGCACTTGAGAAAAACAAAACTTGGGTAATTGTTCCATTACCAAAAAATAAAAAACCCGTTGGTTGTAAATGGGTATATAAAACCAAGTTCAATAGTGATGGTTCCATAGAACGGTATAAAGCGAGATTAGTGGCCAAAGGATATACTCAAACCTATGGTATAGATTATAATGAAACCTTTGCACCGGTGGCAAAAATGAATACCGTTAGAATTTTATTTTCTATCGCGGTAAATAATAATTGGAACTTATACCAAATGGATGTAAAAAATGTTTTTCTTCAAGGAACACTTGAAGAGGAGGTGTACATGACATTACCACCGGGCCATAAAATGGAAAAACATTCTAATATAGTTTGTAGGTTAAATAAGTCAATCTACAGATTGAAGCAATCTCCACGGGCATGGTATGGCAAGCTTAGCTCATATTTAAATTTTTGTAATTTTAAAATTAGTAGTGCCGATCATTCCTTGTTTACCAAAAGTGAAGGAAAAAATATAACCCTTGTGTTGGTATATGTTGATGATCTAATAGTCACCGGAAACAATTTAGAGGAAATTAGGAAAATCAAATCCCAATTAAAAGAAAAATTTGACATTAAGGACCTAGGATACTTAAAATATTTTTTAGGAATAGAAGTAGCTTCTTCAAAAAAGGGTCTCTTTATTTCACAACGAAAATATACTTTAGATTTACTAAAAGAAACCGGTAAATTAGGTTGTAAGCCGGCCTCTACACCAATTGATATCAAATATAAGTTAAATACTGAGGATGGTGAACCATTAGAAGACATAAACCAATTCCAAAGACTCGTAGGAAAATTAATTTACCGTAAAACGTCCGGATATTTCTTTTTCGGTAAGTCAAATTAGTAAATTTATGCATTCACCAAGAACACCTCATTTGGAAGCCGTAAATAGAATATTAAGATACTTAAAAAGAAATCCCGAAAAAGACATAAAAATGATGAATAATAATTCTAATGAAATATGTGGCTATTCCGATGCAGATTGGGCCGGTAGCTTTGATAGAAAATCCACCACCGGCTTTTGCACATTTGTAGGCGGGAATCTAGTTACATGGAAAAACAAGAAACAAAATGTCGTGGCTCGATCAAGCGCGGAAGAGGAGTACCGAGCCATGGCATCCACCGCAAGTGAATTGATATGGATCAGACAACTACTTAGAGACATGGGCATAGAATTTAATCAACCTATGAAGATGTATTGTGATAATAACTTTGCTCGACATATTGCATCAAATCCGGTGTTTCACGAAAGAACAAAGCACATAGAAGTGGATTGTCACTTTATTAGAGAGAAGGTCCAAGCGAAAGAAATAGAAACACAATTTGTGAAAAACAAAGAACAATTAGTGAATGTTTTTACCAAAGGTTTGGATCTGACGCATTTCGAGACTATCACCGGCAAGCTAGGATTGTACGACATATACACTCCTAGCTTGAGGGGGAGTGTTGAAAATAGAGAAGAAACATAGAAGAATTGATCTCAGCCATCCATCATTGATCAATTGGAGTAAAGGAAAATAGAATAGCAACAGTACCATAGATACTGTACAGTACCAACGGTACAAAATATAACCGTTAGAAATTTTGTATAAATAGAGCATAGGTTAGCATGTAAACAAGATTTTTATTTTTCTTAATAATTTTTCTCCTCAGAATTCATAAAATCAACAACTATCAACATTATATTGTCAGTTGGCATGTCCAATAAGGAGCCATGGATTTAATTAAACTTGATTTACAATGCATAAATAGTGATAAAAAGTGTATCCAATCTTTTATTTTACATACTCCAATTTACGGATCTATTTCTAAATGTAACTCGTCTGCTTCATTTTAACGAAACGGGTAATCATGTCTTTTTATCAAAAATTATTTGAATAATTTGAATATTTAGCACTATTATCCTTGTCAAATTTAACACCTCTATTTTGATTTTTCAGACGCATGCATTCACAAATTCGGATCTGGTTGAAGGTATTAATAATTTTCGCCGGTGTACTCTGAAAAGTCAAAACCATCTTTCCAATTTTTTTTAATTTTTTATGTGAAGGTAAGTATTGATTACCAGATCGAGAAATTCTCCTTAATTTCCCTCTCTTCCTTTTTCTCGACCGGGAGCATTAATCACCTCCACTGAGAATATTATTCTCATTAATTGCGCCAGAGGGATGAAAACAAAAAAAAGTAAAGAAGAATAACCACTCGTTCTCATAGTCTTATTGCTTAAAACAAATAAAACATCTCCAGTAGTAGAAAATAATAGAAATCTGCTATTGTTCCCTAAATCGCTCTTGAGTGGAGAAGTCCGGTTTAAGACTGACTGGAGAGGCTGGGATCGATGGTTGCCTTTGCAAGTACAATATAGGGTGAATGGAGCAGTAAATACATTCTCATCTCACCTCATCTCACCTGACCTCTCGCATTCCTTAATTCAATCAACACAAAGAAGAAGAAAGAGATTAAGAGAATGGGGTATCGACGCAGCTGGGTGATCATCAGTACTACTGTGATCATGTCATTGGCATTGACATGGCCATCCATATGTCACGCAGAGGCACACATGGGACGAGGAATGTACAACGGAGGGCCCTGGCAGAGTGCTCACGCCACTTTCTACGGCGGAGGCGACGCCTCCGGCACTATGGGTATATATATCATTCATGCATTTTCCCTTTGCCCTCGACACAATTTTTATCCTTGTACCCTATCCATCCTCGTCTCCTCGTATCATACTATACTGTTTTACTATTTTACTCATTTTTTCTTGGAATAGAGACAAGGGAAATGGGAATTTTATATTCTAATATTTTATTTGGTAAACACAAAGTCTCATGCCGTCATTGTAGTTTTTCACCTTTACAATTACAAGCACGCATATTTTGTTGCTCTAAATTGATCCTCATCATTCTTATTTTTAATTCTTTCTTTTTTATATTCTTATAGTCGATATATACATTGCTGCCAGCTATAGGATGATCTATATATCCTCTTTCCTACCAATCAATATATATCTCATTAATACCATTAGCAACTAATAAATGAGCATATGCTAAAGGTAAATAGGATCTCAGTCCAAAAAAAGAATAAAAATGATAGTATAAACAAATTAATAATTATGCTCAATTGCAAGATAATATATATTCCTTTTCAGGAGGGGCGTGCGGGTACGGAAATCTGTACGAGCAAGGATACGGCGTAGAGACGGCAGCTCTGAGCACAGCTTTGTTCAATGATGGATTGAGTTGCGGTGCGTGTTTTGAGATAAAGTGTGTGGACCAGCCAAACTGGCACTTCTGCTTGGCAGGCTACACCTCCATTTTCGTGACAGCGACCAACTTCTGTCCGCCGAATTGGGCGCTTCCCTCCGACAACGGCGGTTGGTGCAACCCGCCCAGGCCACACTTTGATCTCTCCATGCCCATGTTTCTTAAGATTGCACAGTACAAGGCTGGCATTGTGCCCGTCACCTACCACAGGTTTCTTTCTTTCTCTCTCCTTCTATAATTATTATGATCGTAGCATGAGATCATCAGCTAAAATTGATTGTATTTATAATCGAAACACATGCAGGGTACCATGCAAAAAGTCGGGTGGAGTGAGATTCACGATCAACGGATTCAAGTACTTCAACCTAGTTCTGGTGACTAACGTGGCAGGTGCAGGGGACATAGTGCGTGCCAGCGTGAAGGGGTCAAGCACAGACTGGATGTCAATGTCGCACAACTGGGGCCAGAACTGGCAGTCCAACACCGTCTTAGTCGGGCAGTTGCTCTCTTTCCGGGTCACAGCCAGCAACCATCGCACCTCCACCTCTTGGAACATTGTTCCTGCGAATTGGCAGTTTGGCCAGACCTTTGAAGGCAAAAACTTCAGGTCTCTTCTTTAACAAAAATAAAAAGCTAACCAAAAATTGTATTGTAATGATTTGTAATAATAATAAAAAACCAGTCATGATTAACGAACATGAAGATGGGGAGCTATAAATTAGTTAAATATTCTTTTCTGCCAAGAACTAGCTAGCTCTTTGATTCAACTGTGGATATGAAGAGTTCACAGTGTAAATTGTTAAGAGGGGCAAGGAACGAGAACAAAAATTAATCCAAATACAAAACTCACCTATTATAAATAACGTGTTAACATACGGTCAGGGAAAGGTTACATTGCCCAGCCCCTGGCCCCAACACATAGAGAACGCGTTGCTTGGAATCCACACTACAAAAATCTACTCGACATATAGTAACACAATACAGGTAGAAAGAATGAATGAATGAATGGTAGTTGGAAAGGCTAAAAAAAGAAATATAAGTAAAAATTGAAGTCCCCCCACCAAGCAACACAAGAATGCTAGTGCTGAGAGTGCTGGTACATTCTCTTACAAAACCAGCTGCCTAAAGTTGCCTCCGAATTTAAATCCAAGACAAAGACAAGAGAAGCCGAGACACACCCCCAATTAATTTGTTACAGGATGATAATTTACACTCAATACCCAGTAAAGATAAAGAATTAAGGGAAGGATAGAAGATCAATAAAGTCTACAGTCTTTGCAACTTCAAGCCGAGCTCCTTGCTCTGCTGCTCGTCAGGCTGAAGCGTGTTAGGAATGGCACCGAAAGCGCAGCGTGCTGCCTCTATTCCTGACACAGTATTATGAAACGTGGCAGATGCCTCCTCCAAGGTCTTTCTCCACTCATGGGCAACATACATGAAGCGCCACGTCGCGGCAGAACTGAGTGGCTTTTCGTAAATGACATCCTGGTCCAGACCCGAAGCACGCATGAAGCGCTGAGTGGCGGCCTCCCAGGAGAGCTGATGCCTCATCTGCTCGGTCAGAGGCACCGGCTCTGACGACAGCGCCTTCAGGATCAGCTTCACAAACTCTAGGCCAGTGTTGTATGTATAGCAGTTGGGGAATTGTTTGAAGAATTCATTGGACGGGTGGTTGGCACATATCACAATCTTCCCCATCGCCAGGGCCTCTGCAGTCGTGGTACACACAACATCCGTTGTGCTGGGGTTTATGAATACCTTGTAACTGTAATGGTTAATTATTAGAAATATAAAGCAAATAAAATCTTGCAATCGCTTATTATTAGAAACAAATGAAGGGAAAGCTCGCTCGGCTTCTATTGCTGACTAGGTTTTTTGAGGGCGCTCATCGAGGTAAAAATGGCAGATTCTCTTTTGAGAAAAAAAAGAACATATAGAGAGGGCAAAAGTTTGGATAGAAAGAAGACACTTTTAGACATAGCTGGCTTCTTCTTATTGTTGTTAATACTACGGCTCTTATCATCTGTACAGCAGTTGTCAATTGGCAGCTCAAAATGTGGTCTTCACTAGCAAGTCAGAAATTGGAAATATGATATAAAATAGAAGGGTAAATGAAAGTTTTGCATACTCATGAAAAATAGGATCAGCATGATCACGACCAGGTAAAACGGTGACATTGAGCTTCAACTTGGCAGCAGCCTCTTTGACCTCGTCAGAGTCCTCTCCATTGCCATACAACTCCATCTTCAGCCCGGTGAGCTCCGTTTGGTGTTCACCCAATAGCTGAAGCAGCTCAGTGTAGCCTTTTCCCCACACCATCTTCCCTATATAATAGGCCCCCTTTAAAAATGCTGCTTTCTCCCCTCCAATTTCTCTCTCCTTCAGCTTCTGCTTCCCGATCTCAAGGAACCTAGGGTTTACTCCGTGCACGTTGCATATCACAGATCTCTCCAGTTCTTGTGTTGCGGCTGACAACCTTATTACCTTAACTCCAAAATTATTAAAAAACATACATCATCGACCATGTTGAAACTCCCCGATAAAAAGGTGTGTGACGGTATCATGATAATAGACAGAAGCATACCTTGTGGCAATAGATATCGACGACCCAAGAGTTGATGTGTTTTAAGACGAAAGCTTGCATGAAGCCATTCTTCTCTCTTTTGACGTAAGCCAAGTAGTTGGTGTGTACAATTCCTATCACTTTGCGGAATTTTGTTTTCCATCTACGGCCATGGTGGTACCAAGTGAGGTGTTCAGGCTCTTCTAGAACCGCAATATCAGCAACCTCGTCTTCTATTATTTCAGTTAAATCCCCCACTGGTAAGATGCTCCTTTTCTCCTTGGAAAACTGCAAGAGTAATTTGAGATAAATGAGTTATTTTTACTGAGTTCAAGAAGTTGTATGATCCCATTTAAAAGAAACTATTTCAAATTCTAAAAAGGCTACAAATATAGCTTGAGGGCTGCCTCCAAACATGCTTCTAAGCAATGATTTACAATCTCCCATTTCACAATTCAAATCGTACAATTCGATTCAATTCAGTAGGGGAGAAACTCAATTCATGATTCAAAATTCATGATTTAGGTCAGCGGGTGCAGACCCACTAAAAGTTCATAGAAGTCAATGTCAATGAAGCTTTCTCAGATTTTCAGCCCAACAAAATATCCTCCATTTGCTTTTGTTTGCCATTTTGTTTTCACCAACCAGAAAATGCACACGAGAAGAAACAGGAGAGACTAAGAAACATGAGTAACAGTGAACTGTGAACAATTTATTCCAAGTACTTAACGTTTGCAATGTCAAATGTGAATAATTTAAGCTCAAATAGGACACACCTGAACGTCAGACCAGATGATATAATGTGACATTACAATGATTTTGTAATGATTTGTTTGCTATATGTAGTAGCTACTTGTTCTAATTCATTTGTAGAATAGTAAATCTTAGCAATTCAAAACGATTCAATCAAAATATAATGACCAGGATTGGAATAATGCTTTGACAGCATAGCTTATAAAGGAAATCTAAGGTTTTTGTTTCAGCTAGAAACAACATTTCTCAAGCACCCCCAAAACCAGGAATATGATTGTCATTGCTCCAGGCTACAAGTGCAACCATAAAATTTCACCACAAACTTTCCCAACAATGTTTGCTTATGTACCAAGAATGCTTATAGCATCAAATAAAAATAATTCCCTCTTTACAAGAAACATAATCATATCAGATTTAGCTTCTAGTTAGACCAACCTTTTTCAAATAAAAAACAATAGTTTAATGACTCAGATTCACCTTTGTAAATACAAGACGAGATATGAGAAGGATGTGTGGCAAAAAAAAGTTCATACCTTTCCAGGATAGAAGGTAATGGTGAAGCTTGGCACCATGGCAGTTCTTTCCTGCAGCCACTTTCGTACATAATCCTCTTGCTCAGATGGCACATTAAATTTGATTTTGTTGGGATAAACCAAATCCTGGTCCTTGAAAGATAACCAAGGTATAATCAGTGTGACGTCTCTGTCTCCATCTTTAGCAAGATAAGCGGCACGAAATAACGGGTTTATAGAGGTACCCGTCATCCACGGGAGGCTAGCAGTGGTGAATATTGCAAAATGTCTTCTGCGAGTAGTCATCTTCCTTCAACAATCTTGCTGCCCACAATGAGACTGAAACAATAAATAAAGATATTTTAAGGGAACAAATAAACCACGTTGTTAGTGCAGTAACATAACTAAGCAATTTGAGGGAGCAGAATTAAAGGGAAGAGAGGGCAAAATTAAGAGAAACTAGCGAAAATGAACATTGAATGAAGCAACAGGGATTAGCTCCCGAGAACCAGAGAAGGATCCTATTCTATTGTTTATGAATGTGAATGTGAAGCCCCTTAAAATTACAATAGCAATAGACTACTGTTGCATTGCTGCCAATACCATGGTTTGGAAATCTATTAATCAGCAGCCCCCGATCGGATCCAATCCGATCCCATCCAATTATCGGGCGATTCCTAGATAATATATGTGGAGATATCTGTAAGCCAACCTAATTGAAAGCGTTTTAGGCGAAAACACCAACGCAATAAAAAAGAGGGTGAATCAAGCAGCGGCTGGCTTGTCTGATTCCTCCGACTCACCGTCCGTCCGAGTTACGGCGATTCTTCATTCAGATTTCGGTTTCAATTTCGATTCTTTGAAGGTGGAGAGGTCAAAGGTGGAAGATGATTGTTTGATGATCGGATCGGAAACGGAGTGCGAGAGAGATAGAGGGATTTGGAATTGGGGTTTGCAGGAATCAAGCAAGAATATTTCGTTTCGGTTTTTTTGGTAATTAAATAAATTAAAAGAGGAACAATAAGACGGATCACGGATGAGTCTGTTTCTGTTAGTTGGGCCAGCTTGCTGTTACTTGTTATCTTTTTCTTTTTCATTTTTGTCTTTCATTTAAACTAATTGATCAGAGGCGTAGAATTAAAATATCTTAAATTTAGTTGATTAATTTAATTTTAAAAACTTCTAATGTTGACTTTAAATGATATATTTACTTTAAATATTGAATTCAAATGTTAAAATTAATATAATTTAAATTAATTTTGTATAACGTCAAGCGAAAAAAAATCATCTTTTATCATTTTTAAACTGCTCGACTTCATGTAAAATTTAAATCAGAAATTAAAAAAAATTACATATAAATACATCATAGACCAGTTTAAAGTTTTGAATTCTTAATTTAAAATGAATCCAATAAATTTAAAAAATATCTACTACCAAGCTTCTAAAAAAAAATTAAAGAATATCCTAATTCTACTTAAATTAGAAATAATTTCTTAAAATAAAAGAGTCCCGGATATGGATAATTACATGCGTGTACATACATATTTTTGACATCTAGAGCTTCATGAAGACGCCGCTGCCGACATCAGAGACGACAAATATCTAATCCTTAAATCTAACGTTTGACACATACATACATACATATTCCAAATTTGTTGAACACTTGCAGCCCACTGCCCACATACAAATACAAAAGTCTACATACAAGTAGAAGATGAGAAGGGAAGTAACGAGAGACGGAAGCAAATAAAGAAGACGAAATCTATTCATGACCGTCACGCTCCCTGTGAATAGCATCAAGAATGACAACAATTGCTACAATGAGTGCATAATCCACATTAGGATAAACAGTTATACCAAACGTGTCCCTTCCAAGCAGTACATTCTTAAGTTCGTACTGACGGCTCATCTGCACATGCATCAACAAAATTAAGCAACATATCTTTAAATTGAATGAATCAGTTTAATTATTCTAAGTAATTAATTAACTCTTTATGTAAGTAAAGGAACAAATTAAGGGAGAGGACATGAAGTGATGAACATACAAGGGCAATTATGGTATTGGTGTCGCCGAGGTAGAAGGTACAAGACCTGTCGAACCAGCTCCCTTTCACCTTGAAATCACATGCACGATCATTGCCAGGCAAGAACACATCCAGCTGTGTCTTCAGCTGGAATATTCGTGATTGCTTCACCGTGAACAGCAGGTCTTTCTCATCACTACTGTCTCCTCGGTACACCCTCCAAGTGTTGTGCATGCTCATCATCTGATTAACCAAAAATCCAACATCTTTTAATTTAATTTAGCCAAAACATAACATCTCATCCCCCATCTTTTTCTCTCAAAATATATAATCCTAAATTTCCATATGCCTAACCAATCAGACAAGCAATACAAATTCCTTCCAAATTAGACATTGTCATTGAAATTAAGCAATTAAATTAGAGGAAAAGAGCAGAGCGGTCGGTACCTTCTCTCTCATGGAGATGATGGGAACGCCAGCTGCATCACAAAGCACGCGGTGCGAGTGGAGGCTAAGAACACGGCCCTGCACCTGTTGATTAATTCATTTTCATTTCATGCAAACAAAAAGAGTTCAATAAGCAAATCAACATCTAGCTGAATCGAATTGATTCACAAACTATTGCTTGGATTGATTAATTACAAGGATGGATAGACCTGAGACCTTGGGATCAGCTCTCAGCTACCTCCGTTAACAAAATATGCAAAATCGAATTGAATTGAATCGAACAGATATGTATATATATGTAGCGTACCTTCATCAAGACGGCCCCGTTGACATCAGAGACGACGAAGTCGCCGTCAGACAAGCTGAGGGCCTTCTTGGTAACGGTGAGCGCCACCACGTATGGCGCGCAGAACTGCGGGCCCACCACCGCCACCATCGGCAATGGCGCCGCCATCACTGCTGGAGGGGCAGGGGGAAGAGGTACCGCCGCCATCTATAAATTATTACTGACGAGCCCTTTGCTATGGATCTAGTTCCAGTTCTACTTCTACTTTGTCTCTCTTTGGTTTGCTGTAGACTTTGGTTTTTACTCTAAAAGAGACCACCAAGTAATTATTAGATTAGAGAATATAGCAAGCAAAACTGCAAAAGACGCGTTTGAGTTGACTGTTCCCTTCTTTTCTTTTGCCTAAACAAGTTTCACGTTTCTACAATCTACATTCTAGATTTCTAGTCCGTAGTCCCTCTCGTTTGACCGTCAAGTGCTTGCGGCTCACTGGCTGCAACGATTTATTATAGCTCAATTTTTTTTTAACTGAGTAGCTATTGTTCATTGCTACTTTTTTTTTTTTTTTTTACCGTAAAATTGTCTAGTTAGTTTTTTTTTTTTTCTAGTTCAATCGATAGAAAATAAAAAATAAATTCACAAATAATTATTTTAAAATATAAATCTTTTTTTTCAAATTAGAAGTGTAATTATTGTGTTATTTGTAGGAATAATAATTTGCAAAGTATTTGAAAAAATATAAATGTCTCATTCAGATTCAGAAATAATATACAATAAATTCGAGATTGAATGAATTTAAATTTTAGTAGCAGTTGATATTAATTTAGACATTATAATTTGTTATGCTATGAATTGCGATGAAACCATTTTTAGGGTTAATTTTAATCTTAATCTTAATCAAAACGGAATGGTTTTCTTGATAATAAATTATCTTGATATTTTTTACAATTAAAAAATAAAGATAAAACTTCAAAATTTAACATTAACAGTATAATTTATATAACAAATGTATTATACCTAGGGCTGCACAAAAAATTCGTAGTTCGTAATTCGATTCGAGTTTGATTCGAAAAAGTTCGTAAAAAGTTCGATTCGAAATTGAGTTCGTTCGAAATTAATTCAAACCAAATTTAGTTCGAAATAGGTTCGCAAACCAAATTTAGTTTGAAATTAACTCAAACGTGAATCGTTAATTTCTGCTAATAACTTATGTTCACTGATGAAAATATAAGCCGTCCAGTCCATAATTGCTTTCAATTCTGACTTCTGAAAAATATTTTTTGAAACAGAAAGCCCGCTCCAATTACAAGCTCAAATAAAAAAATTCAACAACAAAGCCCAAAATAGAAAAATTAAACAAAACCAGCCATAACCCATAATCGTTCTACCCTAGTCCCTAGCCGACTTTCCCTCTATGTTGGTTGCGAACTTGAGATACTAAAGTCCAAACCCTAGAGTTTCTCTCTGTTGGCTACTTGGCTGCGATACCAAACCCTAGATTCCTAGAGGTTGCGATACCTTAGAAATAAGGCCGGACCAAGTGAAAGACCACCATCGTAGAGGAAGACTCGAACTGTCTATTCTAATTTGAAACTGGGATCGGTCGTGAGGCGAGGCGAAGCGACCCTCATTGATCTCTTTTGAATTGTCAAGTAGGTATGGGCTGATAAAGATGTTTGGTTCATGTTGATACCAGAAATTTTGCTTTTCATGGTAGGATTCTGAGTTTTTCAGGTAATCCAGGCTAATGATGCAAAAATAGTGTGGGATGTTGAAAACCTTGCTACTGCATCTATAAAGTAATTTGTAGATGTTCAGTAGCTAGTTTAATGAAGCGAAATATATGGCTGAAGCTTTGGATACCTATGAAGGTTTTTTAGAAGGATTTTTCAGTAGGTAGTGCCTAGTTGTAATGAACTTTAATGTTTTATTTAGGATAATATCTGAGTTTGTAATAATTTTAAGACTTTGGTGATTGTTCTGTACTTCTATTGATATTTAAATTGTACTTTGAATACTTTAGAGTGCTGGAGTTTTTATTTAAATTGTACTTCTATTGATATTTGGGTTTTATTTAAATTGTACTTTGAATACTTGAGTTTTTATTGAAGTACTGTAATTTCGCGCTATGGCCCAGTCATGTCCTAACTCGTAAGCCGTAACAAAGTTCGTAAAGGTTCGACATTGAGTTCGTAAAAAATTCGGTTCGAAATGGAGTTCGTTCGAAATTGAGTTCGTTCGAAATTAATTCAAACCAAACCTAGTTCGAAATTAATTCAAACCAAACTCAAACTGGAGATATGTTCGATTCGGTTCGGTTCGTTTGCAGCCCTAATTATACCTATGGAAATAATAAGACTCAGCTCATGATTATTGTTGTATTATCAACTTTTTATACTCAAAGTCTCGAATTTGTTGAAGAATTTAATTAGCAAATTATGTATATGTCGAACATCATATAATATACTTTTTAATCATCAATATTTAGCAAAATATTGTTAAGATTGTCAGAATAATATTAAAGACAACCAACTCTATTTCTAACTTAAAAATAATGTCTATTTAATTTACAAATAACTATTATTATTATTTTTTCTATTTTTAAATTTTCTACTGACTGAGCTAAACAGATTTACAGAAAACATTCAGCTGGAATAATTCATTACAGCCGGTGAGCCGAGATAATTCATGGTGATCGTTATTTTTGTTTTTTGACGTCTCTCCAAAATAGGGGTGTCAATGACACCCTTTTATCCGTTTACCCAATCTGTATCATTTTCAAAAGACAGGTAAGGATAAGATTTTCTTTTTGATTAGTTTATCGGGTACTGGTAAGGATAAGATTTTTTTCTGTTATCTTACCTGTTATCCTATAAGATAATTTTTAAAAATAAAATTATACATATTGATATATATTTGTACGAAGATAATACATGATACAATATAATTTTGTATTTTACTAAATTTTCATAATACAAATTAGTTGTATTTATTATTATTATTATTTTATTTGCTTGTTTTAAAAAATATTTAATCAAAATCACAAATTGAGATATCGATGGCACTTTTTATCCGTTTACTCGATCCGTACCGTATTAAAAAAAACAGATAAGGATAAAAATTGTTTTTCTTTTTTATAACTAGTACGGGTATGAAAATATCTCCACCCAACCCGTATCGTACCCATTGACACCCCTACTCCAAAATAATGCTATGGATTTAATATTTTTCTTAATGCTATGAAAAAAATCGGAAATAACTACATAGAGCCTACCAGCCACATGCACTCTCTCTCGATTTTTTATCGGTACCATTAAAAAAAGAAATAAATCCGTAACATCAAATTTGAAGAAATTCAGAATATAGTATGACCATGGAGATTTGTAGCAACTCGTGGACTGGAAATATTGTAGCGGCTCATTGAAATTCAGCCTCATTTAGAAGCTGTGAGAAATAACAGCGGCTCCCTTCCCTTTTTTTTTTCATTATATATGCAGCAGGAACGGAAGGAGAAAACTTTACATCACCTCAAAGTTTTGTGCTCATGACTAAACTAAAAAATAACCAAAAAAATACAAGGCCAAGAAGGAAAAGCTACAATTACATCCACTACGTAACTTATTTACATAAGAGATACAATTCCCATGTACCCCTGTAAAGTCTCGCAAAAAGAAAAAGAAAAACATAAAAAGCCGCATGGTTGGTACGCTTTGCTATGAACGAACAGGCACTTTTAGATCAGAAGCCTCCTTCAAGCTTCTCCCTCTTGACATTAACTTACCACCGCTGACCTTATGCTTGGGCCCTTCCTTAATTTCAACTGATTCCGGGTTTTGCTCCTTTTCTTCTATATCCTGAACCTGTAGCTGTTCCAGAACAGATACGACATCCTTCATGCGTGGCCTCAGCTTTGAGTCCATCATCAAGCACTGGGATGCTAGAGAAGCCACTTTGTGGGCCCCGTCCGAAGAGTACTGCCCCTCTATCCTTCTGTCAATTACCCGGAATATCTTGCGTTTGTGCCCCAGGTAGGGCCGGGCCCACTCAACTAGGTTGTGTTCACCTTGGGGTCGATTCTTGTCTATGGCACGCCGACCTGATAGCATCTCCAATAGAACCACGCCAAAGCTATATACATCACTTTTTGTCGTTAAATGGCCTGCAACAATGCGTAACCAACAATGTAAATCAGGAAACAGTACAACAATCAGAGAACATAAAATACAAGTTTATGTAAAAGGTCTTTATTAATTAGTACAAGATTCAAGCACCGGCCATGTAATGACCAGTAGAGTAGACCGGCATGATACCATCATCCATTTGAGGCAATTCAAGTAATCCAGATCAATTTGAAGTTATACTGGGTGGGACCCCATTAAGGCAAAGGAAGCAGTACTAAACACGGGAACCAGCCTTAATTGACACAAACAATTCTATAATCAAAATATTTCTGTGCCTAAGCCCTTTATTGGAAAAAAATTCGGTAAAAGTGTACCTGTGGCAAGATACTCAGGAGCTGCATATCCCTGTGTCCCCATCACCCTTGTGGAGACATGGCTCTTCTCTCCGGTGGGGCCATCCTTGGCTAATCCAAAATCCGACAACTTTGCATTGTAGTTCTGCATATCGATGTCAAAGGCATTCATCAACTCTGTTATAGCTATTCTAAAATCCAACACCTTCTATGATTATGGAAGGTTTTTTTCATTAAATATGTTTTCTTGCTTTCCGAATGTCATCCTAGGAGGAAGGCAAGAAAAGAGATGGTGCAACCAGAACTGAATAAAATATTTTATGTGATACTATGACGAACCGAATCAAGAAGGACATTTGATGTCTTAAAATCACGGTAAATGACTTTGGCCTCGGCACTGTGCAGATAAGCTAGACCTTTGGCAGCACCAAGGGCAACCTTCATTCTTAATTTCCAAGAGAGAGGCTGAAAATACGAACCCCCTGCATCCACAGTTAATAAAATAATAAATCAACAACCTTTTTCAAACACCCCAGTGGAACAAGTGTTTGATTACTATGAGCTTTGTGCTTCTTTTCTTTCTTTTTTTCTCTTTATGTGCTTAATTCCCAGTCAAATTTGCACAAGTTGTATTATTGGTTCCTTTGATGACATATCAGTCTAAGAGATGAAATTACTCCTAAAAAGATGGTTCTCCAAGCTTCCACGAGGCATGAACTCGTAAACCAAAAGCCGTTGCTCATCCTCTAAGCAGTATCCGACAAGCCGTACAAGATTAGGGTGGTATAACTGACCCAAGTAATTAACCTCCGCCTGCAATTGAGGATCAACAGAAAAAAGATAAAAAATAAAATAAAAGGAATAGGCAGAAAAGGCATCTAAAATAGAAGAATTTGAAACTAGTATTCACAGACCAGCCACTCCTTGTGACCCTGCAAGCCGTCCTGGTTGAGGCGCTTGACGGCGATAGCCATGCCAGTGCCAGGCTTGGAGGGTGCCATGGTTGTCTCATCGATCCATCCCTTGAAGACAGATCCAAAGCCGCCTTCGCCGAGCACGCTGTCAGGACGGAAGTTCCTGGTGGCGGCCTTCAAGTCGCTGAAACTCAAGTTTTTGAGGTTGGACGACTGCAGGATGTCGTCTTGGGTGCGCAGGATCAGTGGGAAGGATGAGGATGATGCCCGGCTGCTGCTGCTGCTCAGCCTCAATCCATCTTTGTCTCTATCTCTATCTTTGCCCCCGATTCTAGCAATTATCCCTGCATTGCATTTTTATCCACCCTTCCTTATTAACCTTCCATCCCCTAACAATTCTCCCCAATCTTACTTACTTTATTTAACCTTCCTTATTAACCATCCCCTCATATTTTGTTTTACTATTGACTGGATTGTTGATCAACCTCATAGCTGAGGCTGAATTGTTTGAGGATTGATTTTCGATTGGTTTTAATACTTTGGTAGTAGTAATTAAAGCTGCTTTGAAAAGAAGAGCACTTTACTGCCTGCAGCAAGTGTAGGTTGATGCTTTTCATATAAATAAACAAAACAAATAGATAAATAAATGCAGAGGGGCAAGGACAATGCTAGAGGTACAATCCTGAGCTGAAGAAACGGTAAGTAAGATTAGAGAGAAAATTACGTGCTAAGGGAAAAGTAAAAGTGAAAGTAGAAAATGAGCAGTGGGTAAGGTAATGTAAGGTAACGTAAAATGAGTAGATTGTGGGAGAATAGGAATAGAGAGAGCCTTGATTGAACAGCTCAACCATAATTTGGATGCTTTGACAGGTGCCAGTGGAGAGGGAAATGAAATGAAATGAAAGGAAGGAAACCTGAGGCGCCAGAGGAGAGGGAGACGCTCTCTGCCTTGATCCATCTTGCGCTGTAACAATTCCCCATCTCAATCCGTCTCAACTCTCAATCCGAGACCGAGAGAGAGAGAGAGAGAGACCAAATTGAGACAAGAAGACACCCGCTGCGCTGCTCCCTCCCGAGAGACCGATCCAGATCAACTCATCAACATAAAGCACAAAGAAGAAAGCGCGCGTTATCTCTCGCTCATTTTTTCGTCCCTCCCTCCCTCCCTCTTTCCCTGCCCTTGTTTGGTTGTTTTTGTTTGCTTGTTCGCTCTCTTGCTCTTGCTTGCTTGAAATTCGATGATTCTTTTCTAATCTAATCTGTAATTCTGAAATTGTGAATCTGGTCTAGTCTCTCAAGATGTTGACCTCTGTATGTTGGATTCACTGCCACACCTTCTGCCCCCTTCTTTCTTTTTTCATCTATATTTTATTCATTAACTATAACATTATCTTTTTTTTCTTCAATTATTTAACACGATGTTTCCAAAATTTACAACTGAGCCCCCCACCAATAATAAAAAAAAAATAGAAACATGACCGCTTTCTTTGTTGTTCTTAATTCCTCAACAAATTTTTTTTCCCATCTAGTACTAGCTGTGCCACGAATTTGAACCGGTGCACATACTAATGAAATGTCATGTTGAAAGCAACTTGGTTACAACTTGACTCCATTAATTTAGAGCAATATTTGAAAATTATAAAAGATATTCATATACCAAATTAAGGTAAGATTCTTATTTTCTTAGTTTGCTTCCTCATAAGAGCAATATTTGATTTATGTAAGGAAACTTTTTGTTCATCTAACACGCCTGCGCTCCTCTGAGGATCAGACTAATATATTCACAAAATATTAATATTCTTCGTAGACTTTCAATAGGTCAATGAAAACTAATGAAGATCTATTGGTTCTTGTGCGTACTAGAGAAGAAAAAGGATAACCAAAATAAACAGCTATACCAACATAATTAAATGAATAACGGAGTATAAACCGACATTTTTATTAATATCCAAAGTTAATTACAAATTAATAAATATACCCAACAACTTTGGGAATTTATAAAACTATCCATACCGGCCATTTTCTGGCCGGTTTTAATTGTTTTCGGTACTGTCTAGAAAATGGCCGGTACTAATTTTTTTTTTTTAGAGACAAATAGCAAAAATGCTGAAATCTAACACTAAAAATTCGAATTTTTTTTAAATATTTGTTAGATTATTTTTTTTGATATATAATTAGCATATTTATACTAAAATAAGCTAAATTACTTAAAATTATGTTAAATTACGCTGAATTACACTAAATTACGCTAAATTACAATAATTATGTTAAATTATGCTAAAATACGCTAAATTACGCTAAATTAGGCCGATTTTGTGCCATCTTTCACAAATCATAAAAAATAGTAAAAAAATTCCAAAAATAATAAAAATTGGTATTCTATAAGTTCATTATATAACTAATTTACTGAGCTACTTAGATTGAATAATAGAAATGAAAATCTTAATCGGAAACTTCAACTCAAGTTTTGAGGCTCTTCCCTTTATTTTTTGACAATTCTGAATTTCAAATCTAATAAAGCAAGCACTGATGCATGCGTATTTTCGCAAGCTTTCCGAAAAGTGGTCATTTGCTGAAATTAGACACTCGAGCGCCGTTTTATGGCCGTTTGAAGTTTCGTCGTCGTTTTTCGTCTTCTCAGTGAAGATATCATCCCTATTCATATGTAATTTAGCGTAATTTACCGTATTTTAGCATAATTTAACATAATTATTGTAATTTAGCGTAATTTAGTATAATTCAGCGTAATTTAACATAATTTCAAGTAATTTAGCGTATTTTAGTATAAATATGCTAATTATATATAAAAAAAGTAATCTAACAAATATTTAAAAAAAATCGAATTTTTAGTGTTAGATTTCAGCATTTTTGCTATTTGTCTCTAAAAAAAAATTAGTACCGGCCATTTTTTGGCCGGTATTGAAAATAATTAAAACCGGCCAGAAAATGACCGGTATGGGTAGTTTTATAAATTTCCAAAGTTGTTGGGTATATTTATTAATTTGTAATTAACTTTGGATATTAATAAAAATCACGGGAGTATAAATGAATCTGTATCCTATGTATTAACTCAAACTTTGAGTTAATGCATCTCTGCCATCCGATCAAGATATGGGTCAATCCTATCTGAAGGGGAATGCACTCCTTTAATATTCATGCCAACACGGATCCAACAGTCTGAATCATTTTTTTTTAAATATGAGTTGGGTCAACCCATCCAATGCATTTCAAACCTCTATGTATTAATATAGAAGATTTCCCCACTTTGTGGGTTTCGAATCATTATATATTACAAAGACCAAAGGCAATGACTCTCATCTAAGAGTCATGCGTCTTTGCCACTAGACCAAGGGCGCCCTTGATAGGGTCGAAACCATGCTTCATTTTTGGAACAGCACTAGCGAGGATGATTACAGCATCCACCCCTTGAAATGCAAGTACAATTCTGTTGGCATCTCTTATGTCAGCTATGAATATGTCCTGAACATGAGCATCACCACCTACAATTTTTTGTTTGCTCTCTTCGAAACGCACTAAGCCTCTGGGAATAAACTGTTCATGCCGCTCTTTGAGCTTTTTATAAGCAATTTGACCTAAAATGAGACAAATCCAACCAACTAGTCCATCAACCGAAAAGATACATTCTTCATATTTGCTTGCAAATTAATTATAAAATTCATCCTTTTTGTGTGTGTTTGAAACTAAGCACTTCAAACTAAATAACATGTGCATGCGGCCGCTGGAATGGAGCAAGGAATAGAGAGTAGAAGTGTCGATAGAGGAGAAAGAGAAAGAGGAAACATGTACGGCCACCAGCGCCGGTGAAGAGAACTGTCAAGCGAGGAGCATCCGCCATTGCAAGGGACTGAAATTTTGCTGCTAGCTTAAATAATGTTGAGGTCTGACAAATAGGATAATTACAATTAAATTATGATTAAATACAAGAAAGAAGAGAAACTGAGAAAGGAAGTTGAAAGAAATTAAGGAAAAAAGGGGAATTTCACGTATACCCCTCAAAAACTTAAAATTACGTACTGCCCCTCTAAAATTCAAAATTGCGCATTTCCCCAATAAACTTTCAAAACTCACCAATTTATCAATTTTATTGTCTTTTATATTAAAACTCATTTTAAATTTATAGAATATCTATTTTACCCTTAATTAAAAATATAAAAAAATGTAGCTTTATAAAATACTCATTTTTTCCTTGAAAATCGGATACCCATTATACCT
The DNA here is from genome assembly GCA_025461125.1 of Carex kokanica. Taxonomy (NCBI): domain Eukaryota; kingdom Viridiplantae; phylum Streptophyta; class Magnoliopsida; order Poales; family Cyperaceae; genus Carex; species Carex kokanica. The sequence goes on along the minus strand of JAJGRX010000945.1, from coordinate 786,942 downwards.
TTTACCCTTTATAAAATACTCATTTTGCCCTCGAAAACCGATCAAATATAAGACCGACATTTTTCTTAAACAATCTATAGATTTTTATTATGTTTTTTATAATGGATGAATTGGGTATTATAAACTTAAAATGAGTTTTAATATAAAAGACAATAAAATAGATAAATTTGTGAGTTTTTAAAATTTCGAGGAGAAATATGTAATTTTGAAGTATAGAAGGAGAAGTACGCAATTTTGAATTTTTTTAAGGGGTATACCGTATACAGGAAATTCCCCCAAAGAAAAAAAGATCCAAAACAGTCATATGCAAACGGGAACAGTAATTTGAACATTTGATACATCCTGGCCCAAAATAGTGAAAAGAAGTAGAAGAGGCCCAAAAGGCAGCCCAGCCCAAACCGAAAAGGGAAGAGCGGTGCTGTGGTGTGCTCCCTGGCCCCTGCCGACTCTTTCTTTGGAGTCGGGGCGTCGCTCGAAGCAGAAGGCAGAAGCACCTTCTAGCGCTTTCCAAAGTCCAAACCCTTTGTTTTCCTTTCCTTTCATTTCCTTTATATTAATTACCTTCTTTCGGTAGGACTAGGAGAAGAGAAAAGAAATTTGTTGTAACAGATAGCTGAATCCTTAGTCCGATTGTTGCTAATAGCAGGGAAGAAAGCATGGCGAAGGATGGGTTGGATTGGGACGGCTTGCTCAAGTGGAGCCTGGCCAACTCCGACGGCACCAGGCCCCCTCGCCAGCTCAGGTCTCTTTCTCTCTCCTTTATATATTTATTTACCTTTTTTGTAATGTGGTACTCTGTAAGTTCTGTGTGTATGTATATTCTGATACTGGTTGAACCATAACTTATGAAATGAAAATACAGCGAGGAAGACCGGAAATGGTTTGTGGAGGCGATGCAGGCGCAGACGGTGGATGTGATCAAGCGCATGAAGGAGATCACCCTCGTCATGACCACCCCCGAAGACGTCTTGCAGGCTCAAGGCGTCACCCCCGACAACATTGAAGACATGCTCGATGAGCTCCAGGACCATGTCGAGTCCATTGATATGGCTAATGGTACCTACACCTACATTCATCCGATTGATTGATTCATCTAATCATTTACATGATCAATATTGACAGTTTGGCTGTCTAACGAAGTTAATTCACAGATCTACACTCGATTGGCGGGCTGGTCCCTCTTCTCGGTTACCTGAAAAACTCCCATGCCAACATCCGAGCCAAGGCTGCAGATGTCGTTGCCACCATTGTGCAAAACAACCCCAAGAGCCAGCAGCTTGTTATGGAGGCCAATGGACTCGAACCTCTCCTCATGAATTTTGCGTCTGACTCTAGTATCACGGCACGCACAAAAGCGCTTGGTGCAATATCTTGTGAGTACTATTCTTAATGTCTCTCGTATTCTTTTATGGGACTTAGAGCATAACCATATAGATTATGTACTGTATTTGCATTGTAGGGGCAAATACTAGTACATAATTTTTAATGACAATAAAGGTGCAGATATCTCTTACCAGAATCCATGGCCTAATATCTTTCAACTACACATAGGTGACGTTTACCCACTCGCCTAGGTGGTAAAATTATGTTATTATTATTTTTTTGGCTAATTTTTTAGTATAAGCATCTGGTTCCTCCATTTTTATGTGGCTATAAGCCATCATTTTTTTTTGGGGTTTATTGTACCTACCTATTTCCAGGCTGGCTATGTACCAGCAAGGTGTGATGTTTCCTGTTAACCTGAATCCACATATGCTCAGAAATTATGTAATCTATGAAATTTTTGATAGTTTTATGTGACAATGGTACAATTCATTTTCCTTGTATCAGCATTAATTCGACATAACCAACCGGGAGTAGCTGCTTTTCGCCTCGGAAATGGTTATGCTGCATTAAAAGATGCACTCAGCTCAGATGATGTCAGGTTCCAGAGGTAAAACCAACATATCACTGTGCTTGTTTCTTTAGTATAAGAAATTTTGTTTATTGTGCTTGATTGAGGACACAGGACAACGTCATGCATTGCCAATTAGTCCAAAGAACTAACGTATTTTCTTAGTGAACTAAATTCCCCCTATTTATTTTATTTATGTAGTCTTGGCAAATCACACCTAGAAACTTTGTTCATATTTGCAAAAGAGAACCACCATCTTTTCATTCCTGCATTGTGAACCAAAAGCGAGCATTTTTTTTTTGGTTGGTTGCAAAAAACAACCAGCATTTTTTGCTCATTAGAAAGGTGGGAAATTTCTTAGGAGTGTATCATCTTAATCATACTGGCCTAGCATTTGGTGGTAGTCACAAATATTTCAGAAAATGTTTGAGAAATTTTGTGCTAATGAATTTGAGAAATTTAGATGTTTGGTCACTATAAATGCAAGAAGAGGTCATGCTAATGTTTAACTCCATTTCTGTTTGACAGGAAGGCACTAAATTTGATCAACTATCTTTTACATGAGAACTCTGCGGACTGCAGCATTGTGACTGAGTTGGGGATCCCACGCCAAATGGTGCACCTTGCTTCAAGCACCGACCCTGATGTGCGTGAGGCGTCTTTGGGTGGTTTGCTTGAGCTAGCCAAAGACAAGAAATCAGGCACCTTAGCTGATGAAGAGAAACTAAAATCTGTCCTGCAGAGCCGTATCGACGGCATCAGCAAGATGTCACAGGACCAACTTGAAGCGGCTCGTGAGGAGAGGCAGCTGGTCGATTCTCTATGGAAGGAGTGCTATAATGAGTCGTCGAGTCTGAGAGAAAAGGGTTTGGTGGTGCTCCCGGGAGAGGACACCTTTAAGCAACCTCCTGATGTTGCAGGGAAGTTCTTTGAGCCGGCGTTGCGTGCAGGTTCAGCTCCAAAGCAGGATGGGAGCAATGTTTCTGAGTCTGCAGACAAGAAGAAAGATGCTCCACCTCTGTTGTTGGGACCAGGACCGGGCCCATCTGCTCCGTAGAGGAACTGAGATTGAGCTGAGATTTTTTTCTTTTTGTGTGATGTATAACATTTTTTTTTCATTATTATTTGTCATATATGGAGACGTTGGTAGCGGACGAAGAATCTTAGATTCCTTGGGATATGATGAATTTAGTGTTTACAATATCACGCATGAAACATAACATTGTCAAAATGCATCCATCTATACCTGTCCGTGACGGCATCCTTTCCCAAATATCAATTTGCCTAGCTATTATTTCAGATGACATAACTAATTGTTGACTTAATAATTTTCAATTTGATAATAATTAATTGTTGATTGTTGATTGAATAATTAAAAATGGTTGATGGCATGCTTGATGCTTTTACCAGGTTTATGGTGTGAGTCGATCAATTGGATTTGTTTTGGGTTGAAATCGTGAGACTGAACCAATTGAATTAGGCATGCCATGACACACACGACTCAGTCCGCCGCGACCGCATGACCATGAATGGTATTTTGTTCCTCTGCTGCTCTCCACGGCCTCTCCTCTCCTTCCATCGCTATCGCAATCCCAATCCGATATCTCTCGCCTTCTCCCTCTCCATCGCCATCCCAAGTAGAACCTCCCGCTTCCGTTGCGGCAGCGGCTGCGGCCCCAAGAGGAGGAGGTCACGTGCGGTGGCCGTGAGGGCCTCGCGGCGGGAATCTCCGTATGAGGTGCTGGGGGTGCCTCCCTCCGCTACGCCGCGCGACATCAAACGCGCCTACCGCAAGCTTGCTCTCCAGTTCCATCCCGACGTCAATAAGGGGGTGAGCTCCTGGTCCTATGCTCCTATCTTTGTATCTTTTTCTTCTTTTCACATTTGACATTCGATTCTCTCTTTAATTCTTCATCTTAAAGCCAAATGCTCAAGAGAGATTCATGCGCATCAAGCATGCATACAATACCTTGATCAACTCTGAATCTCGTTTTAACAACGCTACTTCCACTCGCGCAAACTATTCCACACCTCATGATAAAAAATCAACTGCACAAGAAGAACAGTTCTATGGATTTGGTATGTGCCTGCTCTTTTCTGTTTTTTTTTTCCTAGTCAAATAGAGTTATGTCAAATGCATTTCCATTTCCTGTCTGGTGCTATGCAAGTGATGTAATTGCTGTTGGCCTGTCAAGAAATGTTCACAGTGGTATGTGCAGTATTGATTTGGTACTGATATAGACCAGATCTCTTTTGCTTTCTGAATTGATTCAGGTCCTTAAACACTGCAGGTGAATTTTTGAGTGACATTCATATTTCTATTGGTAGGTGTTGGTTCATTGATCCGTGTTCTGGTCAATTACCTTTGTAGAATATTCTTGGAGCAACTTTTTTTTATTAGTATTCTGACTCGAGCACAATGTGGATTGCAGTTGATTTCTTAAAAGATTTGCAAGAAGAATTTCGGAACTGGGAAGCAGATTTGAATAGAGAAGAGAAACCCAAAAGCTTGTGGGAAGAACTAGCAGTAAGTTCTTTAAGTACCTCTATTAATGGTGCCTTTGTGCATTGAGTATTATGATACGCAAATAACTGCTTAGTGATAATCGTGTGGCCTGATGAGATTCCAAAGTTGTTAATAGCAACTCAAATTTGTATAATTTTCGACCTTCATCTTCACCTCCTAAAAGATGGATCCAGTGAGATGGAAAGTATTTCCAAAACAGAACAATAAATGTTTGTCTGGATTTGGGGTGTCTCCCACTCTCCCCATTATATACCAAAGGATTTCCCATTAACGAATAAAAAAAACTAATAGATGAACTCATACATACCAACTTTAATAACAAAAAGGTTACTTCAGATCATCTATGTATGTTTTGCTCAAGGACATGATGCGATAAGCTAACTTTTATCAGCATATGTTTTGATATTTGGTTCATGGAGTCAAAAACTTTCTTCACCTCAAATGAAAGCGTGATAGATAGATCATTGGATTTTCTATATGGGAGTGGCAAAAGTTCAGGTCAGATCGGGTCAATAATATTTTACTATTACTTTACGAGGGTCAGAATTCTGCCCAACCCGTGCCGCCTTCAGGTCATAGATGACCCGCCCTTTGTCTGACTTGCCGGGTCACAAACCATCCTGACCCGATTAGACTAAAGATAGAGTTCAAGTTTATTTATTACTTTATATTAATACAAAATGTATGTTTGGTAAGGGTCTTGCCTCCCATCCCACTCTTCCTAGATTCGATTCCTAGTGGAAGAAAATATTTTTTGCCTCTCAGTCCATACGGCTTCTAGGCGGACTAGCCCCCTCTTAAATACATCAGAAAATTTAAATAAAGTAAATGAGCTGGGTTGACAATAATTGCCGCCCCTATATTTTACTTGTTGAAATTGTTATAAGATGGCCTGAAACACTTAAATGGGATTGTGGGACCTTGTCTGTCGAAGGTATGGCTGCACTAAATGCGAACTTCCCATGAATATGGATGGTAAGAGCTGCATTTATTGGATACAATAGCATCAGTCAATTTGGTAAATTTAGGAATTTGGTCTCTCCAGGAATAGTAACTGACCCGTCAAATAGGTTTGAGAACTTGTCCAAGGCGTGAGTTCAACCTGACATGTTACCAGGTGTTATGTGCATGTTTCGCTCAGACATATGTGCATGTAGGGTTTGGTCACGTTTGTGCTGTGTAGTATTTCCATTGCTGATTAACACAATTATCAATCACAAAGAACTTTACTATATCTTTATCTGCAGATGACCTGTATTTAATTATACTTACAGCAATCACTCTGGGCTCATAACCACAACCAATGTTTGTGCCGATGGGCAGTCAACCAAATGCTTTGCTTTCACACATTGATTGCTTGAACACAAATGGCACAGTCCCCAATCCAATCCTTCATTATTTTGACCATGTCCTTGAGATTACATGGCAAGTTGACTATTCTTTTCTTAACATCCAGGTGCTGGCCATCATTTTTAACATAGTTAAACTTTTCAAATGAAAATTCAATTTAGGATATAAATTTATCTGGTCCTGTATAGACTGATACCTAACTAACTGTTTGGTTAAACGGAACTTTAACTATTTTGGGAAGTTAATTGGTAGGAATTACCCACATACGGTTGTTCTGGATCCTATTCTACCCAGCACCTCTACTTGTCGGAGGGTTTCCCTTCTCTGCTTACTTTACTCTGATGGACTTGTGCCTAAACTCTGATCTATTTGTGATTCCTAGTAATTGTTTTAAATGCTAAAAGTTGATGATTTTAGCTCTAGTGCTGTTTTTGGTGAAAAATTGAATATTAAAGAGGTGACCATTCTTTTATGCCAGCTCCTCTGACAGTTACCAAGCTTGGCCCAATCTCTGTTTTGCATGCCACTTTACTTTTGTGCTTACTTTTGTTTATAAAATTTAATGATCATATTTGTTAATATACAGATAAGAAACAAGTGAGTTACATATTAAGTTACACTGTAGATTACTTATGTAGTAATATTAATTTTCTCTGACCTTGGGAATCAAATTTTGATGTTGTACAAACTTCGGAAGAAGAGCATGGAAGAGTACGTATTACTTAAATCAGGAGAATACGTTTGGGTTTGTTCATAATATATATAGAAAACTGCACAGGTTTTCATACAAAATGGCAATTCTAAGCTCTAGGATCACTACCTACTTTCCAATTAAGCAAATACCTAAAATGTTTTTTTCTGTAATTTACTCCCAGCATTATCATAATAGTCTGACAAAGTTTTGGCAAACATTCAGGAAATAGGAGAGGAGTTCGTGGAGTTCTTAGAGAAAGAGCTGAATATAAAAGACACAAATCTCGAGGATGATTCAACAGGGTCACAAAGGGAAAGGCGACAAGAGGAGGATGTGCAGAGGCAGCCGAGTGTTGAGGAGTCAATTGATGAAGTGGAAGCTGCTCTCGCGAAGTTGAAGAAGGAATTAGGTTTATAGGATAAACTTGGAATTATGAGGGAAAAGAATTGAGTTTTGGATCAACAATAACAACAGACAACTATCTCTGTATAGTTTAAAATTCCCAGCATCTCGAGCTGCATATTTTTTTGTGTCTGCTTTCATAGCTGCTTTAGGGATTTGTTGGCCAACCTGACTGTAATAAACATTTATTTTGCTCTTCTTTTTCTTATTAAGAACACCAATTAGTATTCAATGCACGAATTAAGAAATTAAGTCCATGTACTCGTGCCAAACCAAGAGTCATGCATGAAAAGACTACTTGTTTTTATTTTCGTCCTTGTTTTTTCTCAAAAAATTTCGTCATTGTAAAATACGTAATATTTGAGGCTGGAAGTACCAAGTAACACATTGTGCTCAAATTTTTGGAGGTGGATTCTTTTGTTAAAAGTTCGAAGTGATATTTGGTGCCAGTTAAGAGTGATGGTGGTTGTGTGCGCGTGTAAGGTTGGAGGTTGGGAAGGGGGCGGTGTTGTAATTTTTTTTTTTCATTTTTTTTTTGGGCGAAGGGCCCGTAGATAGGAGTGTTCAAACGGTTCGATTTGTTTGGTTTTCAACCGAATCAAAAATTTTTGGTTTAAATGGTTTAGTTTTCCGGTTTAAATGGATCGGTTCGGTTGAATTATTTGAATTATTTCGTAAATGGATCGGTTCGGTTTAGTTTTTTCAAAACCGACTAAACCGAACCGACCGAATTATATTGATTCAGGTATGATTTATATTTTGTTTAGTTCAATTATAGCTTTTTTTCTTTTATTTTAGTTTAAATATTTTAGAACATCTTCATATTTTGTATGAAATTGAACAACTTGTGTATGAACATGTGTAATTTTCGTTAATAATGACAACTAATAGGTTTACTTCGGTTAGGTTCTTAATCGGTTTATAAGTTTAATCGGTTTGGTTCTATTTTTGAAAACCGAAGAAAAATTTAATTTGGTTATTTTAGTTTGGTTTCAACCGAACAACCGTTTGAACACCCCTACCCGTAGACATTTATTGATTAAAACATCAGTTTACACAGAGAGTTGCATGCATGATTTAGAAGCTCCCACATAACTTAGATGGTTCAGCATGCATGAACCAATCCCCAGTACAGAAATACGCACCTGTTTTCTCCTAATATCCATCGATCCCAGAAGGCACATGAAACGCATAATACGCAGCCTGACGGCCCAACAACGGCCACACACAGTAGCTAGCATTTACCCCAACAAAAACCCCTTGTACAGTAGCTATCAAGCAGGAGGAGGAAATTTTTACAGGGAAATATATGCAATCACACAAAATATATACAATCACCCAAAGACCATAAAATGGCGCAAAAGCCGTTACAGTACCAGTAGCCGTACCAGTTGACACAGAAGCTTTTTCAGTAGCAGTAGCTGTACCAGTGGACAGGAGCCATGTGGTATGCGCAATTTTACAGTACCAATAGCCGTACCAGTGGAGAGGGGCCATGTGTTGTGTGCAATTGTATATGTTAAAAAACTGTATCCAATCACACAGGACTATTTTTTTTTTATTATTATTTTACCAATTGGCACTTAATTACAAGCCATAGAAAGACTCGTGTCAATTGCTCTTCTAATTCGCTCATCTATAAAAGGGGATATTAACAAAAGTAATACAACATTTTTACAACTAACAACTATCCGTAAAAGCTAATGATTGATGATGATCGGAAGTGGAAGTGATTTCAGCCGTGGATGGATATGAAGTAGCAAAATCATCGAACGACACATCATAGCTTGCAAACCTGATGCTGCCTCCAAGACTTTCCATGGACTTGTCAGGAATCTGTATGCTTCCCTCCAGGAACTGGATCACCTGCCGCATGCTCGGTCTGGCCGTAGGTTCTGGATGTGAGCATATCAATCCCAATTTTAGCACCAACTCGGCCTCATCTTTGTCAAATGAGCCCTTCATATTCAGATCAACTGTCTCAAAAATCCTTCCTTTCTTCCACCATTCTGACACTAACTCAACGAGCCCTGGCACATCATCCTGACCAGCACAAAACTCCATTGGCCTCCTCCCACAAACAACCTCCAACAGAAATGCCCCGAAGCCAAACACATCGCTACATGTCGTGGCCTTGCCAGTTTTACTGAGCTCAGGTGCCAGGTAGCCTAAAGTGCCGATTATGTGTGTGGTTTTTGGATTGCTTCCATGGTCGTACAATCTAGCTAGACCAAAGTCGCTTATCTTTGCATTCATACCTTCATCTAGTAGAACGTTGCTCGCTTTGATGTCTCGGTGAATAACAAGTTGCTCCCAACCTTCATGGAGGTACAAGAGACCGGCCGCCACATCATTAATGATCTTCAACCTTTGGCCCCACTTCAATGATGGCTCCTTTTCTTCGAAGAGGATTCTGTCGAGACTTCCATTGGCCATGAATTCATAGACCAAAAAGAGCTCCCCCTGGCGTCGGCAGTAGCCCAGGAGCTGAACCAGATTGCGGTGCCTCAACTGACTCAAACTTGCTATTTCCGACACAAACTCTCTAATACCCTGTCTTGAATCATGCGAGATCCTCTTGACTGCAACCTCAGCTCTTGACTTTGGCATGACGCCCTTGTAAACCCTGCCAAAGCCACCACTCCCGACCAGGTTTGTTTCATCGAAGCCCTTGGTTGCCCTGTAAATATCTATGTAGGGGATCCTGTGAGGACCGTACTCCAGCTCCCAATCTTCTTTCACCTCTTCAAATTTCTTCCTCCGTTGATGACAGAAGAACAAAATACTAAGCACCAAGATGACCAACACGGAAAACCCTGCCAGTGCCAATACAACTAGTACGGTGACAGAGACCAAGCTGCCCTTTTTGGTATTAGCTTTTTTAGGAATTGATGGAATCCTCGATTGATCTAGATCTTCAGCTTCTCCACCCATGCTAAAGCTCCAGCCTGAAACATAGTGATGTGAGGAACCTGCACCGGTCGAAGCAGAAAAACCTACATACATTTCGTCCAGAGCGATATCTGAGAGATTGACTATAGACGACACGAGGGGAACTCCAGGTTTGGACATCTTAAAAGGAGCAATTCTGACATCCAGCCTTATGCTTGCGGCATCATAATTGATCCAGACTTGCATTGCATCTCCGGCCATCAGATTGAGCTTGGTGAAAGCGTCAGTCGTGCTTTCATAATACCCAGCCGTGGATGAGTTCAAGGAAATCAATCCGTTGATGTCTATTCCGACATGGTTGTTGTCTATGTCGTTATACTCGATGGTTTTGACTGTGTCGAGCTCAATGGCTATGAGGTGGTTACCGGCTTTGCCATTGTTAGAATCGTTGAGGAGGCCCAAGTGCTGGCTGGGCATGGAGCCAGGCAGATCCTTGTATGGAGAGATGGCAAAGGCCAGCCCGTGGCCGCCCACATCTGGGTACTGAGGCACAATTCCAAACACAAAGGTTGTGGAGAAGGATAGTGCAACTGATCCTGAGCCTGAGGAATTCTTGAACTTGATGGAAGACGGATAGAACGCATGGCCCTTCTCCTCGATGGTGTTGTTAGTGAGCAGCAAGAGGCCATTGGAGGTTATTTGAGCGAGGCCGGTTAGGCTCAAGTTAGAGCCAGTGAATGTGTTGAAGCTGAATTCAGAATCAGTTGCATGTAGTGGCAAGACGAAGATATCCATGAGAAGCAGAAAGATGCCTAGTACCAGCATCAATCACTTGCATTCAACACAAATTAACACTATATATTCTTTATTGGGAATTTTTTTGAAAGGATGGATATAAGATGATTGATTGATATAGTGATATATCATATATATATATATGTAGGGCCGGGCCTGGTGACCAATGAGTGATGAGTGGTGAGGAGTACACGATAGGGGGAAATGAAGAGGATCCACAATTCCACAGGGGCAACCTAGCTGCCCAGTTATAAGATATTAAATTCATTAATGAATTGATTATGATTTTACTAGCCAGCGATGCAATAATAAATATAACTGCCAAGTTAGGTGCATGTGCACATGGTGTATGGTGGAAAAACGGAGCGCCGGGGGTCTACAAGGTGCACTGTAGACAGGGACATGGTGACCCATGTGATATCGATCACTGGGAAATGCCTGATTGGTGAGGTATCTTCATTGATTGGTTAGCTTCATTTAGCTGAGAAGGGAGATGGTGAGCCCCTCCTTAATTAATTATATGCCACAAGGAATTGAGGATTAAGAAATTGCATGACGATTACAAGTTTAATTTCTGCTCAACTAAGATATTACGTTTGACAATCAAATTTAAGAGATGGTGATTAAAAAATATAATCTATTAAGAATTGCTTAATTTATCAAGGAATTAATTAGTCTTCGGCCTTAAAAATTGAGGCAAAAAATGAATTTGAGCCGGATTCAGAATTCCAACAAATTAAAGGAGACCTTCTAATTAATATTGATGGCATTAATTAGTGATTTTGTTATAAAAAATTGTATAGTATAATAAAGACTTCAGTACATAAAATTAGGACAGGGCTTTGCCGCTGTAAAATTTTAACTTTCATGCAAGTCAAAATCATATGGATAGTCAAAATTGGTTATAAAAATGATAGTCAATCCTTGAGATTTGGACCATAAATTATCTTAGATATTTTATTTTGTCATTTAATGGTTGAAAGGTGGATGTCATTAAAAAGTAATCCAAAGGAAATTTGTGATGTAAAAAATTATATAACATATTAGGCTTAACTAGTAACGGTCCTCCTCACAGGAGGAATTTACACATAAATCCGTCTAGATACATAAAATAATGTCGCATTCAATAAAGCGAATAAATCTTCATGTTGACTATATATTGAAATTTGAAATGGGCCACATGCCCAGATAAAGAAGGCGAGAGGACGAAGCTGCTTAGTCCCTAAATTGGCTGCACTTCAATTTACCCAATCTTGATTTTTTTTTCTTTTTTAGTATTTTCATTTCTACAATTACAAATAATGTTAGAATGCATTTATAATATCTGTAAATATCTTTATCATCTATTTATCCTTTTATTTTATTTTTAATAAATTAAGGACTTATTTCAAGCTATTTAATCGCTAAAAATTAATAGATATTTTAATTGATTCCGCTTGCAAACGCATCACAAATGACACGAAATAAATATGTTGTTATTTCTGTAAATAACATAACCTTGTTATTCTGATCTTAACCGTTGATTTTCATTGAGATTTGTGCAGAACCTGTTATTCTGATTTCAACTGTTGATTTTCGTTGAGATTCGTGCATGAAAAACTTACTTCGTTAAAATTCGCACATGAAAAATTTGAATAGTTAGAATCGAAATAATAAGTTCATGTTATTCCCAAGGAATAGTGAAGTCAGTTCTTAAAGTGAGAATGGTTACAGTTATGAGATATTCGGACTCTAGCATGTATGATATCTCTCTTGGGTAAGCAAAAGTTTGACCCCTGTTTAACTAGATCGTCCCCTAACCATCATTCCGCGTTGTCAGAGCGGTTAGAGGAGATCGCATAGGAGCGGTTACACTCGCATAAAGTCGGTTATCCTCGCATAAGAGAAGTGACGTCCGCATAATTCGACGGTTACTAAATCACACCCTCTCTGTACAGACGCGAGGGCGGTGACCATAAGCCGAGTCCGGGTTGGACTCGTGTTGGACGAGGCCTTATGGGGCCTTATTGGGCTTAATTGCTAATGGGTTCCGGGCTCTTCATATTGATCTCGGGTTGGCCCTTGAAGGGGTTTGAATCCCGGTCTATTCATGACCTGCAAGAGATCCGTGAGTGCTCTCAGAATTTTTACTCTAATTATTTTCGGATAGAGAAGTGGGTTTGTCCCACAAAAGGAGAAAGAAAACCAGATGGGTCGGTATATAAGGCCTCAGTACCTTTGTGTAAGGTGCTCATATAGTCATATTGGTATATATCTGCTCAATTTTTCTATTTGCAAAATTATTCAGATCCAAATCCAAGAAATTATCCGCTCTGTTTATTGATTCGATGATTCGATCCGATCCTTCGAATCGGTTTACACCTCCCAATTGAGACCTCATTTTTAATACGATCGACACCTATAAAGCCGACATTTTTATTTATATCCAAAGTTAATTACAAAATAATAAAAATACCCAAAGCTGCTTGGTTTCATTAAAAATATCCATACCGGCAAAAAATAGCCGATATTTGAAATATATATATATATACACACACACACACATTTTTTGATATAATTAACATATTTATACTAAAATACGCTAAATTACTTGAAATTATGTTAAATTACGCTGAATTATACTAAATTACGCTAAATTACAATAATTATGTTAAATTATGCTAAAATACGGTAAATTACACTAAATTACATATGAATAGAGATGATATCTTCACTGAGAAGGCGAAAAACGACGATAAAACTTCAAAAGGTCAAAAAACGATGCTCGAGTGTCCGATTTCAGCAAATGACCACTTTTCGGAAAGCTTGCGAAAATATGCATGCATCAATGTTTGCTTTGTTGATTTTGAAATTTAGAATTGTCAAAAAACAAAAGGAAGAGCCTCAAAACTTGAGTTGAAGTTTTCGATTAAAATTTTCATTTCTATTATTCAATTTAAGTAGCTCAGTAAATTAGTTATATAATGAACTTGTAGAATATCAATTTTTATTATTTTTAGAATTTTTTACTATTTTTTATGATTTATGAAAGATGGCACAAAATCGGCCCTATTCATATGTAATTTAAGCGTAATTTGCCATATTCTAGCATAATTTTACATAATTATTGTAATTTAGTATAATTAGTGTAATTTAACATAATTTCAAGTAATTTAGCGTAATTTAGTATAAATATGTTAATTATATATAAAAAAAAAGTAATATAACAAATATTTAAAAAAAATTCGATTTTTTAGCGTCAGATTTCAGCATTTTTGCTATTTGTCTCTAAAAAAAAAATTCAAGTGCCGGCTATTTTCTAGCCGGTATGGACATTTTTAATATAACCAAACGGATCTGGTCATTTTTATTATTTTGTAATTAACTTTGGATATAAATAAAAATGTCGGCCTATAAAGTACTATAAAGTACTGTTACATATATTTTAACAAATTTTATGTATTTATTTAATTTAGTATGAAAATTTTATAAACACGTCTGATACATGATATGTTGTAAATAAAATAGCATTATAGGTTAATTAGAATGATTTTAGGAGTAGGGCTATTGTACTTCGCGAAGCACGCTCATACTCCCATTTCCAAAATCCAAATAGTCGATCCGAACCGTTCAAGTTGTTCTCCATATTGAAATGTGCTTGGAGACCAAATTTTACATTTTTTGGATTTTTTTTACTATTTATTAAGCCACTTTGAAAATTGCTGATCCATTGTGAACAGTAAAAAATTCTGGACCAATGGATCAACGATTTTCAAAGTGGTATAATAAATAGTAAAAAAATTCCAAAAAATGTAAAATTTGGTCTCCAAGCACATTTCAATATGGAGAACAACTTGAACTGTCGGATCGACGTTTTGAATTTTGAAAATAAAAATATAAACTGAAGTAAAATATTGGTTTTACTCCGTGAAGTACAATAGCAAAATTCTGATTTTAGTATGATAAAAGGCAGTAATTGGTAATTGGCAATATTAAAATGGAAATGTCATCTGACGGTCATCACCCGCGAAGGCGAAGGCGAAGGGATCAGCAGCTCCGACATTTTTATTAATACCCTAAGTCCATTAAAAATTATTAAAATTACCCACGGTCCCAAATCTTTATTAAAAATACCCATACCGGCCAATTATTGGCCGGTACCGATTAAAAAGCCCTACCGGCCAATTATTGGCCGGATCCCATTAAAAGTCCCAACCGGCCAATTATTGGCCGGCCCCGTGCTTAATTCCAATTTCACTGTTTCAGCCCCTATATTAACCCCAAATTTGACGCTCTTCTTCCCACACCTTCTGAAGAAGCAGCAGCGCCAAGTCGCCAACAGGTATGGTTTTTTTTTTAAATTTTTTTTATTTTTTATTTTTAAATGTTTGTAATTAATTGTAATTAAGGTTAATTAATTTAATTAAAATTAATGTTAATTAGTTTTCAATAGTTTAAATTCTTTTAGATTAAGTTCAATTAATTTGAATTAATTTTAGTTAGTTTTAATTTTTTTTAATTTAATTAAATTAATTGTAGTTGAGTTTAGTTAAGTGTAATTAATTAATTTTACTTAATTGTAATTAATTAATTTTACTTAATTGTAATTAATTAATTTTACTTAATTGTAATTAATTAATTTTAATTAATTGTAATTAATTAATTTTACTTAATTAAAATTAATTAATTACAATTAATTAATTTTAATTAATTAATTTTAATTAATTTTAATTAATTAATTTTAATTAATTGTAATTAATTGTAATTAATTAATTGTAATTAATTGTAATTAATTAATTTTAATTAATTTTAATTAATTAATTTTACTTAATTTTAATTAATTTTACTTAATTTTAATAAATTTTACTTAATTTTAATAAATTTATTTTAATAAATTAATGTTATAAATTAATTTTATAAATTAATTTTAATAAATTAATTTTATAAATTAATTTTAATAAATTAATTTTATAAATTAATTTTAATAAATTAATTTTATAAATTAATTTTAATAAATTAATTTTATAAATTAATTTTAATAAATTAATTTTATAAATTAATTTTAATAAATTAATTTTAATAAATTAATTTTAATAAATTAATTTTATAAATTAATTTTAATAAATTAATTTTATAAATTAATTTTAATAAATTAATTTTATAAATTAATTTTAATAAATTAATTTAATTTAATTCATTTTAAGTAATTAATTACTTTTAATTAATTTTAATTAATTGTAGTTAATTTTATTATTTAATTTTAATTAATGAAAATTATTTTTAATTAATAACAATTAATTGAAATTAACTAAAATTAGTTAAAACTAATTGAACTTAATTTAAACTAATTTTCTTTATTATTCAGTCACTGTGTAAATTAGTAACCTGACAAATGATTATCACTTTCAAAATGTAGTTCGATCACAATGCCATTGATTTCTATACACTGTGGTGGTAAGCTTGAACATAATGCAGACGGACCTTATTACAACAGAGAACCAATTGCTTCGGTTATGGTTGACGATAATATATCTCTGTTGGACTTGAAAGTCACAATTTTCGATTACACCCGTTTTAATCCAAAAAGATGCAACCTTGAATTGGGGATCCGAGTGTGTAATGGAAATACCGGGAAATATTCACTTGTGAAAATAACAGATGAAAATACCTGGAGAGGGTTGTGTGGGTATTTTAAGGCCAATGGAGATTTTGTAATAGAGATCTATGTTAGAAGAGTTCCGAGAGAGGCAGGGGCTGGTAGTTCTAGTCAATGCTCAGTTGCAATGGAGACTCCCGTCGTGCCCCCAACAGAACGAGAAAGCAACTATCCACATATTTACCCATAAACGAACTATCACCCTACTTACCCAGAAACGAACTATCTCCCTACTTACCAAGAAACCATCTATCCACCTACTCACCAAGAAACATACTATCCAACTACTAACCCGGAAAACTACTATCTAACTCCGCCGCAACCACGACCTCAACCAATACTCCGAATTTGTTCCCCACCTAGACCCGTGCATGAGGAGCCTTTACCATTCCCAGGCCCAGTACACGATGAAGTTGGGTCGGATTTTGAAAATATCAATGATATCCCGGATGAACGCTTGCAAAGTGGGGATGAGTATGATGGACATGACTGGGACTCTGATCACATAGATGGATGTGGTGAAGACGGTCCAGTTGACACAGCTGAAGGGCCCATTCGGAGCAGCTCTTGCTCAGCGCCGCTCAGCGGGCGGAGTGATACGCACCCGTTCCCAGACTTCAATGATGTATCTCGGTTCAGAGAAGCAGATACTGGTTCATATGGGCCACGAATCGAGCGCACGGGTGAGCTGGCCGCAAACCAATATTTTAAAAGCAATGATGAATTAATGAAGAAGATTAGGGAGCACCATGTCCACAAGAATCAGGAGATAAGAATGAGTAGGAGTGACACCCGCCGGATTCATGTGGTGTGCAAAGACCGGCGTTGTGGTTACGAACTCAGAGGAAAAGCATCGGGATATGGAGATGCGTGGGTTATAACGATGCAAGACAAGCCTCACACATGCAGGACTGAGTATACAAGGATTGACAATGAATGTCTGACGGCATCAATCATTGCCGATGTCATTGGGAACAGCATTAAGACTGACCCCTGTATGAGCATCCAGTCGGTGGCAAACTGTGTTATGGCTGTGTATGACAAAGTCACCCCGAAATACAACCGACTGTGGAGGGGTCGTGAGCTTGCAATAGCCCGAGAATTTGGGGGTTGGGAGGAATCGTACGGCTTGCTGAGACCACTATTGATGGCGATTTGCGTCAAGAATCCCGGATCAAAGTACCATTTTCTGACCAGTCCGATACGAGACAAAGACACAAGAGTAATAAAGGAAGGGCAAGTTCAGTTCAGGGCCGTTGCCTGGGCTTTTGGTCCATGCATTGCGGCGTTCCGGTTCTTGAGACCGGTGATCAGCATAGATGCGTGCTTCTTGTCAGGGCGGTACGAGGGGAGGCTCTTGATAGCTTGTGCCTATGATGCCGAGAACCAACTGCTGCCTCTAGCATTTGCAATCGTGCACAAGGAAAACGCCGAGAATTGGGGTTTCTTCCTGCAATGGTTGAGGAATGAAGTGCTCGGATATAACCAATTCGTCTGTGTTATATCAGACCAGCACAAGGGGATCAAAGCTGCACTGACAGAAGAATACGGATGGCCTCCAGAGCTCTTTGTGCACAGGTTTTGCATGCAGCATGTTGCTGACAACCTGGTACAGAACTGTGGAAAAGAAAGGTGGTACGGCCAAAGGTTCAGGGAAGGAGCAAAGAAGAAGAAGCTAAGAAAGCTGAAAGAGATGTTCGAAGAGTTTGCTAAGGTATTTGTAATGTACCACATTTCATTTAATTTTTTGTAGCCCCTACTTTGAAAGTGAAATAACATATGTTCGTTTTGTACAGCTAAATCCAAGGTGTAATGCATATTTGCGGAAGGTTGGCAAAGTTCGTCCGAATGATCCGACGGAGTCGTCTAATTATGAGAAGATTTTCCAAACCTGTGATGGAGGATTCCGGTTTGGTATAATGATAACAAACGGCTCTGAGTGCTTGAACAATGTTTTCTGGGATAGCCGTAGAATGCCTGTTGCTGCCATAGTGGAGGATACATTCTACAAGTGCAACAAATGGTTTGTTGCACGGCGACAGCGAGCCATGGAATTGAAAGACAACAAACAGAAGTTTTCCACCCGGGTTTCGGAGAAGTTGGGGAGAAAGTGGGAGAAAGCTGCAACAATGCGTTTGGTGCCTTACACACACGGCCAAGGGCAGTACCAAGTTTCAGTTCCAAATGAGTATATTCCTTGCCGCCGCAACGACCTGGGAGTTATGGAGTTGACACGCAGAGAGTGCATGTACATTGTGAAATGCGGTCCCGACAACCAAATGGAATGTGAGTGCAGAGGTATCCAGCTGACGTCAATTCCGTGCGCTCATGTGTTAGCGGTTTGTCGGAACCGAAACTGGTGCGAGGAAAGATTTGTTGCACACTGGTACAATGTGGACTACCTTCTGAGTACTTGGAACGGAATGTTTGCTCCTGTTGGCAATATGGAAAGTTGGCCTCCTAATACTGAGCCAATAATACTCCCCGCGCAGGGATGGATTAGGAAGGGGCGGCGAAAACACATCCGTCATGTAATGACAATGGATGAACTGGAAGGTAGACGACGGGGGCATCAACCCCGACGTTCCACCGTTGATAGGCAACGAAGAGGTACGTAACATTTATAAGAAATTATATTTACTTTCAATTGGCACCAACTTACTAAATAACATATACAAATGCAGATGCAAGAATCGCGACCAATGAGTACGCGAATGACCCAGCTAGGGCAAGGGCAAGTGTGTCCGGAGGGCCACGACATTCCCCCGCTACAAGCCATTTAGATGCGTCTGTTATGTTTGCAGAAGCGATGGGGGATACCCTCAACTTAGGAGGTGAGGCGATTGGATTGCAAAGAAATCCATCGAGAAGGTCAACTAGTAGGCGTACGACAAGGGCATCTGGAAGCCAAGCAGGGCCGTCTGAGACCCAAGCAGAGCCATCTAGCAGGCCATCTTCCGGAACCGGTTTCTTTAGGGGATTTAGTTTTAGGCGTAGTAGTAGTAGTAGTAGAAGGTGATTTATCTCTATTATGATTTTTTTTATTTATATGTTGTGAACTTTTTTTTTTATTCCGAGTTGTGTGGAGTATATTGAATTGAATGATACGTTTGCAAAATGGATTGTGACTCCGAATAGTAAAACACTAAACACAAAACAAGAACAACAAAACATAGAACAACGAAACATATAACAATAAAATAAAGGAACAACAACATAACCATAAAAAAAGAACAACAACATAAAAAAAGAACAATAACATAACCATAAAAAATACATAAATCAGCGCCGCCACGGAGAAGGAGACCATCGCTCAGGTGGAACACCAGCGTTCGCCCGCTGGGGCCACGCTCTATCTCTCGGTGTCTCCGCACGAGCATCGGCCTCTCTGTACATCATATCGGCAGTATCCCAGACAGACTCATGCGTAGAGACCGGTGGAGGTGTACCGAATATAGATGCAGCGAAATCAGTCCCAAAGTCAGGCTGATGCTGAGCCCCGCTACCACTGGCCTCTCCATCGTGGGCCATCTGCGGCATCCCATAGTCATAGATCCCGAGATCGTCCAGACTCGCGCTGTACCGTGGATCTATCTCATCTGGATCTATCTCAGCCATCTGTGGCTCCGGTGGCATCTCGGACTGACCCTGCAATCACTCACATAATATACTGAATTAGAACTGAACGAAGAAATTTGCAATAATTCATACAGCTGAAATAATAAAACATACCGGAGGCTGAAACGGACGACCGTCGTCATCGTAGAATGCGTGCCATCCCCTCGTGGACAACACCCAGCGATGATGGTCCCACTCTGGAACCGTCTCGGGGGGGTGGCATGTCTCGCGCCAGAACCGGGCACTCATCGGGCTCGGACGGATCTATCTGACGCCAATCGATGTTTTCTCTGGCGTCTCGCAGCATGCCGATGAGCTGCCCACCGTGCCCAGAATCCTCCATGAAAGGGGCACCCTTCTCAATGTAGCGGTAGCCAAACTGCCTCCAGTTCTTTTTTCCTAGCATTACTATCCCGTGCGCTACGGTCTTAATCGAATCCAACAGCTGAAAGAGTAATTTGTTAGATCAAACAATGATGAAGTAATCAGTTAAAGGAAAAAAAACATCTAGTTTCAAGTGAATTACCTGGCGAGCCCATTTTCTACCGTTGGGTGTGTAACCGTCGTCGTTCTTGATCATATCGCGTAAGTGAGCGCCGTAATCGCCCTCCAGATATACGCTCGCCATGCATACCCGCATGTACCAAGTCTCGTACCTCAGTAGGGGATCTCCCGGGGTCTGGATCAACTCATCCGGGTATACAAAGAAGTGCTCGTGCTGTGGCTGTGCCAAGATACTGCAATAGAACTCGTAGTGCACGCTCCAGTCGCGCTCCAGTCGCGATAAGTGGCTCATCCTGTAAGAAACACGTTAGTTGCAACACAAATAAATCAAGTAATATATGACAGTACAAAAGAGATACGACTTACTTGTGCAGGGCTACGATAGTGGAACTCAGCAAAGATGGCTCTGCGGGAATGAACGGCGGATGTCCAAACTGGCGGAGTACGCGATCCGGATAATGGTGCTCCACTACCCAGAAATGTACGAGCGGCCCCATATAATACCACATATCCATAGACTGAAAACATCTCAGCGGCAGCCTACCGTCATCGTACAGCTTGGCGTACGGGGTCCACTCAACCTGCTCCGCCGTCAAATTCTGCAGCTGTGACCGGACTGGCCTGATACCCAATGTATAACCGTGGCCCTGATCCTGGTAGCTGTGAACACCGTGCCACTTCTTGCCGTATGCCGGGCAGCGGATATCGTCGGGCTCTCCCCAAGCCGGCGCCGCATTCGGTATGGGCCTGCCCACCGGTAGCCGTGACCACGACCAGTGCTGAAGCAACAGTACTGGCCCGTACATCTGTTTGATATCTGGCTGCATTTGTAATAATTTCATATGTCAGGTGCAACTTCTTCATTTATTATGTAAAAGAGTAAGATAATAGCTAGGGACTTACCACAGAAGCACGACAGAGGTGGGAGTACAGATGGGCTAAGACGGCCGCACCCCAGTTGTACTTCGACGGGTCATCCAGGTTTGCCAGCAGCTGGAGATACATTATCGGCATGCAGTCACCGGAAGAATCAGCAAACATGACGGAACCAAATAGGTCCATCACATAGCCCCGTGTATATCTGTAGTAACAAACATGTAATATAAGATCAGCAACAAACGGGAATTCAGAAAAAAAAATAATACGGGAAATTTAAAGTTTGTACCTCTGAATCTCCACATCGGTGGAGTATGCTGTCAGACCCGCGTTGAAATGCTGGCGCAACCTCTTCATCCTCAAGTGGAATTTTGATGTTCCACTTTTCTCAATGAGGGAGTGAGGATCAGCCCCCAATAGCTCCTCAATCTGAGCACCAAACCTCGTGCTGTCAGATACACCACTGACGGGGGTGCCACTGATAGCCAACCCCCACAAAGAACTCACGTCCTGGAGAGTCACTGTCATCTCTCCGAACGGCATGTGAAACGTGTGCGTCTCGGGACGCCATCTCTCAACCAATCCCGCGATGAGAGACGCGTTGATGACGCCACTCCCAGTCCGCAAGATGTCTACCATCTGGTAGAGGCCTAGATTGATAAGATACCGGTCCATCAACGGGTAGTATGGCAAGTGAACGCACCGCAGCTTCACATCTAAAATAAACTTGTCCTACATTGACAAATTTAATCCACATGGGGTTAGCACATCAACACTTAAATTCAAAGAAATTTGAAAATGTGAAAAAAAAAACATACCTCACGAGAAGCCAGTGAGACCCGGTGATCGCGGTGCGGCACCCACAGAAGAGGACTGAAATGATCTGTGCTGCTAGTCGCAATCGGCTCGTCAACTATGGGTGACAGTGGACGAAGCTTAGGCCGTCCTCTAACCATCCTAATTTCATTAATAAGATTCTGTTAACCGACGCTATATGAACCATAAATCATAATTGCCGTAAGCAATGTAAAAAAACGGCTAAAATAAGCTTAAACACGCTAAAAAGGGATAAAATATGATTAATTACTCTAAAATCGGTTAAAATAGGCTTAATAACGGTGAAAACCGCTAAAATAGGCTCAACTACGCTAAAAACGGCTAAAATATGCTTTGTAACGGAACAGAGCTAAAATAGCCTTAATTACGCTTCAACATGGATAAAGTATGATTAATTATGCAAAAATGGTTAAAATAGGCTTAATAACGGTAAAAACCGCTAAAATAGGCTTGCCTACGCTAAAAACGGCTAAAATATGCTTCATAACGGTAAAAATAGTTAAAATAGGCTTAATTACGCTAAAAAGGGATAAAGTACAATTAATAACGCTAAAAACGTCTAAAGTAGACTCAAAAACTATAAAAACAGCTAAAATATTTTTCATAACGGTAAAAATATTTAAAATAGGCTTAATTACGCTAAAAAGGGATAAAGTATAATTAATAACACTAACAACGTTTAAAAAAATTTCAATAACGGAAAAAAACCGCTAAAATATGATTCATAACGGTAAAAATAGTTAAAATAGGCTTAATTACGCTAAAAATTGATAAAGTACAATTAATAACGCTAAAAACGTTTAAAATAGACTCAATAATGGTAAAAACGGCTAAAATATGTTTCATAACGGTAAAAAATGTTAAAATAGACTTAATTACGCTAAAAAGGGATAAAATATAATTAATAACGCTAAAAACGTTTAAAAAATAATCAATAACGGTAAAAACTGCTAAAATAGGCTCAACTACTCTAAAAACGGCTAAAATATGCTTTACAACGGTCACAACATCTAAAATAAGATTAATTACGCTTAAAACGGAAATAATATGCTTACTTACGGTAAAAACTGATCAAATTGGCTTACTTACAGTCAAATCTGATCAAATAGGCTTCACGACGGTACAATATGCCAAAATGTCTTTGATTTTGGTACAATAGGCTTAATTACGTAAAACTATAATTACGTATGCTAAAATATCCTAAATGTACCAACATAGGCTTAATTTACCTAATTATGCTAAATTTTCATATACCGGGCTTAATTTTTTTTAATCATGTTAAAACATTCTAAATTTCGTAAAAATATAGTCAACAATGCTAATTATACTTAATTAAAAATATATTGACCTAAATCATAAACTGTATACCCTAAATTTGACTAATTACTCTAATTACTATTTAATTTCAACTATTTCTACTAATTATACAAATTATGGTAATTACTAACAATTTCTAACATTTTACAACTATTTTACTCTAAAAAATAAATTACAACAAAGAATAGGGACTTACTTGCAAATCTGGGAGGAGAAGGAGAACTCCGGGAGAAACTGCTCAATCGAGGAGAGAGAGTGTGAAATTTGACGAAATGATTTGTGAGAGAGAAAGAGGGAGTGTGCATGCCAATATATAGAATCGGATTAATCTCGGAACCGGTCAATTATTGGCCGGTTGGGACTTTAAATCGGATCCGGCCAATTATTGACCGGTTGGACTTTTTAATCGGATCCGGTCAATAATTGGCCGGTATGAGTATTTTTAATAAAGTTTTGAACCGGTGATTATTTTTAATAATTTTTTATGTACCGAGGGTATTAATAAAAATGTCGGCAGCAGCTAAAGCAGCACAAATCAGGCCGCTCCAGTGCTAGCTTGCCAGATTGCCAAGTCCGGAATGGCCAGTAACACGTGGACTGCTCTACTACCACTGCCTTGGCGTAGCGGGCCCGCTCACAGAGACAGAGTCCATGTCCGTCGCAACTCCCGCTGGAACGTAAACCTGAGCGCCATCGGAAATCAGAGCGGAATGGAGAAGGAATTAGAGGCTGTGCGTGTGCGCCTGCCCCTCCTCCCCGGCGATAATGCTCCCGCCCCAGTCCCCGTCCCTTCCTCCACTCGCCTCAGGGTCAGGGTATCATTCATTCTCTTTCCTTGATTCCTTCCTCCTCCCGCTTTTGCCTTTCTCTTATTCTTATTAAATTTGTCCGTTGGTTGGTTGGTTGGTTAGGTTCGGGGACAGGCGCGAAGCGACTACTCTTCCTCTTCCTCTCCTGACGACGACGAAGATGATGATGATCTGGAGGCGGAGGCAGAAGCAAATGGGCATTCTCAATACGCTTTCTCTTGGCCTTCTCTTATTCTCCCGTAATAACAATACCCTTTCTATCCTCTCCTCTCCTCTCCTCTCCTCACCTCTCTAATTTCAAATATTTGACTCTGGTAAATCAAAACCTAGGTTCTTGTTCCCTGCATTGGGGGGTCTCCTCTTTGGGTACGACATTGGAGCCACTTCTGGAGCTACTGTCTCTTTGCTGGTCTGTCATATCATACATCACTTTTAACTATAACATTTTCTTT
Organism: Carex kokanica; assembly: GCA_025461125.1. Taxonomy (NCBI): domain Eukaryota; kingdom Viridiplantae; phylum Streptophyta; class Magnoliopsida; order Poales; family Cyperaceae; genus Carex; species Carex kokanica. Next base: position 762,340 of record JAJGRX010000945.1, on the reverse strand, counting down.
TCTTTTCTTTTCTAACAAAACAAAACTTGTTTTCTTACAATTACGAAAAATAAATCAACAAACTGATAATGTATGTAAACAAACTTGTAAATTTCAGTCTCCGGACCTAAGCGGTACTACTTGGTTCAGCCTCTCAGCAGTGCAGTTGGGTCTAGTGGTAATTCCTCGACTTTTTTAGTCATTTTCTTATCTTTCACAATATAAAACCTTTTCTAGATAACAAAAATCCATGCACATCATTTGTAAAGACTAAAGAGCTTCTCTTCCTATCGACTTCAGGTCAGTGGATCCCTGTATGGAGCACTTGCTGGATCACTTATTGCATACCCAATTGCCGACATCATTGGTACAACATAAATTTTCCAAATTACTTTACTGTTTATTGCTTTTCTTCGAGTCGCACCACAGATTGTCAATTATTGAATTACAGTTAATTGACTCTGTTGACTACAAATAATCTGAGATGTTTATGCTATGCTGCAAAGGCCAGAAAAAAAATCATTGCCTTTGCAATGTACTTGGGCAGGGATTTTGTTTTGTAACGGGATCATTTTTTGGGTTGCTGATTTGTTATTATTATGCTCCTTTTACTCAATTTTAACAGTCAGTGAGTTACAATGGTGTAGGGAGAAGAGTTGAACTGATCACAGCTGCTTTGCTATATTTTGCCGGTGCTCTCATTACTGGATATGCCCCTGATCTTGTTATTCTCATTATTGGTCGTCTTATATATGGCACCGGCATTGGCATGGTAAGTAGCAGCCCGATAATTTCTATCATGGCTACACTTTAAAAACCTTCATTATGAAAAAAGTTTTTCGTCTATGTTTTAAATTTAACCAGGTAACATGTACCTTCCTGGTCGTTTCAGTATCTTGAGCATGGTATACACTGTTTCAATGGGTTTATGGCTGCAGCTGATGCTAGGTATCCCAAAAAAACACCAATTCATTTTGTAGACCTGAAAAATACAAAATGGCAAAAATGGGAAACCAAATATAAAGTTGCACAGATCAAATGATAGTTGGCATCAGCTTGGTATTCACCAATATGGGCTGATGCTAACACTTCTGTCTTGTATGTTGAGGTATAATTCTGATCCAACCTAATTGCCTGATCGGGTACAGTGCTAAGGTCTCAATTGTTCATCCCTTGAACGATGAAATGTCAAAAAGGGAAAATGCGTGCTTCGTTAAGTTATCTTATAGAAATTATGTAACTAACTTGTTGCTTTACTGGTTCACCTCAGCACAAAATTGACACATACTTGTTTGTGCTGTCAATATTATGCTTTTCTCATGCTATTACCTGGAAATGTTAAGAAATTTAATTGATATATCTATATTGAACTGAATTGTATAAAAACAATAATGTGTTAGGCGATGCATGGTGCTCCTCTATACATTGCGGAGACATCACCATCCCAGATTCGTGGAACCCTGATATCTCTCAAGGAGCTCTTTATTGTCCTTGGAATTCTGGTATTATGTTCCTCTTTCTTTTAGAACATAAGACGTATTCTTTTCTTTTTTTTCTTTTTTGCTAACCACTTGGTCTCTTGCTTATGCTCAATAATTTTGATTGAGAGTCACATACCAGTTGGCCTTCATGGCATTAGGCAAAATATATATGGGGTGGGGGGTGTGGAGAAACTTGTCCTTCTAATATAAAATGCCTAACAAACTGGCACAATAAGATATCAACCTAACTTGCACTTCCAGCAATCTAGAACTTTTTTTTTTGGTTTTAAAAGGAAATGCAAGCACTCCACTGAGCACTGGACCTGCTCTTTATACTTGTAAAGTTTACAACTGTTATCATACTTGAATCATACAGCTAGGCTACCTAGTGGGAAGTCTTGAGATAAATACAGTAGGCGGGTGGCGCTACATGTACGGGTTGAGCGCTCCCGTAGCAGTTGTGATGCTCATAGGGATGCTGCTCCTGCCTTGTTCTCCCCGGTGGCTTCTTCTGAGAGCCGTTCAAGGCAAAGGCCCCATGGAAGAGTACAAGCAAATGGCTACTGATGCCTTGCGAAAGCTGAGGGGTTGGCCGGCCGGCGACCGGGCTTCTGAGAAAGAGGTCGAAGACACCTTGGTCTCTCTCAAGGCCGCTTATTCTGATCAGGAGCCTGAGGGTAGCATCTTGGAGGTGTTTGAGGGGCCCAGCTTGAAGGCATTCATTATTGGTGGAGGTTTAGTTCTTTTCCAACAGGTTGTGCACCTGAACTCAGCTCTGTCAGAGGGTTTATGCTTACTTTTTTTTTTCTGGGTAGCAAAATGGATTCCATTTTTTTGGGTTTAATATATGAAGTTGCTTAAATTCCACTGTTCTCTTATCGTTTTTTTATTTTCTACCACTAATCTAAGCTCATATTTGGCAGATAACAGGCCAGCCAAGTGTTTTGTACTATGCAGCCTCCATTCTACAGGTAGTTTGTCAATAAAGCTGAACTCTTTGTGTAAATGTAGAAACTTTGTCAAAGACTATTTCTGTTTGGTTAAATCTTTTCTCTAACTTGGTCAGTTTTTATATTCTTTTCTTGGCCTTGCATGTTACAGAGTGCTGGATATTCAGCTGCATCTGATGCTGCTAGAGTTTCAGTAGTGATCGGAGTTTTCAAGGTATTAATTTCATGTGTTAAACAATAATAAATTATAAGCACTACCTTTTCTCCTAGATCGTCTTTTTACAAAGTTATAACCGGGTATACCCTTCCCAAAGTTGCTAATGACAGGTGTAGCTGTTGCTAAAGTAGACAGCCTGGGAAGGCGTCCATTGTTGATAGGAGGTGTCAGTGGAATTGTATGTAAATTCTTCTTTTCTCTATTTAATTTATTTGTAAATTTCCCACGATATCAGCTGTTTCATGTGCAATCTTACTACTGGTGGTTGTCTTATACCTCTTATTTGATTCAGGTTCTCTCTTTGTTCCTTTTGGCTGCTTACTATAAGATCCTCTCTGGCTTTCCTCTTGTGGCTGTAGGTGCTTTACTCCTGTATGTTAGTTGTTACCAGGTTCTCTCTCTCTCTCCCTCTCTCTTCTCACACACACAAACACACATTTTTTTTTTTCATGAGGTCAAAACCCAAGTGAGTTTTTAGGGACGCCATTCAGACTCATTTCAATTTTCTAACACCATACCTTTGACACGGGTTGCATGATTGGTTTGACTATTTTTGCACTAAATATATTCTCTTTGCTTGCATAGTGGCTGTAAAGAAGCATTCATCGGCTGGCTTTCTTCTGAATTATCACATAAATGGATTCATTTTTATTTGCAGATATCTTTTGGTCCAATAAGTTGGCTAATGGTCTCAGAGATATTTCCTTTACGCACAAGAGGACGTGGAATCAGTTTGGCAGTGCTCGTTAATTTTGGATCAAATGCATTAGTGACCTTTGCATTTTCACCACTCACGGTAATAATATATACAAGTTTCTAAGATTTGTTCTCAGTTTCCAAACCTATAATAACAATTTTTTTTGAAGTGTTGCACTGAGGATATTACAATCCTCGGCCCTAATATAGTTTGTACTAAGCTCTCTCTTGCATTTATTTGGGAATAATAGCTAGTTGGGCTTATGTAAACACATACCATTATCATTATCTTAACATCCTCTGCTACATTTTATTATGTTTTTTTTTAATCCTATTATTGCATACCAATTTTTATGGCCCTGTCAGCTGGACCTACTCCAACCCTATCTGACTCCAACCCGTTGTTTTTTTAAGTAATCACTTGAAATTATGAAATGCAGAATATCCAAATTGTACATTTTATTCAATAATTTTTTTTCGTAAATTTCTTTTTGTAGGAAATATTGGGACCGGATAACATTTTCATACTCTTTGGGGCAATTGCATTGCTTGCCCTCCTTTTTGTCATCTTTAATGTGCCTGAGACCAAAGGATTAAGTCTGGAGGAGATTGAATCCAAGATTCTAAATTCAGATGTCAATGATTTGTAATTTGTTGGTCTGTTCTGTAAGTATAGGAGTTGTATTAACAGGGGTATACAATAGACGTATAAAATGTTGAATAATGGCAGAGTATGGAATCAAATGATTGCCGCCCCCTTACAGAAGTTTTACAATACTTGATCCGTTTGGTAAACCATGGAGAGTGGAAGAGGCGGAATAGTAGAACACTATATTGGAATATTGGAATTCTATTATAATATGGTCGTCTAACGCGATAATAGTCCAGAATAACATAAAAAGATGAAAGTTGACCTAGTATAATAGTATTTGCAAGTGTAATTAGTAGATATTTGCAAGTGTAATTAGTAGATATTGGAATTCTATTATAATATGGTCGTCTAACGCGATAATGTCTATTATAATAGGTAAAAGGGAGGAGCCTAGTATTTGCAAGTGTAATTAGTAGATATTGTGCCTACGGTCTTTACTGGCAAAAAAATAAATAATAATAGATATTGGGCCTGTCGCTCGACAGTTTCTCTGTTTATTCTTTTCTAATAGATTTTGTAGAATATACTGGAATCTGAAGTTGCGTCTTTTTGGGCCGGGCCGCTAAGCTCAAAAAGACCCAAACCGAACGCATCAGTCAAATTGTTGTTAGAATTTAGTGCTGCTGCTGCGCCGCTACTGCTTACTAAACTCTAGACTAGTGCTCAGAGTGCTCACTGCGCCGCTCCTTCCTCCTGCCTTGTTACCTTCAGCTTCCTAATAATTTGATCAATCAATCGTAGATTCCTAGCCTAGCCTCCCGCCTTCACCTAGTCCAAGGGTGATAAATTTATCGCATATTTACTTACATCTCTCCTCCTCCTTCCTGGTTAGAATTTACCTACTGGCAACTGCTCTACTACTTGTAGCCTCTAGCTTCGGTTAGCTTAGCTTATTGCTCCGCTCCTTCCCTCTAGAATCAATCTAGGTCAACTTCCATTTGGACTTATATTACATTAATTAATGGCATTTTTATTGAGTTCTGCTTCGGTGAGGATGAACTTCCCCAACACTAGTTCCTCTTGCCAGAGCAACCCCACCCACACCTACAGGGCCACCTTGTCTCTTCCCCGCACCAACTCACTTATTTTTCTTCTACCCACAACGAAAAGGAGGACTCTTCTCTGTACTCTCAGAATCACAGCATGCCATGAATCAAAATCCCCCCAAATCAAACCACATGACCCATCCCTTAATGTTTCCCTACAACACCAAAGCAAATCATCTCTCACTGAATCAGACATCTGTCCCGAACTACACGACGACATTGGAAATGGAAATGTGGGAGATACCAATAACCTTGGGGGTAATGATAATGGAAATGGGGGTGACAGTGGTGATGGTGATGGTAAAGGTAAGGGAGATGATGATGATGGAAAGGCTGAGAATGGAGATGATGAATTTGGGCCGTTGCTGAGTTTTGAGGAGGTGATGCAAGAGACCGAGGCTCACGGGGTCACACTCCCTGCTGACATGCTTGAGGCTGCCAAAAATGGAGGGATTCAAAAGATACTTTTGCTTCGCTACATTGAAATGCAGGTCCCAACTTTCCTTTTCTTTCTGTTGTGTTTCAGAAAATTCTGCTTCATAAAAGTTTCAAGGCAAAAGACTATTAAATATATATATATGTGCATAACCTTAGATGTTCTACAGTTGTACAAAAAAATAGCTATGTATACTTTTATTTGAGTCAGCACTATAACTCGTGAAATTATTAGTTTGAGTTATACAAGTCAAGACCATGTTTCAAACTGAGTATCAGATTAATTATTAATTTCACTTGGAGATGTTACGCAGGAGTCTAACATTATGTATTGAGCTATGAATGTTTAATTGTCTATGTTTAAAGGCATCAGCTTGGCCTCTGGGGGAGGCAGTCAAATCAATCCCGCTCCTGCGCAATAGGATGCTTGCAGATCCTTCCTTTCTCTTTAAAGTTGGAACTGAGGTATGCAATAGGATGCTTTAGGATTTTGCTGTTGTTTCTTTTTGTGTCTTTTGTGGGATTCATCAATAATATGGAGCAATACCAGATTTGGACACCCCTCTTTGCTGCCTGCTTTTTTTTTTTTTTTCTTGTATGGTATTCCCTTGACATTCTTTAGGAGTGCTTGGATAAATTGGGTGAAGTTGAGGATTTGAGGTATAAGTCTAAATTGAGGTGTACCATTGCAGAAAACAAAAATTGAGGGTTATTGAGGACAAAGCTGTTTGAAATTTGAAGCTGAGATGCACAGTAGAGGGTTGGGTGACATTATTATGTCAGGGTAAAATCCGCTAACTTGGTGAAATCAGTATTTTAGCATACTGCAGTTCAAGTGCATAAATTGCAATGGTTGCTCCCATTAAATTGCCTCTGCTACAAAGATTGTCTTCAGAAAATCACAAGTGTTTGTTTGATTTGACTACGGGAATTCCCAGATAATTATCGACTCCTGTTGCGCGACAGTGGCAGAGGTGCAGAAGAGGGGGAAGGATTTTTGGTCGGAGTTCGAGTTGTACACAGCTGATCTTTTGGTAGGGGTGGTTGTCAACGTCGCTCTGGTTGGCATGCTGGCACCGTATGCTCGGTTTGGCCGTGCGTCTGCCTCACAACAGCCAGGCCTCCTAGCACGCCTTCAACATGCTTATGATGCTCTACCCAGCAGGTGTGCTTCACAAGTGCACAATTTTTTTTTCTAGTTAGCTGTTTGAGAAAGTTGGCCTGAGCATTTTAGATTTTTCTATTTTATCCAAAATGAAAAGTCTGCATGACAGGTATACCAGGACTGTTATTCCTAAAGTTGTATACTTATTTTGTCTGTTATCTGTACATGAAATGATAACATCTGCCCTACCTATTTTAGCATCTCTGTTTGTAGCTAATACCTGTTTTTATTTAACTCTGTCAGTCCATTGTGTATTATAATTATACTTCAAACTCTATCCTCTCTGTCATATAACACATTCTAGAATGAAACTTGGGACAGTGTATTTGAAGCAGAAAGACCAGGGTGTAGATTTACTGTTCAGCAACGAATAGGGACATACTTCTACAAGGTGAAATTTAGTATCCATAAACGAATATTTTTCTTCCAAATGGTATTCAATAATTTAAAGAGAACCAATTATCATGGGTGCAGGGTGTTTTGTATGCTGCTGTTGGATTTGGATGTGGGCTTGTTGGACAAGGTATCGCCAATTTGATTATGACAGCCAAAAGGTATTTCCTTAGTTACATTCTACTTGGGAGTAATTTACTTTAAATGTTTAATCATTTTTGGATGCATATTAGAACTGAAGGGTAGCAACTTTTATGATCTAGTTACCACAATTCAATACTGTTTTTATCACATCTTCGATTGGTATATAACTGTCATGTTCTGACAAATATAGAACCTCCAATTTGCCCTATGATCTAATTCTATACTCTCCTTTATTTTTATTTATGCTTGTTATATTTTAGTTACACCTTCCATACTTAAATTGAAATTAAGTTGTTTAGTGATGATTGATTTTAGAAACAGATAGCATGTTTTTATGTCTATAGTTGCTCATTTGCTTGCCTGAAGCAGCTCTTTAAGCAGCAGGTCAATAATACGTGTTTCTCACTACCTAGCAGTTTTTCCACATGTACCTTTTTTTTTATGGGTAAAATGAAATGCCATGTCACTGAGCCTATTAATTACTGATGAACTTACTGTGTTTTTGTTCTGTAGGAGTGTTAAGAAGTCTGACGAAGATGTTCCAGTTCCCCCCCTTTTTAAAAGCGCCGCTCTTTGGGGTATGTCTCTGATTCGTAACATGGTGTCCTACTGTTATTATATATACAATTAAAAATATGCCCGATTATTATCTAATATTTCATCCACCAAGATTCTTTTAATTATTATATCGTGGTAAAGTATGAATTAATACTTCAGCTTTACATGAGCTTTTGTTCACTTATGTTTCATCCACCCAAACCTTTAATGATTATACCATGGTAAAGTATGAATTAATACGTCAGTCATACTTGAGCTTTCATTCACCATGGAACCTCAAGCAGACTAAAAGAGTTGGATGCATAAAAAAACCACTGAGAGCTCAAAATGAACAAATAAGAAAAAAAAAAACAGTATATTTTACTTTTGACATGGTAACGTTAAGGAAACCTTTCAAGTGATTTGTCTGGATCGGTTTGTAACTCATTAGAGTTTTATGGTAAATTGGGTAATAAGTGCTATATTGAAACTCCAATAGGCATTTTAACACACATTTCAATTAATTACTATCAGACCTGGAAGTTGAAAATTTTGGTAAGGTAATGCTACTATGCCAGCACTGGCCAGTTCAAATGGCTTACATTTGGCATTTGGATTTGTTAACCATAATTGGTTGATAATATTTCAAAATTTGCAAAGCTTTGGTCTACCAGGATGTCTCTTTTTAAAAGGAATGATTGTAACATCATCTGCAGGGGCATTCCTTGCGGTGTCTTCAAACACCCGTTACCAAATTATTAATGGGTTAGAAAGGTTGGTGGAGGCTTCCCCTGTTGCGAGGAAGGTCCCGCCCGTGGCAATGGCTTTCACTGTTGGTGTTCGATTTGCCAATAATATTTATGGAGGGATGCAATTTGTGGACTGGGCTAGGTTGACGGGCTGTCAGTGAAGGATGATACTTTTCGATCCTCCTACTTTGTGTTACACTTGATTTGTGTTTTTGTCCTCTTTTTTTGAAATATGGTAAACTCTCATTTGTCAGTTTCTTCATGAACTTGCTTTATGTGTGGTTTCACAGCAAGGCCAAATCTCTTGTCAAATTTGGTATTGGGTCTCCTTTAAATGCAGTGCTAATGCTCAATTAAGGCTGGATTTCATAGTTTATGCCAGTCGAGGCATCAATAGGATGGTTTATTGACTGATGACACTTAGCTGAATATAATTGCATCATATATTTAGGTCAATTCACTGCTGTGGCTCTTCAAAATTTTCAATTAATTGAGCCTTAATTTTTGTCATGTGTTGTTGCAGGTTCTGTTCCTGCCAAGATGCATCCTCTTCAATAAAACTGAGAGTTGCTTATGCTGCGTAGTCTTCCATTTTAGTATTTGTCAGAATCATCAAAATTTGTCGAAGCTAATTAGTATGTTGCATTTTTTTGGCTTCCGCAAGTAGTCTCCGTGCATGAATTTTAGAAGATGTAGGTATTTCATATTATTGAGAGTTGAGATTTCTATTCTTTTTTATGACTTAAAGAGTGGAAAGAAGACAGAGAGCTTGAGAATTGTTGTCAGGAATGGATGGCGCAGGAAGAATGGGAATAATTGAAACTTATTTTGATGATGTTTTTCGTAATTTGATTTCCTTATTTGTTCCTGGTTACTTCTGAAGCTAGGCAACTGCTATGCTTCAGTTGTTTCTTTGTAGAACCCTCACAATTCTTAGTGACTGTCATATGCGTCTTCACATTGTGACCTTATTATTTTTAAGAATTAATCTTTCTGTTCTTATAATCTAGAAGCTTAATTTTATAAACAATAAAATGATTAAACAGAAAAAGGATGAAACCGTCAACAATAGAAAGCAATGCCAATAACTGAATAACAACAATTATGAAATCATATACTGAATACTGATAAACATTATAAGCCGGTTTCTTTCATTGATTGTTAGATAACCTTTGGCAGAGCGCTCATCTTTTGTCAAATTAAAAGTAACACTTGCAAACAAAGTTTGTTATCATCTATAACAAAAACAGATAACTACATATATAGCACAAATAGAACAAGGAGCATGATGCCTCAAAAATTATCATGATTCTTTAAAAAGAGATCGTGCCAAAGGAATTAGATTTGCCCATGGAACCCAGCTTGCGCAGCTGCACTTAACCAGATAGGCTCGTGATCGGGACGGTGAAATGCTTTCAATGTTGGTCCTACAGGCCAACATCACCGTTCCGGCAGCAATGTGAAAATGAGCGAGCGTTACTGGTTGAGCACGGAACCACAGCTGTATTTGCAGTAGTTGGGGATGCGATCCATACACTGGTATAGAGGCGGGTCGGCACTTAGAGGTGACTTGACACAGTTTTGGCACATGGGATGGCACGACCGGACTAGGTCACGGCACTGACACTGCGGTGGAATTGATTTGGTGCAGCCACCGCAGCTGTTACAGCACGGCCATGGCCTCAATTTCTTTGCTGCTTGAGATGTTCCTGCATAATTGCAACCGCAAAATTAATGAACAGATAATTACATATGTATAGTAAAGTAAAGTTCATGGATTTTGGGTGGTTTTTGATGAAATGCCTGAAAGAAAGAAATAAAAAAAGAGAGTAAGAAATGGTACCTGAAAGTTGGAAATGGGAATTGAGGTGAGAGTGAACCAAAGGCATGGAAATTAGGAAGAAGAATAATAAAACAATTCTCGCCATGATTCTCGCTTGCTCGGCAATGAAAATGACAATGAGATTTTGAAGATGAAGGATAGATATAATATTTTATTGTAGGAGTGCTAAAGAAGGATTGAGGAGTGGAGTGCATATATAGGAGGTAAGGTAGGAGACTAGGAGTAGTTGCAATTTGCAAATAAAAAATAAAATAATAAACCCCCTAAAATAAAATGGTACAGTAAAATGTTGATCACGTGCAGCTGCAGCGTAGTGCAGGAGTCGTTGCAAACAGATAAGATCGATCCAGCGACCCACTTATTAGACTTAATCTTTCTTTATTTATTTATTGTTTTATCTGACGCAGCGCCAGCACACAGACACCACCTCCAATCTATGAGCCGGGGGCCCATCTCATCTTATCTGTTTTTTTTTTCCTCTTCTTTTTCAAAGACAAATCTTTGAGTGCGTATCCTCTGAGATATCTCAACTTTTGCGTGACCGACGTGTCCGGTGCCTATTCGGAGATAGCGAAGAGGGCCAGTATTATTTGTGCTTTGAGATTCGTACAGAACGTATTTGAACGGTTGATATTTTCCAAAAAAAAAACGCAAAAGTTGAGATATCTCAGAGATGCGAATTCCAAATCTTTCCGGCCCACTTTATATCAATCTCAATTTTTCTGTGGACAAAGCTTTTCATATCTTTCTGTGTTGCTCAGCCTTTCCCCTGCCCTCAATCAGATTATCAGATCTCGTTTATATATATAATGGTATACGAAATTTCTTCTATATATGAGCATAATTAAATAATATAATAAAAAATAGCAGAAGAGATTTATCTATTATTAGTGAATAGTGATAATGAAAGACAGGGTCACAGGAATTTAGGAAGATCATAAATATATAGAAGATCAGAGAGTAAAAGTAAAAGAACAATAAATAAGAAATGTTATTCTTATTTGGATGGAGGGGACCGCGGCGACGCGAAGATGCGAGATGCCAGATTATATGCCAAATTAAATGCCAAAGCTAACTATTACCGGATCCTGGATAGTAGATAAGAGATAGTGATGCTCTGATGGGGATTGGGGATTGGGGATAAGATAAGAACTACTCAAATTGGGAATAAATAAGTCAAAAATATAAGAAAGAGATTATATCTACACCCTGCCAACCACGTATATGATATTTTTTCTAATACCGGACCCATACGCACATGAGAAAGGAGTAGGTCCGATGTCTATTGGATTTATGTTTTAGTCCAATGAGTTCTAAGATTGTCTGATCTGTTTTCAGATTTGCACGCACGAAAATTAAAGTTGATACGTATAAATTTCAAAATGGAATGCACGCATCTTAAAGCAGATCATATGGTGATTGAGCCCATCAAACCAAAGTAGATCTGATGGACATCTGACCTACTCTCAAGTCTACAACCATACATTCTCCTATACCTCCATATCATACCTCCCAGGCTACCACTACCATAGATACATAATGGTTGATAAGAGGTTCAACATTAAGTTTCCGGGAAAATTAGAGTTAAAAACTTCAATTTAAAAGAATATGTTTTTTTCTTAGAAACAATTCAAAAGAATACGTGAAGCAAAGTAGGGTATGTTGTGCTCATCAAACTCATATATCAAATTAATTTCAAACAAAACGAATCCAAACCGATGAAGGCATGTATATACAAAATTTTGAAATTTTCAAACTTATTTAGTACAAAGTCAAGCGGTCAAAAAAAGAAGAAAAATGTATTAAAATAACTTGTAAAACTTCATTTTTTACAAGTACATGCATCACTCAAAAAGTAAATCGGTTTTAACGTTTTGGATCCGTCTCATTTGAAGTCAATATGATAGATTTTTAACGCACCTTATCTTTTAAAAATTATGCACTTCGAAGATAACAATATTTGCTAGTTTTATAAATGTCTGACAACCTATTTTTAATCTAGTAATTAAAAAAAAGTGTTCCTTGATAAGGATCACATTGAAAATTCCACTAATAAATTTTTGTGGATTTCAAAGTTGAAAAATTGAACTTCATTATCCAGAAGAAATACTTAATTAATATTTAGGGGGAATTTCATGTATACTCCTCAAAATTTTCAAAATTACGTATTTCCTCTTCTAAATTTTGAAATTACATATTTTCCCCTCTAAACTTCAAAAACTCACAAATTTAACCATTTTATTGTCTTTTATATTAAAACTCATTCTAAATTTATAAAATACCCATTTTACCCTTTATTAAAAGCATAAAATACCCATCATACTCAAATTTGAATATAAAGGGTTCCCCTACCGTCTGATCCGAGCGCATTGCATTAATATCTGTGCGCATCACTTCAATATCCGTGAGTGTTCGCTTCAAGATTCGTGATGATCTAGTATGCACGGATCTTAAAGCAATGTTGACCCCCCACAAATCACGTTATGATTTGTGTACGTCGCTTCAATATCCGTGTGTGTTTGCTTTAAGATTCGTGCTGATCTTGCACACAGATCTTAAAGCAATTCAAACGGTAGATGAACCCTTCAAATTCAAATTTGAGTCCATGGGTTTTTATGTTTTTAATAAAGGGTAAAATGAGTATTTTATAAATTTAGAATGAGTTTTAATATAAAAAACAATAAAATGGATAAATTTGTTAGTTTTTGAAGTTTAGAGGGGGAAATATGTAATTTCAAAATTTAGAGGGGGAAATACGTAATTTTGAAAGTTTTGAGGGGTATACGTGAAATTCCCCCTAATATTTAAATAAAAGAACTAGTAATCTAATGACAAAGCGCAACATCTTTTTTATGAAAGGTTGTGAGTTCGAAATTCAGCTGGAATTCTTTATAAATATTAAATGAAGTTGTAAAAATTAAATTTCTATCTTTATATCTAAAATACATTAATTCGAATAAAGAATTATGACATTAAAAAGAGGTGGCATTTTACGTTCTCTATCAAATAATAACAACAACAACTTAAATTAAAATTCGAACATATACTCTGACTATGAACTATTTTAGATTTACTTCAAGCACTTTGCTACCTTCTTATCGTCGGTTAGATTTTTTCCAAAACATTTGTGTTCGATGGGCTGATTACTATTTGGGCCTCGTTCAGCCCATTTCGTCCAACCCAATCCACCGACAATTAGGGTCTGTTCGGCTGCAGTGTGGGCTGGAGAATGGACAGAGAAAAGTAAAAATTTTGAACTGATTTAATGAGCCTACATAATACATTAATATTAGAGAAGAGAAGCAAAATAAGTACATATAAAATAAATGTAAGCTCGATCAATGTCCGTGAGATTCCACATCATCATTTCCATTGTCTAAGTAGGCAGTACCGACCCGGCCTTGCACGGTCTTGTATGAATACCTGCGAGCCAGGTACACATACCAGAAGAGATTCAAGGTATTGATCCCCGCAAGCACCGCGTAAAACAAATCAAGGCGGCTGCTGTTCAAGTCCTTGGCAATCCAGGCGGGGTGCGTTAGGCGGTCAATGACCGTGATCAGCAGGCTGCTGAGAAAATTGGCGGCGCCCAGCACGCTGAGGTAGAAGGCAATCCCCAGGCTCCTCATGCTGTCGGGGACTTGGTCGTAGAAGTACTCCTGAAGGCCAACCAATGCAAACCCGTCCCCGAAGCCAACGATCATGAATTGCGGCACCAACCAAAATACGCTCAGAGTGGAAGGCAGGCTGTTCAGTCTCCTCCGTTCCACTGCTGCTGCCACGGCCATTGCCACCGTCGCAAGGGCCATTCCGATGCCAATTCTCTTCAGTATGCTTATGCCCCTTTCGCTGCCTGTGGCTCTCCTGAGGAACGGAACCAGCATCTTCTCGTAAAACATGACCGCAATGATCATGCCAACGGCAGCAAGGGAGAAGATGGATGCTGCGGGGAGCTCGAAGTGGGGAGACAGCTTGCGGTTCATGGTGCTGGCTTGCTTGATGAAGAGGGTGGATATCTGTGCGACACAGATACCGAACGGGAGGCAGGCGAGCCAGATGGGAATCATTGCTAAAATTAGCTTTGTTTCCTCTACTTGTGTCACCGTCGCCAGTCGCCATGGGTTCACCTTCTCATCATTGTCCTTGTGCTCTATTATGGCTGCTTTGTCAAGAAATCTGATATGTATATACTGTTAAGTAACTTACCTTTACTTTATTTATTTTGTTAATTAATTAATTAATTAGGAGATGCATACTTGAGCTTATTTGTGTGAAGGAGAAGCCTCTTTGTGGGGTTACCAGTGCCAGCTGAAGCTGGAGTAACCTCATACAATTCGGCAGCAGTTGAAGGGTGAGCAAGACGCCTCTTCGCCAAGGCAGCAACAGCGACGTGAAGCATCGGTGTAAGCGGGCTGCCCTCTGGGACCCGGTATCGATAGACCCGTCTTCCAGCCAGGAAAACCACAAGGGCGGAGCTCATGACACACACCAAAACAATGTCGGCCACACCCCAGCTCACTCTGTCCTGGATGTATGAAATTGCGGTGACTCCGAACAGCACACCCGCACAGAGGGCACAATTCCACCAGTTGAAGTACGACATCTTTTGCTTTCGCTCTACGTGATGGCTCTCGTCGAACTGGTCAGCTCCAAAGCTCTCCAGGGATGGCTTGTGGCCTCCTGTGCCTGTTGACACCAGATACATGCTCACAAAGAATATGATCTCGTGAACCTTCCTCACTTTCTGGCATGATGTCTCGTCACAGGGTCTCAGGCTCGGTACCATTTGGGACAGTGCTAGAAGGATCAGACCCTGCATGGTAGCAATGTTTCATTCAATTGAGAGAAATAGAAAGAGCGAGAGCATGAGAGCGAGATAATTGATGTAGCATACCAGAAGATAGATGAGGGTGGAGTAGAGGACGGTGGAGAAGCAGCCGAGGTAAGCGTCGGCGAGGAAGCCTCCAAGGAGAGGCATGAGGGCAGTGACGCCTTGCCAGTAGTTGACATTCCTTGCAGCCGTCTTCAGCTCCTGGTGCAGCTCCCGCGTCAGGTATAGTATCAGGTTTGATGCCAACCCGAAGTAGCT
Source organism: Carex kokanica (assembly GCA_025461125.1). NCBI lineage: Eukaryota > Viridiplantae > Streptophyta > Magnoliopsida > Poales > Cyperaceae > Carex > Carex kokanica. The sequence goes on along the minus strand of JAJGRX010000945.1, from coordinate 746,964 downwards.
CAGCCTCTCGCTAAATTCGATCGCTGCATCCATTCCATGCATTTCAATTTTCATATTCATTAATTATAACTAGTTGTTAATTAAAGAACCAATCATGCCCCGTGCATATATAATACTATTGCATCGTATATATTGTGTTTGCATATTATTAATTATTGATGTATTGTTATGTCAAGATATAGCCATGCAACTTTCCATATATACTAGTTGATTAACTAATGAACTAACTATAACATATACATATATCTATATATATATATATATATAACATACATACCTATAATGAAGAGTGCAGCTTTCCAGGCTCCGGTAGAGGATCTGAGAGGAACCTCTCCCTTGTAATCCATCGACGAGTCGTGCACCCGATCGTCATCGTCCTCCTCCAATTTGCTAGGCGACACTTGCTGTCTCATCATTTTCTTCTTGGGGCCGTCAGCTTCCTTGGCTGAATTATTAATTAATTGAACATGAAGCAGAGAAGAGTGACTAATTTCAGATGGGCGTCAATTAGTTATATATGCCGAGCAAAATGGCAAATTATTAAGGTTGTAAATAGAAATAGAGATGGAATAAATGGAGGCAAGGTAGCTCTGTTTGAGGAAGTGAGAGGGGAATTAAGAATCGATTGAGTGCGGGAGCCGAATCAGGTTCTTTAATTTGATTCTTTAATTTAATTTGTTTCTGGAGTTTGGAGCAGAGTCTCCTTATTTATACTCCCATTTGTCAGCATGACATGTTAAATTAGTCAAAAAGTAATTTCATCTAATGCAATCATTTATATCACATACTGATCTCTTTTGTGCCCACTTATAGAGGTCAATATTAATTCAGTGTACATGTAAAGTGCACTTAATAACCAAGATGAGCATTCAGTGTGTATTGAGGATAGTGCTTAAAATTTTGGCACTGTCTGACATTCTAGACTTTCTTTTGTAATATACACAATTTTAATATATTAAAAAGGTAATATGACTCGGTAGAGCTGCGCTTCTATTGGTAATCAAGATGGAGGCAGAGTGTGGAACATAATTTTATATTTATTATAGAAGTTTTAAGTATATTTTTTTTAGTTTTTTGTGTTTAAAATTATAATTTGAGGATATCATTATGCTTCAAATATTTTTATTTATTTTTGCATCCATCGTATATTTATTTTTAAAACTAAATAACTTAAAATTTAAAACTGAAATGTCAAATAAAATCGTCATATATGATCAATATCATTTTTTTCTATCCATGTAAAAAATCATAACATTTTGGTTTTGTATTGATAGTATCAAGAATTTGTAAAAAATACACCAATATGAATAAATTCTGGACATTGATATTTTAAATTATTGATTTATAGAAAATTAAAATAAAACGTGATAATTTTTGTGTATGTAAAAATAATAATATGGATTACATCTAACAATTTTATTTTGACATATAAATTAATTTTTGTTTTGTTATTAGAAAAATTTAAAATGAAAATATTAAAAATAATAATATTTGAATCCTCTTTTATATTTACTAGTATCATGCCCGTGCGTTGCAACGGAATATATGATAAGATAACAAAAATAAATTCTCATACAAAATGACAAATTTCCATAAAAAAATAAAATTAGAAATATATTCTAGATTTATCACAGTAATATGTATAGAAATAAGGAAGTAGATAAATAAGGAAATGAACAAAAAATTGATTTGCATTGTGATCCACTATATAGAAAATTTCAATTGGAGAGAGATAAATAGGAAAACAAATAAATAAGGAAACGGAGAATTATATCGCTAAATTTTATAGTCTGTTTAATTTTAATTGTAACGCATCGTGTGACGGTATGTGTGGTGAGTATGTTCGTAGCTAAATTTAAACTTCTACACATAAAACCAGTGTTCTAAATAGCGCGCTATAGCGTTTTTGGACCCCAAACGCTACGCTACGACATCAAAATGCGCTATTTGCGCTACGGCCGCTATAGCGGCCGCTACAGCGCTATAGCGGTCCGCTACGGCGCTATTTGTGCTACACAATATGGGTTTTTTTTTTTTTTTTTTTAAGCAATTTATATGGGTTTTAAATAAAGATAAAAAAAATCTCAAACCGAAATTGAATTTGTTGCTACTTGCTACAAATAAATCAATTTGAAATTGGAAATAGAAATTGAAATTTGAATAGAAAAAAAGTCCAAACCGGAATTAAAATTTGAATAGAAAAAAAAATAGATTATGTCATGAATCATGATACTTAAGATATTTTTAATAGGAAAAATCGATAGTTTATAATATTAATATGGATATTTTGAACCGCAATTTGGACTCTGTACGGGTTCAATATGAATATTATAATTTCTTAATTACTTTGGTGTTATTTATTGTTCTATCAGACCTTAGATAATGTTGATATTTAGTACAAATATTGAATATACGAAATGTTACAAAAAAAACGCTATTCGCTATAACTTTTTTTTTAGCATTCCCGCTATGACGCTATAAACGCTATTTAGAACCTTGCATAAAACAGATGCATTTAATCAAAAGAAGATAAATTATGTGATTGGAGAGCTGAGATTAAATTTAAAAATTAATCTTTCAATCGTAACCGTTGGCGGATCGGACACCCAACGTGCTTAATAATAGAATGGAGATTTTGTAAAATATTTTAGGCGTACCTCCGGTTGGCTCCGTCACCGTTAGTAATTGTAGCATAGCAATTGCGCGCGTTGAGTTTTAAGGGTTATGGAATACCCTAGCCACCAATTCCATTCATAGTAAATAATGATTAATTTGGTGACGAGATAGCCAATGACACCACAGTTAAGTTGTCATAGTAAATAATGATCAACTAACTAGGTAATGAGTACACTTGTGCGGTTATAAATTGATAGGGCCACATGCCACTGGCCTAAGGAGGATATGAGGAATATTAACTCAAAAGATAATCTTTTGAGTTAATGAATCTTGACTGTCCAATCTGTTTCAAAATTTGTACAAATTAGATCTGCACTAATATTAAAGGGCCCTCTATGTTATAGACACGAGCCGGATTGGCTCCGTTTAAAATCAGACGGTTGAAATTCATTAACTCAAAAGATTCTCTTTTGAGTTAATGCAGAGGATACGGATCCCCTAAGGAGTGGCTCCCGAATTGGATAAGGGACCAGCTGAACAAGGTCTCCCAAAGCCTTCAAACCAAATCTCACAGGATGGGTCTGGAATGACCGAAATAAGGCCTGTTAAGGCCCTTTCTCAACAGACCATCTTGACTCGGATGGAGTGATCTCTGTAACTGCCTCCGTACGATATGTCAGGCAAACTGTCAGGCTCCTAGACCTACACTACACGACAATAAGAGACCAATCTATATAAGACCCGAACCTGAGCCAAAGAAGAGGTGGACATTTTTATATAGCACAAAATATCTAGAGGTTAGAGTCCGAATACCTTACATCCATTTCTCTTTCTCTCTTGAACCAGTCTTGAGATCATACAGCCAGTCACTCCGGAACTGGATGTATCATAAATTAACAAGTTTGTCTATATATATCCTTGTCTATCCATTGGCATAAAAATTAAAATATTGACAGCACTTCCACTTGCTTGTGAAGAGTGGACCGGGAATAATTATCCTTAATTATTTATTCCATTTTGTTGAACTTCCCTTTTCTTATTTTTTTCCTTCTCCAACGGGCATCATTAATTCCCACCCCAAAATAGTATGAATTAATTTTCCCAATTTTTTTACTAATAGGAAAAAAGATATAAACAATTTAGGTTTTCATAAAATCTCGATTTATAGAAAGAATGGAATAGAAATTTGCATCCAATTAACCTTAACCCTAAGCACTACCAAAATTACAAATTAACTAAATAGAAAAAAAAAATCTTGAACGAAATAGTCTATTCCGTGTAGGATTTAAAAAAAAAAAAGAATCTTCTTCTATAACAATCCACATACCATTATAGAAGAAAAAAGAAATCAACATTCTGTGGAACGTAACTCCTTTGTTGATATTTTTATTTTTATATTCTTATTAATAAAAAAATCGGTTAATTTTCCTAACATTAATTCTTCTCATCATTGTCGGCCCAATAGAAATATCGCATCAGCTTAATTAATGACGACAAATTAATAATTATGAGTATTTTCCTTTTGCTTTCTTTCTTTTTTAGCCACAACCCACAAGGATAGTAGTAATTAGTAAGCAAAAACAAACAAGGTAAGTCGGTATTTTCTTTTGCTCTCTTTTTTTACATGATGAGAGACAAAAAAAAATGGACATGACGTCATGTTTTGCCATTGTCAGGATCGTAGACCAGGTTTTTTTTTCTTTTCTAAATGGACTATTTTTATAATATCGACATATAAGTTACTTTAAATCCTATTACTAAACAAAAAGAATTATCTTAGTATTTAAGCAAATTTATTATCATTATTGTTCTTATCATCATCATCATCATCATCATCATCATCATCATCATTATTATTATTATGAGAGAGTTAAAATGCCCCATGGTTTTGTGCTCCGTCATGCTCCAACATCATTTTCTCTATTTTCAAAGTTTAAATGATCGATCCGAACCGTTCAATATGATCTTCATATTAAAATGTGCTTGGATAAAAGAAATTATATTTTTTTGAAATTATTTTGCTATTTTTTAAGATAGATGCAAAATCATTGTTTTTAGAAGATTCTGGACCATTCAAAAATAGTGATTTTGTATCTCTCTAAATAATTAGTAAAAAAATTCTAAAAATTGTTATCCAAGCACATTTTTGTATGAAGATCATGTTGAACGGTTCGGATCGATTATTTAGACTTTGAAAATAGAGATAATGATGTTGGGATATGATGGAGCACTAACCAATGGGGCATTTTAACACTACTCTATTATTATTATTATTATTATTATTATTAATAATAGTAATGATGATGATGATTATTATTTTTATTGCTCTTATATTTATTAGTATTAATATTATTTCTGTTAATGTCAATTAGAAACATTTTAATATCATTTTGTTACACATCAAACATGACCTACTTTTCTGATGAAGTAAAGAAGATCAATAAATTAAAGTGATCAATTTGAAATTTAGAGTGTTGATAAAGAAGATCAATATATCATTTTGTTATTTTTCTTCTTCATCTCGGTCAGGGGCGGAGACAGATTTTCATGTTATGGGGGTCAAATCTCGAAAGTTTCATATGGGTGTCAATTTTATAAAAAAAATTATAAAAATATGGAGGTCAATTTTATAGTATTCATAGCATTTACTATAAATTATACATCAAAATCTTGTCTAAGTACAAAATTTTTGAAATTAAATGGGGTCAATTGACCCATTCATCACAAATTAGATTGCTTTACCATCTGAGCAAAATTAATTCTCATAAGACTTTGTTAAATCGAATTTTCTTAATAGAAATGCAGCAGATGATGACAAAAATTTACTTAATAGAGATCGCCACATTTCTCTTTTGTGGGAGCGGTGATCGTGTGACAAACAAAGAGAAATTTCACGATCGATGGTAATCAATACTTATTTCTCATGCAAAAAATGAAAAAAATTGAAGAAAAAAAATGTTTTTGAAAGTAGACCGGCGAAAATGATTAACACTTCACCTTTAACAGTAGGGCTGTCAACGAGTTGGCTCGGGCCAAGCTGGGTCCTAGCTCAGCTCGTTAATTCTGGACCGAGCGAGTTGGACCTAGGGCATCCGAGCTAAAACCTCAGCTTGAAATCGTGACGAGCCAGTCCGAGTTGACGAGCTGGCTGGATCTTGTTTTAACCGAGCTGGACCGAGCTAGACAGTATAAAATGCACACAAATTCATACAAATTCACAAATTGATGCCTAGCCGAGCTAGCTCGCGAGCTGGCGGGCAAGCTAGGCCCCAACTTGAACTCGTTAATTCTGGACCGAGTTAGTGGCGAGCTGGCTCGTTAACAGCTTGGTCCAGTAACGAGCGAGCTATTAGCGAGCGAGTCAGATGCGAGTCACGATCGAGCCACGAGCTACGAGTTTTTTTTGCCACCCCTATTTAACAGGGTCCATAAACGAGTATCTCATCCTCATATTTGAGATAAAAATAAAATCAAACCATCCATATTCATTCAAATACAGATAATTATAAACAATCTTTTTGTGCAATTTTTTTTTTTATAAAAGTAGTGTGTAACCCACCGATTTCATATTAGAATCATAAATCTATTTTACTAATTAATATCAAAACCGTTGGCATCACATACAAAATAATAAAAGACAAAGAGTTGGGCTACCGAAATTTTCATTCGTAGTAAATAAAAAAATTAAAATGGAAAAAAGGTACGAAGGAATTTTAAAAATGAAAAAACATGGTTCTGATATGGGCCGACATTTTTATTAATACCCTAAAAAAAAAAAAAATATCAAATCTACCCTCAATTTGGGAAAAATTTTAAAAATACCCTAACCGCCCCATGAAGGGGCGGTTCACCATACCCGCCAAACCGCCCTATGGTTGGGCGGTTCTGTTGGCCGAGAAAACCGCCCCCCTATGGGGCGGTCCACTAGACATACTATAAAATCCCAGCAAACTGCGCACTCTCTCCCTCACACTTCATTTTCGCTCTCGCCCCGCCTCTCGCTCTTTACTGTGCTCCGAAGGTATTTTTTATAATTTTATTTTATTATTATTTAGTTAATGTGTATTACTGTAGGTTACTGTAGATACTGTAGATTACTGTAGGTTACTGCTGATTACTGTAGATACTGTAGATTACTGCTGATTACTGTAGATACTGTAGATTACTGTAGCTTACTGTAGGTTACTGTTGATTACTGTAGATACTGTAGATTACTGTTGATTACTGCAGATACTGTAGATTACTGTAGCTTACTGTAGATTACTGCAGATTGCTGTTCATTATTATCGTTCATTATTACTGTTTATTATTTATTATTATTTTTGTAATTTTTTTTTATTGTAATATAATTTTAATTGTTGTTGTTTACTAATAATTTAATTGTGTATTGTTATTTTGTAAGTGATAAAAAAATTGTTTATTAATGTAGCTATCAAAATGTTGGTTACACTGCATATGGGCGGGAAGTTCGTGGTGGGTGTGGAGGGAGTATATTACACGAAAGATCCAACCCACGGCTTTGAGGTTAACGAAAACACCTCATTTATGGAACTTAAGCAAAAGGTATTCGAAAGGATTGGTGTAAACAACAACCGGTATGACATAGATTTAGTTACTCGGGTTGACACAGGGAGGGATAGACCTTACTATGTAAAGTATCCAATAACAGATGAGGATGGTTGGAGATGTGTTTATAATACTTTTCAATCTGCGGGTACCCCGATAATGGAGTTATATTCCAGAAAGGTCTTGCGTCGGTCCGGGGTTGGACCTTCTACGGACAATACAGGTCATGATAGCCCGGTACAGCAGCACTCGGGTTTTGAACACTCGGGTTATGACAACTCGGGTGACCGAAACTTCGGTCATGCACCACCCGTTCATACTGATTACACCGCTGATTACACCACTGAGTATACCACTGATTACACCACTGATTATACCACCGACCTACCACCACCGCCGCCGCCGCCTCCTATTCAACCCGTAATCCAAGCCAGATTTCCTTCTGTACCACCGTCCGTACCTATAATTGTACCTGTTATGGTTCCCCGGAGAGATGCTATGTTGGAGGCTGAAGGGGTTGATGCCATACCGGAACATGAAATTAACTCGGGTGATAGTTGGGACGGGGATTGGAATTCTGATGCATTATCAGACGGTGATGGAGATTATGCACCCAGCCATGACAGATTTCCTATTAGAGGTCGGACAGACAGACATCCGGTCGCCACATTCAACGATACTACTGCTTTTGAAGAAGCAGACATAAGTTATTTTGGGAAGCGTGTCGTTTACAACACAGAACTTGCTCCGAATCAGGTTTATACCAACATAGAGGAACTTGTGAAGAAAGTCCAAGAAACTCATATTCACAGCAACTGGGAGTGCACAATACAAAAGCGAGATCGAAAAAGGTTAGTTGTTGTTTGAAAAGACTCACCGCGATGCGAGTGCAGACTGTATGCAACCCCTGTGGGTAAGGGGGACGCATGGATCATTAAGAAATGTGAACCACCTCATACATGCAAGTCTGCGTCGTCAAGGACAGACCATGCATAGCTTACGGCATCACTTATTGCCGATGTAATTGAGAGGGATGTTAAGGACGACCCGTCGATCAGCCTTAAGGAGGTCGGTAGAGCGGTGAGACACACTTACGACCATGTAACCCCAAAGTACAACAGGTTGTGGAGAGGGCGTGAACTTGCGATTTGCAGATTGTTCGATAGTTGGAAGGGTTCATACAACTTGCTTGCACCACTGCTCCATGCCATATCAAGTACAAATCCCGGCACAAAGTTTGAATGTTGGAATGTCACCGATCCTGAGAAGCGCAACGCGATGCAGTTCAAGGCCATAGCATGGGCGTTTGGTCCGTGCATTCAAGATGTGCCATATATTAGACCTGTTATCAGTATAGATGCATGCTTCTTGTCTGGCCGTTACGAGGGGAGACTGTTGATAGCATGTGCATATGATGCCGAGAACCAGTTGTTGCCTTTGACATTTGCAATTGTCGAGAAGGAGGACGGTGAAAATTGGGGTTTTTTCATGAGTTTCTTGCGAAGAGAGGTGGTTGGGAACAGGTTCTTCTGCGTCATATCAGACCAGCACAAAGGAATCAAGTATGTCTTTGATCGAACAGATTTCGGGTGGTCGACAGCTCACGGCGAATGTGTGCACAGGCTGTGTATGCAGCACGTTGCAGAGAACCTCCACAAGCATGTCGGGAACGACCAATGGGTTGCAGATACATTTAAAATTGGATGCAGAAGGAAGAAGCCGAGGAGGCTGGAAGAGATGTTCAGAGAGTTTGCCAAGGTATGTATATTTTAGATGAAATTCTAATAAACTATTTACTTATATTTTTCTAATATGAAAATTTATTTCTGTGTAGTACTGTCCGAAGGCAAATTCGTACTTACTCAAGGTGGGGAAAAATAATCCGAGAGATCTGCAAGAAGCACCCGCATATGAGAAAATATTTCAAGCAAAGATGGAGGTTGGAGATGGGGAATAATGACGACAAATGGGTCCGAGTCCTTGAATGCTGTTTTCAAGCAGAGCCGAATGTTGCCCGTGGCAGCCATTGTGGAGGACACTTTCTACAAGCTAAATGCATGGTTCGTTGACCGGCGTGTTAAAGCACGAGAATTACTCGTCAGGAACCAGGCATTTTCAACAAGGGTGGAGGGCAAACTACGTAAACATAGGGAGAAGGGTTCAGTTATGACCGTTGTCCCGTATGGGGATCGCACCTTGGAATTCGAAGTGCACTCTCCGAATGAGTATGTTCCAACCAGCCGTAGAGCAGATGGGACTATGGAGTTTATTAAAAGACCATACAAGTATGTTGTCATTATCGGAGTGGACAATACTGTAACATGTACATGCCAAGGAATCCAACTAGCTCACCTACCTTGTTCTCATGTTATGGCGGTGTGCCGAGTGAGAAACTTCCGTGAGGATGATTTTGTCGCCGACATGTACCGTACCGATTACCTTGCGAGTACTTGGGGTGCATCCTTCCATCCTTATCCCAACCAGCATGCTTGGCCAGCCTACGTTGGGGATGAACTCAACCCACCCAAGAAGATCAGGTTAGGGAGAATACTTTGTATATGCACTGACCATCTTTTTAATATAGTTATTTAACTTCTTTTTATATCAGGAAAGGGAGAAGGCCCCACAAGCGTGCTGTAATGACAATGGATGAGATGCAGGGTAGGCGAAAGGGACATCAGGCTCGCCGTTCAACTTGTGACAGGCAGCGAGCAGGTACATTTCATCTTGTAATTTATAATTCATTTTATATTTTTCGATTTCAATAACATATCATTTTTGGTGAACTGGAATGCAGATGCCATCAACGAAGCCAACGAAAGAGAAAATGCTAGAGTTGTTGCTGAGGCCACCGGTAGCGGTAGTAGTCATGCAGAGGCATCCGGTAGCGGTAGTAGTGTCGCACAACAGACTGGAAGCAGATCCAGAACTCGTCGATTTCTAAATTTGTTCGGTCGTCGTCGATGAGTTTGTGAACTGATTTAATTCGTAGTTTGTAACTATTTTATATCCTTCAGTTTTGTTATTTTCATAACGCAATTAAATATGCACAGATTGACAACATAAAACATAAATAAACAATAACTAGATGGAATAAATACTTCAAGGAATACAAAATACACCATAAATCATTAATAATTAGTCCAAACAACAATAAAAATACCTACATCTTAAAAATATATACATCTTAAATCATTAAAAATATATATATCAACGCTAATTTTCTTATAAAAATATATACCTTATTTACAAACAACAATACCTCTTAAAAATATATAAAATTTGAAAAAGAAAAGAAAAATATATCTAAACAATATATACATCTTAAAATATATATACATCAATATAATGTCCTTATAAAAATATATAAAATCTGAAAAAAAAAAAAAATACTGAACCGCCCTATCTCTGGGCGGTTTTCGGGAGGAGGTGGACCGCCCAGAAATAGGGCGGTTTTCTACCATCAGTGGACCGCCCCAATATGGGGCGGTTAGGGCATTTTTAAATTTTTTTTAAAACTGAGGGTATTTTATTATTTTTTTATTTTTTTTAGGGTATTAATAAAAATCTCGGTGATATGGGACGCCACACCGTTGTACAACCCTATAAAAAAAAGTATAATATGATATGTCAATTATGAGATAGGAGTAGGTCCGATGGAATTCGTATTCTCTGCATTAACTCAAAAGGGAATCTTTTGAGTTAATGAATCTTGACTGTCCAATCTGTTTTCAGATTCGTGCAAACTAGATCTGCACTAATATTAAAGGCCCCCTATGTTATAAGCACGAGCCGGATTGGCTCCGTTTAAAATCAGACGGTTGAAATTCATTAACTCAAAAGATTCCCTTTTGAGTTAATGCAGAGGATACGGATCCGGTCCGATGGGCATCGGACCTACATTTAGGTTCAATTAGCTTTAGGGCTGTACGATTAGCATCAAAATCTATATGCACGGAAATTGATGCAGACTTGCACGGATTTTGATGCGGATCACACGAATCTTGATGCAGATCGGATTGTCACAACACCCATCGAACCAAAGTAGGTCCGATGGGCATCGGACCTACTCTGAATTCGTCAATCATACTGCAGAATCGGAAAAAAAACTATTAAAAAAAAAATAGAACGCCATACCATCCGGAACCTCAGCCGAAAAAATAAAAAACCTAAACTATGGAGCAATAGTAGAATAGTTTGGATGTCTGCTGGTGGTTGATATACTTGCTGTTATTTATCGCTGGATTGTTTTATCGTAGAGTAGTTGCACAAATTGTTGCACAATGGTTTAAATATAACTAGGAATCATTTATTTAATTATTTTGTAGGTATCTATTTTTTCTATAGTACAATATTAAAATGTTTTATAATTGTGCATGAAAGAGCAGCCATTCCAGTTTAATAATGCTATGCAAACGAGTTATGTGTAGATATTGGCGTTCCATTTTTTTTTTTTTTTTTTTTTTTGGCTGGGGTTCCAGATGGCATGACATCCCACTTAATTTTTTTTAATATTTTTTCCAAGTTTGTTGTATGATTTGTCGTTCCATATTAAATTCTTTTTTTTACAGGGCTCTAGTATAGTATGGCGTCCCGCAGAGACTTCAAACCAGAAACATGACTTCTTATTTTTAAAATTCCTCCGTACATTTTCCTATTATCCCATTTTTTAATTTTTAATTTTTTATTTACTATGAATAAAAATTTCGGGTTGGGCTATCATGCTTTGGAAAGTAAAGTGTCATTTTTATTTTCTGCTTATATCTTTATTTTTAAAGTTTAAACATTCGATTCGGAAAGTTCAACATGTTCTCCATATTAAAATGTGTTTGGAGATCAAATTTTACATTTTATTGAATTTTTTTGTAGAATTAAAAACAACGATTTTAAAAAATTCTAAACAAATAGCAAATAATTTCCCGAAATGTAAAATTTAGTTTCCAAGCACATTTTAATATGGAGAATATGTTGAACTTTTCATATCAAATGTTAATATGAACAAAACATAAAATATGCATTTTATTTCCCAAAACATGATAGCCCGATTGAAAGACCAAAAACATAATCAATACATATTTCATATACAAAAAATGAAAAAAAAAAAAATTGATAGTAGACTAGCGAAAATGATTAATATTTTACCTTCCACAGTGTCCATAAATGAGTATCAAACCATCAAATATGAAGATGTGATGAGTAGAACTAGGGTGTTTCTAAGCTCACCAAGCCTCTCGTGATCTCAACTCTAAAACCTATCGAATTGACTTCAAACGACATTTCTAAACCGTTAGATGTTCAATCTATATTAAAATGTGCTTGGAGACCAAATTTTACATTTTTTGGAATTTTTTTACTATTTATTAAGCCGGTTTGAAAACCGTTGTTTTCTAATGGTGCATAATTTTAATAAAAACAGCGGTTTTCAAACCGGCTTAATAAATAGTAAAAAAAAATTCAAAAAATGAAAAATTTCAAAAAATAAAATCAAACCATCCAAATTCATTCAACTACAGATAATAAACAATTTTTTTGTTTTTTATAAAAGGAGTGTGTGTATAACCCACCGATTTCATATTGAAATCACAAATGTATTTTACTAATTAAAATCAAAATCGTTGGTACCACATACAAAATAATAAAAGACAAGAAGCATAACCAAAACAAACAAGCATCCAAATCCTAAACAAAAAGTGACGATATAACAAACAAAACATTGTTCCATAAAAAGATCAAAAGAAACTTCAACTTCCTTAATTCTTCCTTATCAGTTATTATCCAAATGAAGAGTAATTTGAACCTAAGACCTCAAGAGTTTTCATCGATTTACCATTAAAACTTAATTAATTGTTTCTCCTTCTTGTGCAAAATAATAAATTAATTTAATTTGAATGTACAGCGAATTAATCAAGCGTTTAAATTTGTAATCCCGGATGAGCTTTATGCCTAGAATGGTGGCCGGGTCGAGTCGTATGTTGCAAACTTGCAATAAAAATGCAACTTCACCATGAAATGAGCAATCGGTTATTTCTTCCCTCTTTTTTTTTTTTTTAATCTATACTTGACATCTATGTTGCATGGATACGGGTACAGGTATCGTATCGGATACGATACGGGATACGGCGATACGATAATTTTTAAGACATCTATGTTGCATGGATACGGGTACAGGTATCGTATCGGATACGATACGGGATACGGCGATACGATAATTTTTAAGACATCTATGTTGCATGGATACGGGTACAGGCATCGTATCGGATACGATACGGGATACGGCGATACGATAATTTTTAACATGATACGAATATTAGACGATACGATACGGATATTGATACTGTAATACGATACGTATCAGATACGGATACGGAACCATATATGAAGTATCGGGTAACATATATAGCTTGGCATTGTAGATATTTTTTCTAGAAGGTTTAGGGTTGTAAATGTGCTTGTATTTTTTTTTTATTTTTTTTTATTCCCATCTCTTTAGTTTTACTAACTTTTTTATTAATAAAATTTATGTATGCTAAGATTACTTTAGAAAAAAAAAAAAAAAAAAAACACTTAGTGGGCCGACACAGACACTGGATGGAAATAATTGAATTGGACCCTGTACCTATTCAATTTCTTTATTATAAATACATTATAAACACGTGCGACAATTAACTTGGGAAATCTTTTGGGTGGTACCAATTAATTAAGTGCGGGTAGTTGAAAACCAATCACAAAGTAATATGTATGAAACGCGATAAACATAATACATATGTCTAATTTAGGATATGTATCATGAGAATTGAGATTTGTGGTTTGTGGTGCCTTAATAAATTGGTGGTATGAAAGTTTTAATTAAGTGTACTATTTGGCATGAGAATTTTATTTTGATTTTGCGGAAAGCAAAACAAAGTGGGTGCGTAAGTGGAGATCGATTCCCTTGTTAGCCACTCAAATCCTATAATATCTAATCTAATCTAAAGTACTGTAGTCATCTACCTCAGCCTCTAACTCTGTCAAGTGTGAAAAGTTATAATGTATATATGCGTCTTGTCTTTATTACTATATATATATATATATTTTTTATTTTATTTTCTAAAGATGCACCACTAACTAATTAAGACTAATGGTAAGATGCACCACTAGCTGGCTAATTAAGACTGTTGCTTGTAGCTGACGTTATCTTTTTTTTTTTTTTTAAATTTCTGTTCGATAGCGATGAGCCATAGCCCCTGACCGTGATTTTTATTAGGGGAGTGCTATATTAAGTGCATCTTTTGTAGTTGTGAGAGCTGAGAGAATATTTTTCATTTAAATACCTAATTTACCCTTACTCTTTAATACTCATCTCTTTTTAATTCTATATATACCTAGATTCATTGATACCCGTACATTCTATATAAATGGAAACCATTAAATGGAAGGGGAAACAACAAAGGCACTTCAAAACAAACATTTTACGATGAATTCCTCGTTCAGTCAAAAATATTAAAATATTAAATATGTACTTAGTGAATGCATCATTTCTATATATACTTCTTGTATATAGACTACGTATTGTCCAATATATGAATACACTACAGCAGCATCACTCATCTGCGACCGGCTAAATCGGTTGCAGATAACCATGTCGCCGGTCGCAGAAGTCAAAGTCGGTCTCAGAAGACTAAAATCAGTCACAGATACAGCGGTTGCAGAAGACATTGTCGCTGATACCCTCTCCACTGACGTCACCGGTCGCAGATGGTTGTGGCGCCGGTCGCAGATGACTCTTCTGCAACCAATCAGATCGGTCTCTGATGGTATATATTGACGTGGCAAGAAGATCATCAGAGACCGAATAAACAGTCGCTGATGTGTCCATAGTCGGTCGCAGAAGGTTTTTTTTTAGTTGCTGATGTGTCCATAGTTGCTGTTTCTATTATTAAAGTATTTAAACACACAGAGGGGTATTGAGGTAATTTTGATATTTAAAAGAGCAGACTTTTCTATTTCTGAATCTGAACTTTGGAAACTCATATAAAATCGAAATAAAATCACAAAAATATGAAATTTGTGTCTATTTAATGTGTTTTAGAGTCCTTTACATGCTGGTGTGGTCCATTTTGCAGTTTGATCCCTGTGTTGATCTGCACTGATCAGTTTACCAGAACATGTTGTTTTGTCAATGTGGAATGCATTTCATGTACCAGTAGTACATTATTTGTCTTTCTTTGCTGCTACAGCATAACAGATTTACATATATGAGAGAAAAGTTTGTTTTGACAAGATAATCCTGGAAGTAGTAATAGTATATAGTAAAACAGATATGAATGAATGCATTTGTGGTGAAGCAATATGCCTTCAAATCTTATTGGTCTTATGCCGAACAATAATCCATTAATAGATCGATTTACAAAATTATGTGCCAAGTTCACTAGCCCTACGACAATAATCCATGTCCATTACCATAAATCTTTAACCAACACAAAAGTAAATTTCATGCTCACAAGTTTTTAATCTAGTTCCAACTCACAAATGACCGAGAGAAGGAAGTCAAGCTTTAATGCCTGTGTATGAAGCTGTGAAGCACTCTAAGCTCTAATTTCTGTGTATGAGATGACAGAATATAGATTTAAGCAAGGAAGTCCCTGACTTTGTTTGAATATAGCGTGCGAGGCAGTGAGCGAGTTGAGATCAGAGGTCCCCTAGACTGATTAGAACCCTTCAAGATTATTCATAAACAACTTTAATTTAATGCAAGAGTTATAACCGATTCAAAGCACTCAAGCCTTAACGGAAAACAGGAAATTTGCAAGGCCGGTTAAAAAAAAATCAAGCACAACTCCCTTTATTTTTTTGGCAATTTTGAATTTTGAATTGCTGAAATCGGACACTCGAGCGCCGTTTTATTGCCGTTTGAAGTTTTGTCGTCGTTTTTCGTCTTCTCAGTGAAGATATTGTCTCTCTTAGCGTAATTTAGTGTAATTTAACGTAATTTAGAGTATTTTAACGTACTTTAATATAATTTCAAATAATTTAGCGTATTTTAGTATAATTATGCTAATTATACATCAAAAGAAGTAATCTACCAAATATTTTTTTAAAAAGTTCCAACTGGCCATTTAATGGCCGGTCCTTATTTTTATTCTCAACCTGCTATTTAATGACCGGTATGGACATTTTTAAAATACCCAACTAAGCTGGGTATAATTAATATTTTGTAATCAATTTTGAATATAATAAAAATCACGGTAGCCCCGATATCTATTATTGTTAATGAAACCAAATTTTACAAAAGAAAGAAAAATTATATATGTTACCCAAACTACTAATTAATTGCAACATACAATACCATATATTATACAAATAGGATAAAGGTATCAAAACAACTAATATTTTTTTAAACAATTTTTGACAAACAGACAAAATACAAATTAAATACTATACCAATAAAATTGTCGGACATTGATAATCATGTAATTTAGATAGTCATAATATCTGATTTCAGTGAAATCAGATGTTAATAAAGTATATTTTAATAGGTTAGAACTTAGTTAGCTATTTAAATCTGATTTGTTATTTTCTTATTCTTTCTTATGTAAATTCTGAATTTGCCCCTGCTTCTCTAAACGATCAAGTTCTATAATTTGTCAAGACTCAGTTATAAGTCATCACAGTTACGTTGCTCACCTAAATCCTAAGTTCAAGTCTTCGGTTTCCCTGTAGGTTTAATAGATTTCACGGTTACGTTCCTCAAGTATATATGCATGACATTGGTTGACACAAAATCAAACTGTCCCTGATTAATTAAACCTCAACTTAACCCAATTCGAAGCCAAATTATTCATTGTATAAATAAGCAACCAAAAGCTGGAAAATTAAGTCAACACACACAAGGTTGCATATAAATCATACGAACTGGTAAATGCCAATACAGAGTGACAAGTATGAAAAATTCAGAAGTGGTGAGAAATGAATTATCAGAGATGGATTGTTATTACTTGCACAATGCTTATTTTTTGTTCAACGACCAAAACACAGATACATTGTTGTATCAGTTGAAGTAAATAAAGGAATAAGATACCAGCGATACGGTAGGAGATGGAAGACCAGTTGATAATGCCAGTGATAGCACATGCATATTTACAGGTTGCCCCTCCTAATAGCAGCAACTCCCACCTGGTCAAGTTAATGATCAGAGATGTTCAGAGAGTAAATAATCACTAATCTAGGAGGTAGGATGGAATATTAAAATGACAGATACCCATCTTAATAGTTAATAATACTTACCAACCAACATTTTTTATATTTTTCTATCTCCAAAAGAAAATGAGTGTAAATATAAACAAGGAAGAGTGAGAAGAACATTTCTCATACTTGTAACTAATGTTGGAATTATTTTTGAGATCCATTCATGTGGCACCTGCTGGTAGTTCTCTGCAGAATAAAAGACATGTTTTAAGCAATGACATATTTTCCCCTTGCTCTGCTGCCTTATTTCTGTTGAGCTCTATAATTAGTTTTACTTTGGTTTATTCAATTATCTGCTATCACATTCTTGTCTTTTTTGTAAATAAAATTATTAACAAATTATGTGAAATATTGGGTATAGTTTGCATATGAACACAACAATCGTAAACAGAATCCTATAAATGGATGGAACTTCCAAAACAAATTTCAATAGATATATAGATATATATATATATATATATAGAATTTTGCTATTGTACTTCGCGTAGTAAAGCCAATATTTTACTTCACGCTCATATTCCCATTTTCAAAATTCAAAATATCGATCCGAACCGTTCAAGTTGTTCTCCATATTGAAATGTGCTTGGAGACCAAATTTTACATTTTTTGGAATTTTTTTACTATTTATTAAGCCCCTTTGAAAATTGTTGATCCATTGGTCCAGAATTTTTTATTGTTTTTTACTGTTCATAATGGATCAGCAATTTTCAAATTGGCTTAATAAATAGTAAAAAAATTCCAAAAAATGTAAAATTTGGTCTCCAAGCACATTTCAATATGGATAACAACTTGAACGGTTTGGATCGACGTTTTGGATTTTGAAAATGAGAATATGAGCGTGAAGTAAAATGAAGTTTTACTTCGCGAAGTACAATAGCCCTACTCTATATATATATATATATATATATCGCCGGCTTTAGGCTTCTTAAAAGCAGGACAGTTAATGAACGGACTGGATTCAGCCAATACTGAGTACAAAAATGCATATGTTTTCATGTTTTTGCTTGTTGCCTTCCTAAGCTTCAGCTCAGTCCCCCATTGTTTTCAGATTTTCTCATTCACATATTTTGGTGATGTAACAATAAAATGCAATAAAAAAGGTAGAAACTTAAGTAAGGCCTAATCAGACAAAGACAAGCCAACATAGGGATATGTTAACAAGGTCAGTGCTTCACACTTACTCCCTGTGTGTTGTTCATCTGGAGGTATCTCAATTGGTTGTTATTATGTTGAGTTCAATTTTGTATCCAAATTTGTGTAACATGAGGTCAAAGATTCATTCCACAAATGAGGGTTTGGCTAAGTAGGATAAAAATGAGACTGAAGATGAGTTTTAATAGCCTTAAACAGTATTAAGCAATCTGATGTTAGTTTGTCAACTATAAATTTGACATGTTGATGAGTTAACATGTAATTTTGTTTAATATCCAAACATAATCTTTAATTTTGCATCTAAAACTATGAAGGTGGTTTGATTAGGTTATCTTTAATTTTGAATGTTTCAAATTTATTTAGTACAAAGTCAAGCGGTCAAAATTGATGAAAAATGAATGTATTAAAATAACTTCTAAAACTTCATTTTTGATCATTCATTTTTCATCAATTTTGACCACTTGACTTTAGACTAAATGAATTCAAAAAATTCAAAATTTTGCATGTACGCGCATCACTCGTGAAGTAGATTAGTTTCAACGGTTTGGATTAATCTCATTTGAAGTGAATCCGATAAATTATAGAGTTATGCTCACCAAAGAGTTTGGTGAACACATCACACCATAGTTCTACTCAAGATATAAATATGTAATGTAATTATATTATTATTATTATTATTATTATTATTATTATTATTATTTTTATTGTTATTGCTATTGTTATTGTTGTTATTACTGCTGCTGTTGCTGATGTTGTACGCCTAATGCATGGGCAGGAGCGGGAATCACTGCGGTTGGGACGCCTGATGCATGGGCTGGTCTTATAAGGAGCCTTGGTGAATGGGCTTATATAGGCTGGTATGGGCTTATAAGAGCCTCGGTTGGGCTGGGCTGCCTAGCATTTCTTCATTCTTGACCAGCCAGTACCGACAACACAACTAACCCACGTGTTCAAAAATTAAGTACGCGGGGAAAGCTATTCACCTAATTAGTCTCCTACCTAAAGACACAAATACACCAAGATATGATTTACCAAATCAGTTACAATGTCAAAATACACTTATATATATTTGGTAGAGCTATTCAAAGCAAATTAAAGGCTAAAATATTTCCTGATAAGATCTCATATGATCATGATAAAATGATCGGTAAGATTATTTAAAGAAAGAAAAAGGCAGGCGGAGGTACTTAGGTAGGCTGACAAAGTGATAATATTTATGAATTATAGACTAAATCTCTTGTTAGTTCCACATGCCACATGATAATATATGTATAAACTATATATCAACTAGAATTAAAATCATATAATTAAATTATAGAAAGAATTAGTGTCATGGCATAGCTAGGGGCAGTTACATTGAATGTTGACTACGCCGATTGCTAAAGAAATAAATGCTAATATTTATTTAAAAATGTGATGGCAAGATTATGTCAACTGGTTAAGGCAATTAATGAATTAGGCAAGGCAAGCTTTGTACTGCTTGCCACGTCTGTGCTGTGCTGTGAATCTTCGGCACGTAAGGTTTTGGAGGCGTAGCACTGTATCAGACAGACACCATATCTGTTTTACGACAAATTGCCTCCCAGAAGAACAACACTACACCTTGGATTTGGATTTGAATCAAGTTCAAAAGCATCAAATCACTCCTACGTACCAACTCAATCAACAATTTTTGTCTACCACGGTCGCACGGAATCAGAGTAGGTCCGATGGGCATCGGACCTACCTTGGTTTGATGGGTGTGATGACCATTCGATCTGCATCAAGATTCGTGTATTATGCATCAAAATCCGTGTAAGTCTGTATCAATTATCGTGCACATAGATCTTGATGCTAATCGTACGGTCCTAGAGCTAATTGAACCTAAATGTAGGTCCGATGCCCATCGGACCTACTCCTATCTCCGGTCGCACACCATTTGTCGCTTATGCTATTTTTTTTTAAGGAATAGGAGTTGGTTTCTGTTCATTTGTTAGGGACGGAATCAGAAAATAAGAGGGTGTTTGAACTTGAAAATATAAAATATGTGGTTAATAAAATTTGAATTATCAAATTTATACAACTACAAAGTGGAGTACTAATTACTAAGTTACAAGTAAATATTTGATATTTTATGAAAAGAGCTGGATTACATAAAAGGTTTAAAAAATAAAATTAAATTAAATTTCAATATAATATACACAATTAAAAATTTAAATTATAGGGGTGGATAAACATCCTCATGAATGAATGTAGGTAGCTAGTTGTATGTGTATACTATTTGCAATGGCTGTACATGTCATATGTATCGTGTCATGCTAAAATTGTTAGAAATGAACACGTTACTTCTACGACATGTGCTGGAACAAAATGCTCAGGTGTATCAATATATGCTCTCATGTGTATTTTTTGAGTAAAAGTTGGAAGTCAAGCGATTCTTATATCTGAGTTTTGAACATGCAACCTCCTACTAGACTAATAACTGATTATTTTCTCATGTGTATTTTTGTTTAATTCGAAACTAAAAAAAAAAAAAAAATTGTACAAGCAAAGAAAGCATCATGTATATATAGGCGGGTTGGTGGTTTAGTAAAATACACTTGGATGTCAACGTGTCCATTCGGAAAATAAATCTGTTGTTATTCCTTGATATTACCAAAAATCTATTATTCCGATCTCAACCGTTCAAAATTTTCTATGCACAAATTTCAACAAAAAATTTCATGCACGAATCTGAACAAAAACCAACAGTTTGGAATCAGAATACCATGTTCCTGTCAGCAGATTTATTTCCGTCCATTCGAGTTTCAATATCAATAGGTGCGGGTTTTTTTCTTGGGCATTTGCCTGCTCGTGCCGTTGACTAAAAGAGATAGGAGTAGGTCCGATGGGCATTGGACCTATTGTCAGGTTCAATTAGCTCTATCACCGTACGATTAGCATCAAGATCTATGTGCACGAAAATTGATACATACTTGCACAGATTTTGATGCAGGATACACAAATCTTAATGCAGATCGGATGGTCATCACGCCCATCGAACCAAGGTAGGTCCGATGGGGCATCGGACCTACTCTCATTCCTGACTAAAAAGACTAAAATGGACCTTACAGAGGTATCTACAAAATATAAAAAATCATGGAAAGTGCAAAAAGAGAGTTGGAGAAATTTGTTTTGAGTTAATTGTTAGTTGTGAACTAATTGACATTTTGATTAGGCTGAAATTCATTCAATAAGGAAGGCAGAGCGGAAAGAAAGTTTATCGGATGAAGTATATAGAATTGATTAAAGAAAGAGCATTAAGAGGAGCGGATGGAAGCAAAGAGGCTGTAGCTTCATTTTTGGTTGACCGGAAAACACAAATTTGCTTACATCAGTTAGTTATGCGCTCATTGGGTACGCAAAGGGGCTCTAGCGATTGTTAACCAGCGCCATAGTTTAATTATTGAGTTCATAAATAAATGAGAAATTAACTCTACGCTCTAATTTGTGTGCTCTATTGCAGAATTAACTCTGGACTATTCGACAAGAATAAATATTGAAAGTAGCATTTCTCCTTCTGTCGGAAATATAATAATAATAATCAACTAACAGTAGTGAATCGTGATCGTCCATTATTTATATGTTTCATCTCAAATTGGATTGGAAAGTTGGACCCAACAACAAGCAAACCAACACTGCTCAAAATATATTTGCTTTAATTTTGTAAAAGGTCCAATTTGAAGCAAGAACCGACATTTTTATTAATATCCAAAGTTAATTACAAATTAATAAATATACCCAAAGTTGTTGGAAATTTATAAAAATATCCATACTGGCTATTTTCTAACTAGTTTTAATTTTTTCGGTACCGGCCAGAAAATGGCCGGTACTAAATTTTTTTTTTTTTTTTTTTTAGAGACACTATGAGTCAATTGCAAGATGTTGAAATCTAAAACTAAAAATTCGAATTTTTTTTAAAATATTTGTTAGATTACTTTTTTTGATATATAATTAACATATTTATACTAAAATACGCTAAATTACTTAAAATTATGTTAAATTACGCTGAATTACACTAAATTACGCTAAATTATGTTAAATTATGTTAAAATACGATAAATTACGCTAAATTACATATGAATAAGGATGATATTTTCATCGAGAAGGCGAAAAACGATGACGAAACTTCAAACGGTCATAAAATGGCGCTCGAGTGTCCGATTTCAGCAAATGACCACTTTTCGGAAAGCTTGCGAAAATATGCATGCATCAATGCCCGCTTTGTTAAATTTCAAAATTCAGAATTGCCAAAAAACAAAGAAAAGAGCTTCAAAACTTTAGTTAAAATTTCCGATTAAGATTTTTTTTTCTATTATTCAATCTACGTAGCTCAGTAAATTAGTTATATAATGAACTTGTAGAATACCAATTTTTATTATTTTTGAAACTTTTTTACTATTTTTTATGATTTATAAAAGATGACACAAAATCAGTCTAATTTAGCATAATTTAAGCCTAATTTAGCATAATTTACCGTATTTTAGCATAATTTAACATAATTATTGTAATTTAGCATAATTTTGTGTAATTCAGCGTAATGTAACATAATTTTAAGTAATTTAGCGTATTTTAGTATAACTATGCTAATTATATATCAAAAAAAGTAATCTATCATATATTTAAAAAAAAATCAAATTTTAGTGTTATATTTCAGCATCTTGTTATTGATTCATCGTGTCTCTAAAAAAATATATATATATTACCGGCCATTTTCTGGCCGGTACCGAAAAAATTTAAAACCGGCCAGAAAATGGCCAGTATGGATATTTTTATAAATTCCCAACAACTTTGGGTATATTTATTAATTTGTAACTAACTTTGGATACTAATAAAAATGTCGGAAGCAAGAAGAATGGGAAAGAGAAGGGAGGAAATAGAAATAAACTAACAAATATATTAAAATTAAAAGAGGAGGGTTCAAATGTCTTCATTTTTTGTGCCTCCATTTTTAAAAACTTTAATAAATCAAAATTTAAAACTTGAAAAGTCAAAATAAAACAGTTGGATGTGATTTATGTTATTTTCTCTATGTGCTCATAACAAATTATCACATTTCGATTTTGTTTTTATGTGACTTAATAAGTTGAAAAATCAATGTCTAGAATACATTAGTACGTTTTTTACAAGTTCTTGATGACAACCAAAATAAAATTGAAATGTGATAATTTTTTACACGTGCATAGATAAAATAACATAGATTACATCAAACGGTTTTATTTTGACTTTTCAAATTTCAAATTTTAATTTATTAAAGTTTTTAAAATAGAGATACGGTGGAGATTGAACTCTCTTCAAATTAAAATTATATTATAGTCGTATAGAGACATGTAGAGGGGAGATAATTGGGCGAGGGAGGGCGACAGGAGCCAAGTAGCAGAGACTGAGAGGAGATTGGTGTGATGTGCAAACCAAAACTATCAAACCATCAAAATGGTAACTGGTTGCCGTTCCAATTAATAAACTACAAAATAAAATAATAAAAAATGAGAAATGGGGGGTGGTTGCGCCCGTATGCTGTGAAAAGACCCAAGCGGGAAGATGAAAAGACCCAAGGTGCAAAGGAGGAAGAATTTAGTTTCTCAAGTGGAAAGAGAAAAGGGGCCGGAGTGGGGTAGAGACGTAGACGGCAGAGAGTGATGTAATTAGGTTAATTATTATTATTTTTGAAGGTTATTAGGTTAATTATTATTATAATTGTTGTTAAGTATTTATTAGTCCCTCCCCTCTCCTCCATTGTTTAAGTTTTTGTTAGTGAGATAGACTAGAGGAAGAGGAAGAGGAAGAGGAGGAGGGGTAGGGGACGCATTTGCCATTTGGCATTTACTTCCACAAGTAATTGAATAAACTAAAAAGGAGGAGGAAATTGAAATTGAATTATATTAAATTAAGGAGTAAGGGAGGGAGGGAAGGAAGGAAAGTCCATCTTGATCAATGGGAGTTCGGTGCTCGAGAGTGTCGGCCTGCCTCTGGCCTCCTGACTTCAAACATTCCACATCCACAGATAGCCTTGCAGAGAATGGCCATGGCCATGACTACCCGGCATTTGCATTCGAGGAGTTCAGCCTGGAGGAGCTGCGAGCCGCCACAGACGGCTTCTCCGCCCACCGCATTGTCTCCGAGCACGGGGAGAAGGCCCCCAACATTGTCTACCGCGCCACCCTCTTCCGTTCCGGCCGCACTGCTGCTGTCAAGCGCTTCCCCAAGTCTGCCTGGCCTGATTCTAAGCAATTCCTTGTAACTTATTCAACCTCTTTTCTCATGTTCATTTTCATTTTCATTGACATTCATATTTACCCCCTTGTACTTGTACTTCTCTGGTCTCAACTTCTCCTGATTAATTAATTTATTAATTAAATAATTAATTTACGCTCATCATCTTCACTTGCACTTACACTTGGACTCGCACTTCTGCTTGGCTGGGTATCTCACTGACCGTGCCATGCACATCACAGGAGGAAGCAAAGGCCGTAGGCCGGCTGAGAAGCAAACAGCTCGCTAACCTCATTGGTTGCTGCTGCGAGGGAGGGGAGAGGCTCCTTGTTGCCGAGTTCATGCCTTATGAAACCCTAGCTAAGCACCTCTTCCACTGTATGTTTTCTTTCTAATTTCCTTCTATCTGCCTTGCAATTTGCAAAGCTAGTTTTTTGAACAAATATTTCTCAACTAAAAATTAGCCAATGACACCTACTGGTGAATGTAATGGCAGGGGAAACACAACCTTTAAATTGGGCAATGCGGATCAGGGTGGCTCTGTACTTGGCACAAGCGTTACAGTACTGCAGCAGCCGAGGGAGAACTCTCTATCATGATCTTAATACCTACAGAGTCTTGTTTGATGAGGTTCTTTTTTGTTTTCTTCTTCGGTGCTTGTGTGCTTTTCCTCAGGCCGGACTTCTATGTTTACTAATTGTACTCGATTTTGTAGGATGCAAACCCGAGATTGTCTTGCTTTGGCCTTATGAAGAATAGTAGAGATGGGAAGAGCTACAGCACAAACCTTGCCTTCACGCCTCCTGAGTACCTTAGAACAGGTACGCACTTCTCCATCAAGAGACTACTAAAACTTATGATGTTATGTTTTTCCTTTCTTCTGTCATACCTTAATTTCGCTATATATAACTAGTTTCATTATAGAGAGCAAGTACTCTGATCATCTTGTACTAATGGACAAATCTGTAGCTCCACCTTAATTTCTACTAATGGCATCAAAACATGAACATAATGAGGCTAGATTTAATTTAATTGAAGCTTAAATTAGATATCACAGCTCAAATGAGGGTTAATCACACGGTTTGTATAAATTCAGGTTGATTGGAGGAAATCTTGCACAAACAGTGTTTAATTAGGCTCAAGTGGGCTGAACTTTTTTTGTTCCTTTAGTTGATTGAGCTAGGGGCTGTGATGTCGCTGCCCAAATTATAGAGCAGTGGAAGTTTTGGTGCTTGAAAATTCTATAATTGTATCTGTATCCTTTGGCAGGTAAAATTGTTCCAGAGAGTGTTGCATACAGCTTTGGTACCGTTCTTCTTGATCTTCTTAGTGGGAAGCATATTCCACCAAGTCACGTAAGTTTTCTCCCAATTACCCTCATGCATTGTACTAAAGCTGTATATTTTCAATTATCCTTGATGGGAGCAGTGATGGGTTTTTGCTTGATTACAGAAGTAACATAGATCAATATAAAAGGCTAGTGATTGAGTTGTGTTTGTGGTGCAGGCACTTGATATGATCCGAGGAAGGAATTTTCTGGTGCTGATGGATTCATGTTTGGAGGGGCATTTCTCAAATGCTGATGGAATGGAGTTGGTGCGCTTGGCCTCTTCCTGTTTGCAGTACGAACCCCCAGACAGACCACTTATCAAGTCCCTACTGGCTTCTCTAACATCCCTTCAGACGGATGCTGCTGTACTCTCTTTAATTTTTTTTTAACTTTCATATGCTTTCATTTCTATCATTTTATTAGGAAAATCTGCATAAAGTCATTTATATATAATCTGGAAATGTCAAAAAGTCCTTGCCCCTTCTCTGCAATCAAGGAAATTCCCCCACATTATTGAACCAGGCCATGTGGTACTTGGCTTTTTCTGCTGTTAAACGATCTATTATAATTGATAAGAAAGTAATTTATTTTATAATTAATTATTATTGGGTTTATTTGAACTTCTCTTTGTATTTTGGGAGTAGTTAAATTTTTCAGTAGGTTTTTTCTTTGTTCTTTCTTGTTGCCTCATATTCTTCCTTTCTTGCCCTTGCATTAATTATCACTCATATTACGGGGCTAGTTTCTGATGCATGACACATGACAGCTTCCTTCGCATGATCTAATGGGAATTACACTTGGAGTGCAAGAGCTGGATCAAAACTTGCCGCTGTCTCCTCTGGGAGAAGCATGTGCCAAGGGAGATATCAATGCTATTCATGATATTTTGGAGAGTGCTGGATACATGTACGATGAGGGCGTCGTCAGTGAGGTGACTAGTTCGGTTTTGCTATTATTTCTTGTCCTAGTGCTGTACCACTCGAGTTCTTTGCAAAATTCAAGCATCGGAATTGCTAGCTTGTGCCAGACTGAAAATTGTGCTGTTGATTTTGACTTTTATATGCAGCCATCGTTCCAAATGTGGACCGGCCAAATACAGGATAATGTCAACTTCAAGAAGCAAGCAGATGCTGCCTTTGGAGCCAAGGACTTCACCACTGCAATTGCTTCCTATACTCAGGTAAAATACAGCGCCAATTCAGATGCATGCTAGTCATCAGCTGCAACCATGGATATATATATAAGCTACCTCCAAAAACAATGAAATAAGAAAAGAAAAAAGAACATTTATATACACGCAGATGAGATACTCATATTGCTTTTTGTTGAACAAAAAAATTGTTGTGGGTTGACCCGATACACATTAGAGACTTACAGTGAGGTTCTGGAACATTGACAGAGAATGCAAAACTTTCCAACTTTGTTGTTACATACTCTGTGATGTTGGTATCCTTCTCTTTGGCTAATAGGTGTTCAAACTCTGTCAAGTGTGATCCCTGATCATGCTGAAGTCAAGTCTGCTAATATATGTACATTCCTGGTACTATTATTATTGAATTAAATAGAAATGCTTTTGGTTATGCAGTTTATTGACAGCGAGACCTCAGTATCTCCGACAGTCTTTGCACGGAGGTCGTTGTCTTACCTGGCGAACAGGCAGCTGCAAGAAGCGATAGGAGATGCGATGCAAGCACAGGTGGTGTTCCCACAGTGGCCAATCGCTCACTACTTGCAAGCAGCCGTTCTATTCAACCTCGGGATGGAAAGAGATGCTCAACAAGCACTGCAGCACGGTGCTACTTTGGAAGCTAAAAATAATAGCAAAGGGAGGCATGTATAGCAAGCTTAATTATTATTAAATATATGTATAGCAAGCTTAACCTATGCCTCTATCCTCCTCCCTGTATCTACATTCATTTTCCTTCCCTGTTTGCTTCTCTCTGTAGAGTCAATTACAGAGCAGATGGATCATGCGCATGCTTTTGCATATCATTTGATCCATTGTTTGCACTGCACATTATTATAATTATAGTTATTATTTTTTAGTTACCACGTAACATGGGTAACTAACATGTTGATTTGGCGAGGATTTTTATAGAAGGGGATGTTAGAGTTGAAATGATTTTCTGTTCTTTGTTATAAATGAAGCAGCTTGTGTAAGTTTGGTTTTGTAATAGAGAATCCAATCCAACACCGACAACTCATAGATTGAAGAAGTTGCACAAAAAGGAGAATCACTTTTTACTCAAATCTAATTTTGTCAACGCCTGGCTCTGTGTTTTCCCACATTCAATGTACCTTTTCATTCATTGTATGTATTTATCTATTGTGTTGCATCTGGAGTGTGTGTACGTGGGCCTTGGGCTTTGGGTCAGGTCCATCAAGATGAATTTTCTTTAAAAGTAAAAATATGATTTTACATTCAATACAATATATACATGGGAGAAGGGAGGAATTAAAAATAGGGAGGGCCTAACCTTCCCCCGCCATCCATCCCCCACTTTTCCCCCAACTGAAAATAAGTAGGGGACCACAGTAAACTGTTAATAACCGTTGAAATAAGTAGGGGACCACAGTAAACCGTTAATTATTGGGAAATAGAAGGGGACCAAAAATGCCTCCACAGCATTACAGGCGCAGAAGTATTCACCGTTGTAAACTCAAGTATTCATCCATGTAAAGAAAAGTACTCATCTTTGAGAAATAACTATATAAGAAAACATTACCACCCATCTTTGACACGTTTTTAGAGGTGGTTTTTTTTTTGTACGTTCACTCTAACTAATTTTTCCGACGATCTGTGAGGAATTTTTCAAATCTAAAACCACGAAAGTCTTCTACACAATTTTCTCTTTCAAATAAGATCCATGATGACATACTTTCGAGTTGTCCGTTACGCAAGTATTCACACCTCGTACGCAAGTATTCATCTCTCATTGAACAAGTATTCATTCTCGTCGTGTAAGTGTAAAGAGTACATGAAGGTATGGTGGGACCGCACAACCGCGACTTCAGATAAGTAGGGGACCACAGTAATATGCGGAGATAAGTGGTGAAATTAGTAGGGGACGATTTGCGAAAAAGTATTGACACTTAACACGAGTTGTATTCATCCATATAAATAAAAGTACTCATCTTTGAGAAAGAATTATATATGGAAATATTACGACATTAAGAGCATTAATTACGCGGAGATAGTAGGGTACCACAACTGCCGTCCGCTAAAAATAAAAGAAAACGCGTAATTAAGTGGGGGGACCGCACAACCGCCATCACTAACTACCGTGGGGACTGCATAACCGTCACCGCAAGTGGAAACAACATCAAATATTCATCTATAATACATGAAGTATTCACTTGTAATACATGAAGTATTCACCCTGATATATTAAGTATTTAAAAAAAAAACTGGACATATCACACCCATATTTTACAAGTATTCACCATCGTCATGCAAGTATTCATCTATCATTGAACAAGTATTCACATGTAATACATCAAGTATTCACCCTGATATATCAAGTATTTTAAAAAAAAACTGGACATATCACACCCATCTTTTACACGTTTTTAGAGATGGTTTTTTTTTTCTCCGTTCAATCTAACTAATATTTCTAACGATTTGTGAGGAATTTTGCAAATCTAAAACCACGAACGTTTTCTACATAATTTTCTCTTTAAAATGAGATCCATGATGACATACTTTCGAGTTATTCGTTGCACAAGTATTCACCCTCGTCATGCAAGTATTCATCTATCATTGAACAAGTATTCATCCTCGTTGTGTGAGGCGGAGGCAGAGGCGGAGAAGGAGAGGGAGAGGCGAAGGTGGGAGAGGCGGGCGGAGGCAGAGGTGGAAGGGGGAGGCGGAGGTGGAAGAGGGAGAGGGAGGGAGAGAGGAAAGAAATAGAAGGAGAAAATCTACTAATTAATTTGTAGGGACCACTAGTTAGTTAAAATTGATTATTATAGTTAGAAAAGGAAGTTAGTTAGTTGGGGGAAAAATGGGGGAAAGAATCAAGGGGTAACATATAATTACCCTTAAAAATAATATAACGAATGAATGAATGAATTGGACTGGAGATTAATGAATGGCGGTGTTCCCGCCTGGATCCGCGCCTTCTCCGACTGGGTGACTGAGCGCTCTTTCTCCCTTTCTCCCTTCCCTAAGACAACTTTATTGATTCCTTTCTTCCTTTGCGTACTACTAAATTTACTTGTCTCAACAATACCATACCATGCCATGCCTTCCTTGTACCATTTCCATGCCATTACCTCTCCTCCTCTTCTCTCTCTACTCTTCTCAAGGTTTCTTTCTTATATCTTTCTTTCTTTGATTTTCCTATCAATTTCATTTCCTCAATTGATTTCTTAATTAATGTTAGGTGCTCTATCAAGTGAATCGACCGAAACAAAGAGATTCAATTTTCATGTTAACTTACAACTTAATTTAATATGGCAATTGTCCTTTCAATTTTTAAATATGGTTCTTGAAGTTTGATCGATTATATTTTCATGCACCTGTTACTTGTGAACTATAAGGGGCAGTTAATTGAATGCTTACGAATTTTCATGACACAACTCTTGCAGGTTTGCCAGATGTCAGTTGATATTATGTCAGATGAGGTGCTGCATAATGATGTAGAAGAACCTGATTCCGAATATAAAAATGAGAGTAAGAGTCCCCGAAAGAGTTATGCCTCAGTTTATGAGATCCTACATAGTTTTCTAAAGCAAGGAAATTCTTCAATCCTTAAAGTTGTGACGAACGTTGCAAAAAGAGCAACTTCAACTAGGTCAGTACATCAACATCAACATCACCATCACCATCATCGCCATCATCATCATCATCATTATCCATTATCAAAATTACTTCTTAGTTTTAGACTGACTAGTCAAGCACAATGTTGGTCCAGTATCAATACATGCCAGTGTGTTTTACATCTGTAAAGTAAAACTCTGATACAGAACAAGTCTAAAATTGGTCCCCCTCATTGTTTGGTCTTGTGTTTCATGTCATACTTTTTTATTGAAAAGGTTAAATAAACTAACTAATATGTTTACTCTGATCTATCTCAGATTAACTAGGAAGAATAGTGCAGCCTTTGATAGCTTGTTTGAAGATGAAGGAAAGCAGCAAAAGATAATTGAAAATAAATCAGGAGCCTTACTGTCTGGTTTGGCATATTGCATTTCTTCTTGTAGCATGATATTGCTCAACAAAGCAGTTCTCTCTGGTTATAACTTCACTGCTGGCGTATCACTAATGCTATACCAGGTGAATATGGATCTGAATCAAAATACAGTAGTGCTAATGTATGGCGTCAATGTAATTTCAGAATGAGTTGAGATGAATATGGTGCACAACAACTTTCAGTTTTCAAGTTATTACCATGGCCATCTTCCTCAGTATCATTTAATTATATCAACTTAGCTTAAGCTTTGTATTCTCGGTTGGCTTATGAAATTTACTTGATGTTTATCATGCAGAACCTTGTATGTGTTATCATTATAGTAGCACTCGAATTATGTCATGTTGTTTCGACAGAAAAGTTGACATGGAAATTGGTTCGAGTTTGGATGCCTGTCAATATTATTTTTGTTGGGATGCTTTTGACAGGCATGTACAGGTACCGAACTTCTTTTTAAATAATCTGATTTGAACAGCTAAATCATATCTACCCGTATTATTCTTGGCTGAGTTTTGGTTTAATTGCAACTTCTTTTCAGTTTGAAGTACATAAATGTTGCCATGGTGACGATCCTGAAGAATATGACAAATATTTTAACAGCAATTGGAGAAATTTATGTATTTAGAAAATTGCAAAGCACAAAAGTTTGGGCTGCCCTTTTCCTAATGGTAAGTACTTATTTTGTTTGCTTATGAGGGATCTTTTCCCTCAAAACTTACCAAATTTGTACCTGTACCTCTTGCGACCAGTCTCATTTTTTCTTAAGTCTTATTTAACTTGTTCTTAAATATGTGGTTTTATAACTGAATGGGTGTTTTACTAGATATTCAAGTCGGAGATGTTGTCTTCAATCATTATTGAAATAGGAATATACTGGTATTAGCTAGCTATACAGGAACAAATAGGCTAATCCTTGAACTAAATTTTGATTGACTTTCTATATTGCAATCCTTCAGAATTAAATATTTTTCAATAGCAGAATCAATGAATTATTGTGGGCTTTAATGACAGTTGAATGTGGCAGGTTGTATCGGCTGTATGTGGAGGCATAACCGATCTGTCATTTAATGCTGTGGGCTACACATGGCAAATCTTTAATTGCTTCTTAACAGCAGCGTACTCGGTATATAGTCTTGATGTTGTAGTTGTTGAGTTGTTTTTCTTTTTCATTTCGTTTCATACCCATCACTGGGAACCAGCGCGCAGTTCAATATCAAAATCTGCGAGTATAATATTTTATTTTAATTCAGCAAAAATTTCCTAACTTGGGAGGACAGGTGTTAAATTGAATGTTATCAAAGGCATAATTATGACCTAATTGAAATCCCTGTTGAACATAAACTAAATGAAAACGTACCTACTGATTATACAAGGGAGCAAATGGTTCTCACTTGCATTGTTGAATGCTTTCTAAATATGCAAGTTATTCCTTTAGTTCTTGTGTCACAGATAACATCAATTGTTGTTTCACTTGCACAGCTAACACTAAGAAGAGTGATGGATACAGCAAAGCAGTTTACTAAATCTGGCTCTCTAAACGAAATCTCTATGGTGTTACTAAACAATGCGCTTTCAATACCATTTGCCATTATTTTGATTCTTCTATTCGATGAATGGGAGTACGTTTATAATTCGTAAGCACCGCCCAAATAATCTATTTGTATATATTAGCAAGGACCTCATGTTTAGAGCAGTGAAATGAAATAAGTGAAAATAATTATCATTATGAAAGAAGTCTGCTACTGCTTTATGGGTATGCTCAGTGCCATACTTGTCAAAGTAATCCGAGTACTTGAGTACATTTGTTTGTTTCTTATTTAATATGTCGTGCAAATCTTACATTTGTTGGTTATATTTTCTATTGTATTTTCATTGGTTTGCAGAGAGGTCATCATCATACCAATGTTCTGGTTTATTGCTACAGTAAGCGGTCTTCTGGGTCTTGCAATTAGCTTTACCTCTGTCTGGTTCTTACATCAAACTAGTCCGACAACTTATAGGTACGACTGCTTGCATAAGGGATGATTTCTCGACATTTAATTTTATTTCTGGGCATTCTAACAAATTTTTTGTTTTCCCCATTACAGCCTCATTGGCTCTCTTAACAAGATTCCTCTTTCTGTTGCGGGCATCATGCTATTCAAAGTTCCTGTTAGCGTCCCCAACTTGTTTAGTATACTCTTTGGTAAGGTTTCCTAACATGCATTAGTTAGTTATTCATCTTTAATTATTAGTATTATCATGTCGGAGTCCTTAATGTGATGGCAGCAGATAATGCAATTTCTTTCGTGAGAGCTATTATACTTCAAAATCATGATGCTGAGATTAATTCTTGCTTTTTTAGGGGATATCTTTTTAGATATAATATGAACCATATTAATAATGGCACATTTGTCGCACATCATTTTTTTGGCAGCGGATGTGGAGTCCATGTCTTGGTACTTACATTGGATCCAACTAATTTTCAGGTCTTTTTGCTGGAATATTCTTTGCAAAGGCGAAAATGTCGTAATTTTATAATTCGTGGGTGATTAGCTAATATATGTACTCCCGTTTACTGGGGAAATAATATTGCAATTAGTTTATTCCAGTTTTGATTTCAACAGAAAAGTTAGGGGTATTAAATAGAAGATGTTTGTTTGCCGTTTTGAATTCTTAGTTTGTACCAGAAAACTCCATTGGTTACCATTGGAGAAGTGAGAATAAAACCAATTTAGTAGCAAACTAGGTATTAATTTTCATGTAATAAGCTTGTTCATGGATACGGAATATGTAAGGGTGTTTGTGTAATTTTACTTTTTTTGAATCACACACAACCCAAATCATATGGTAATAAAAAAATGTTCATGCTACCTTTACTGTGCTAGCGGCATATAATTTGTCTTTATGTAAGAAAAAAAAAAAGAGAAAAGAATGGGCAAAAAAAAAAAAATGAAGGGACGATGAAGGTACAGGTATCCCATTGGGCGTTAGAGGCCCAAATCAAATGATTAGTCGATGGATTGATTGATGTGGATGGATGGATGGATGGTTGGTTAGATGGAGTGGATAAGAAGCTTGTGGATGCCTCGTGTTGAGCATTTCATCTGCTCTCGCTCACTTCTCCGCCATAAGCCACAAGATAAACAAGCAACTAGCACAAGTACCAACACCCAAATCAACTCTCAACTCTGTCTCACCTCTCACCACTCAACTAATTGTGAAGACAAAGCTAGTAACTCAACAAATCAAAGCTATATATATATATTTTATTATATTTATAATATAACAGCCTACCAGGAAATCAGGCAAAGGATGGCATCTCTGGGTTTGGGCTTTGCTCTTCCAGCTACCAAGGCTGGGAATGGGATGACATCCAGAGGCAGAGGGAGGAAGCAGACAACATCAGTAGTAGTAGCACCAAGAGCGACCAAAGGCACGACCTCTGTGGGGGCGGGGCCCAAGGAGGAGAAGGGGCCCTTCGACTGGATCATCAGTGGCATGCAGAAGGACGACCAGCTGCTCGAGACTGACCCCGTCCTTAACAAGGTCGACACTGTCCCCAAGTCCAAACCTGCCACCAAATCTCCTGTCTCCGCCCCCAAGACCGACGGTGGCTTCGGCGGCTTCGGTGGCCTCTTTGCCAAGAAATGACAAATGCATATATCTATATAATATTATCTCTCTCCATCTATCTGCGGGATTAAATCTTTGTATGATCCATCTTTGTATTAGTTAATTTTGTCTGTCTTAATTCTTCCTAAATTGATCTTTATTATATGATACGATATAATGTAATGTGATTTGATATGATTTTCTTTTTAGTTTAGTTATTACACATACATGCATTATTCTAATTAATTTAGAGAGCAGGCAACAATAATACAACCCAGAAACCCATAAAAACCATTACTACATTGAGAGCACATCATTACAAAATACTACTAGCTATCAAACTACGGAAGCTAGTGGAGTGGATGAAGAATTAATAGCCTTGTTTTCAAAAAATGATTTCAGAATTTAGAACAAACATATTTAAATTGTTGGTAGTGCATATGTGTGTTACCTAGGGAAATTAAGAAGAAAAACAGCATTAAACTACAACATTCATTCCAAATTATAGCAGCAATTAACATCACAAATTGCAACTAGAATAATACTTAAATAAAATACTATCTAAGCTAAACAAATATGAAACAGTTACAAAATATTACACGATCGGTACAATAAATAGGTTGAATCAATTTAAATTGGATGAATAAAAGATTAAAATGTGTATATATATCCTCCTCTCGATCCACCCAATTTCATTATATTGACTTAGTTAGTAGAAGAGAGGAGTATATAATTAATTTCTATTATTTCATGGAGAGTACATACAATGCTTGATGTATTTCTCACCCTCTCTTATTCATTACACAATCACGGACACTCACTCACACACAAGCTGCTACTCTATTTATACAAGTACAATGTCGGTGATGAAATATCTAGATTCTAACTATTATTTCTACCAACTTTGCCACATCAACCACTATACAAGGCCTTCTCCTCTTCGTGCTTCACGGTCAAACCTGCCAACTGCTTAGCAAGAGCTTCCTGACTGGCCAACAAATTCTCCAGTTCCAGCAGAGTAGGTTACGTTGCTCATCCTTGAATTGCTGTGATGAAGGCGTTGTCCTCATGCCATTTAGGATTATCCGCTGCATTTTATCCTCGCCAATTTTTGCATTGGCATCTAACTGCTCAATCTTCCTACACAAATTCTTAATTTACTTTAAAAAAGTACTCACTTATAACTATGTCACCTTGGGAGATATTCATCAACTCTCTCTCGAGCAGTTGCAGCTGACTTGTATTCTTTCTTGCCAAGTCGGTTAGTCCACTCTAGACTATACTACAAAGCAATAAATAACATGACAAGTCGGTTTGATAAATTCATGAATATTCTAGATGTTGTTTTTGTCTTGGACTTTTTGGTGTTGCTAGTTCAACATTCTTTTCACACTTTGTAGTTCTTATCTCCGACACAACACCTCCCCTCTCTCTCAGTTTTATCTTCTCGAGCGGAGAGGAGAATGAGGGATGGGGAGGAACCAGAGCCGAGCGGAGCCGATTGGAGTTGAAAATGCAGTATCGTCGGAGTTCGGAGCGTAGTCCCCATCTTGATTGGAGCACAACGGTGAGTAGATCTGGCCGTTGTCGGAGCTCGGCGATGGTCAAAGAAGTGGCTCTGGTCGTGGAGCGAGATGGCGATTAAAATATTGCGGTGATTAACATCTCGATTGGAGCGCGACAGTGAGTAGATCCGGTTGTCGTCGGAGCGCGGCGGTAGTCGAAGAAGCGAAAAGGTCGTGGAGGAGATGAGGATTAGAATACTATATTAGTTTAGAAGATTTTATTAAAATAAAAAAATAAATTTAGAAATTACGGTCATTTGACCTATTGTAAAATACGTTTTTTATCAATGAAATTATTAATTGACATTAAAAGTCACTAACCTTAAAAAAAAAATGTGTATATATTACATAGGATGTGATGCAGTATGTGCAGATTGTAGTTGAGGATGATCTATACATCAATGACCCCTATGCGAATATATGTATAATGAAGTTAAATAACTTTCAATGTTGTAAGAATTGACATTTAGTATAATGGTAAAGTTAATGCTCTATGTGTGGGAGGTCACATATTCGAAATTCAAATGTAAAATCTCTAGTGAATATTAAAATAGTTGGATGAGTTGATCCTAATTTTACTATAAAAACCTCTTGCGGTAAATGAGGGGATTCGATTAGGGCCATCTACCCAGTTGAAGTTGTTTAATATATCTTGTGACTTTTGTGGAAATTAATTTTTTAAAGACTAATAAAACCTAATTAATTGTTTTATATTTTGTATTTATTCAAGACCTACGTTGTTTTGTTTTGTATTTTGTGTTTTTGTATTTAATGGAAGAAAGAAAGAAGAAAGAGAATAGCATAATTTTATGAGTAGAACTAGGGTGTTTCTAAGCTCACCAAGCCTCTCGTGAACTCAACTCTAAAACTTATCGAATTGACTTCAAACGACATTTTCAAACCGTTAGATGTTCAATTTATATTAAAATGTGCTTGGAGACCAAATTTTACATTTTTTGAAATTTTTTTACTATTTATTAAGTCGGTTTGAAAACCACTGTTTTCTAATGGTGCATAATTTTAATAAAAATAACGGTTTTCAAACCGGGTTAATAAATAGTAAAAAAGTTTCAAAAAAAAGTAAAATTTGGTCTCCAAGCACATTTTAATATAGATTGAACATCTAACGGTTTGAAAATGTCATTTGAAGTCAATTCGATAGGTTTTAGAGTGGAGTTCACGAGAGGCTTGGTGAGCTTAGGAACACCCTAGTTCTACTCTATTATATAAGTCTTATTTAACTCATCTCTATTCTTATATTAAGCACATAGATGTCTTGATTTATTAATGGCTTTGATTAAAAGATGAAATTTCGGATTGAATATAAATCTTCCGATCAAATATTCTGATTATATGCATTCTTTTTATGTTTTTTTACATGTAGAAGTTGAAATTTATTTATACACTTACTCTCTCTCTATATGCAAATTATATCATCTATTTAATTGGTCATGATTTCTTTCTATTTTTTATATATCATTTAGGAAAATTTTGAATTAATTGATAATTGATTGGTGATGTCTTTATTTATTTCTATTTTTATATCATTTAAGGAATGTTGCTTGTTATTAATATATCAGTGTAGATGTCATTAGAGGTGCTACTTCTACCCGATTACCCGGATCCTATTCGGAATTGACCCGAATCCGATTAATTTGGATAGGATATGGTTTAAAAAATATAACTAGTTAAATTATGGGTACGGTTACAAAATTAATAATTTAATATCCGATCCGAACCGAAACCGATATTATAACAGATAGGA
The DNA here is from genome assembly GCA_025461125.1 of Carex kokanica. Taxonomy (NCBI): domain Eukaryota; kingdom Viridiplantae; phylum Streptophyta; class Magnoliopsida; order Poales; family Cyperaceae; genus Carex; species Carex kokanica. The sequence goes on along the minus strand of JAJGRX010000945.1, from coordinate 708,729 downwards.
TATGGGTTTGATTTAATTATCCGACCCATAACTGAACCGACTCGATACCCGTATAAATACCCGATAAAATGATAATATCATTCTTTATAATTATTTACTATAAAAACATATATTAATAACTATAAAGACTCTCATGTATTACAGCGATTAGCAAAATAGTAAAGACTCTCATTTATTACAGTGATTAGCAAAATAGTAATTGGGATAATATACTTGCAAATATTGAATCGATAGGATAATATTTTTTTAATTTAAATAGATTACAAATTAATTTAAGGTTATTATTTTTATTTTGCTATGTAGTATGTTATATTGTATTATTTATGAACAAGAAAAATAGTATAATTAGTATTTTGGAGCAACTTTTAATTTATATTATAATAATATATTACGTGACATGTTTAAGAAATTATAATTATATTTAAACATAAAGGGTTTCTCAAAATTGTAACATGTAACTGCTACGGATTCGGACCTAATAATCCACAAACAAGTTATGAGATAGGTATCCGAATCCGGAACCAACCTGATTTAAAAATAATAAGTATATGGATCAAAATTCAAATCCGAACACTTCTATGATACGGATTCAAATATAATAGTATCCAGATCCTACCCTACTCGATAGCATCTCTAGATGTCATATAAGAAATATTATTTATCATTTATTATAAATTTTTTATAAAAATATATCATTTTGTATTTTTATTCGCTTATAGTATATTCTCATTGTAAGGCACGCACACGATACTTATATTATTACAGCTCAATAATGGTATTTTTCTTCCTTTTCTTTATTAACGAAATGTTAATATTAATGGCAGCTCAATAATGGTACCAGTTAGAGTGGAAAAAATGGCACAGCGGAGCCGGCTCCGTCATGGAACGGCACGGCACGTGTGTCGGTTACGTGTCGTGACTCGCGTGTCTCGTGCCGTGACCATTCGCGTACCGTGACCAATTGTTGGCAAAGAAGACACAGTACGGCACGGCACGGAACACGGAATGGCACGAGACATGCAAGTCACGAAACGGTAAACACGCCAGTCACAGCAGTCACGAGGCAATACACTAACATACCTTCCTATAAGGTATAATTTTATTTTAATTAAAATATTTACATTTAAATTTCAATTAAAACATTTGAAATTTAAAGAATCGTTTCATATATTTTTTTTAAAATGTTAAATGCGATCAAACGTGGCTAACACACGTTTGGTCACGACACGACTTAGTCACAGCACGACTTAGTCACGGCACGCGAGTCACACTGTGGGTGTGACTCGCGTGCCGTGACCACTCCTTGTAATTTTTGTCACGGCACGGCACGTGACCAAAGTCACAGTGTATTAGTCATGGCACGGCACGTTTTTCACAGAGTACCAGTGATAGATGTGTTGACTGAGTGAGTCTGAGAGTTGGTCCAGCCCATTGATCTGATTCAATTAACACTTGGATTCCAAACTCCCAAGTAATAAATAAATAAAATATATATAAAGAATGGAGACGCATATGATATCATATCCCCACCGTCAATTATATCAATCCACAAAATCCATTGTTTGTTTGCTTTGCTTTGCTTTTTATGAATAAATAATATAATTAGAAAGAGGGGGATCGAATTCAGGGGAAATCTGAGAATGGGGGGCAACAGCAACAGCAATTGCAGCGCTAAGGTGGCGACAGTGTCGGATCTGCTGCAGCGGGCGGCGGCGTCGTGCCTGTCTCAGAGGTTTCTTCCCGGCACCCGCGCTTTGGACGAAGACGGATGGAGCTCCGAGGAGGAAGCTCTCAACTGTAATGAGAATGAGAGGAATGTGAGGGAGAGGGACTCCAACGAGAGAGAAGACTCCATTGCCAGAGCCATTGCGAGAGAGAAGGACGAGGAGGAGGAGGAAGAGGAGAAGCGCCTCCGATTGTGGGAGGAGGACAAGGACAAGGACAAGGACAAGGACCAGGACCAGGACAAGAACCCCCTCCTCTCAAGCACCACCTCCGACCAGCAGGATTTGAAGAAACTGGAGGCTCTGCTTGCTCAAGTCTTCGACTCCGTCTCTTCAGTTAAACGGGCCTACCGGACCCTCCAACAGGCCCACTGCCCCTGGGACCCCCACAAGATGCACGCTGCTGATGCAGGCGTCGTCTCTGAGCTACGCAAGCTTGAGAGGCTTCGTGACCGATTCAGACGCGGCAGGGGCAGAGAGACGGGACCTGTAGCGGCACCCTCCCTCAATGAGGCGGTCGCGCCATATGAAGCGGCACTGGATGACTTGAAGAAGCAGCTAAAGGTGAAGGAGGCCGAAGCGGAGAATCTGCGGCAGAAGCTCCGTAATTGTGAGGCCTCATTTTGTAGGAGGGGGCAAGGGCAATGTCGCTCCACCCATTCAAACAGATGGACAAAAGGAGGACCACCTCTAGGAGGAGGAGGAGGAGGTAATAACACTTCAATTTGTTTGAGACACATAAGAAGTGAGCAGTAGCTCTAACCCCACCACTGCCATCAAGTGATGTTGATGTACTTCCATAATTTAGTTTGCTAATTAAATCAACTCATGCTTGCAGTACCCAGTACCAACTGACTCCCTGCACTACAAGTGGATTTGGCACTTAATGATGTTTCATATAACAACCAGTAAATGCATATCATTTGATGTATTACAGGTGGAGTACAGGGCACCCCAATTCCAGAGCTATTTGTGGTGTGTATGCACCAGGTGAAATCAGCATCCAAGTATTTTGCATCCCAGCTACTTGTCCTGATGCGAGAAGCCCGGTGGGACATTCCTGCTACCATCCAAACTCTCATCCCCGTTGCCGCAGTAGGCTCTGCATCCAATCTCCCGTCTCAGCATCCAAAGTACGCTCTGGAGGCGTACGTTACCAGCCGCCTCTTTCATGGCTTTGAGCACGAATCATTCTACATGGATGGGTCGCTCGCCTCGCTCCTTGACCCAGCTGCCTTCCGCCGAAGCTGCTTCTCTCAGTTCTGCGACATGCGAACCATGGACCCCACCGAGATGCTGGGTGTGTTGCCGACATGTCAGTTCGGCCGTTTTGCTGCCACTAAATACCTCTCTGCAGTCCATGAGAAGATGGAAGAATCTCTTTTCGGTCATAAAGAGCAGCGACAGCAGGTTGTTGCTGGGACCCACCCGAGGACAGAATTTTATGCGGAGTTCCTTCATATGGCAAAGGCCGTGTGGATGCTGCATTTGTTGGCGTTTGCGCTTGATCCAGCGCCAACCCATTTTGAGGTTAGGAAGGGAGCAGAGTTCCAGCCAGAGTTCATGGAGAGTGTTGTGAGGTTCCAAAGTGGGCGTGTGCCAGCTGGATCGGTTGTTGCTTTTTCAGTTGCACCAGGTTTCAGGCTCAGCAACGGATCCGTGGTTCGTGCTAGGGTTTATCTCAACTCTGGAAATCCAGGGCAGTAGGATTAATCCAATTTAGTTGGATTTTCTTTGATTTTAGTGTAATCTCAGAGCATATGCTGGTAGCAGTTAGAATCATTTGCAAAAATAATAAGCGAGTTGATCTGGTCAATTGAGTTGGCGTTCTGTTTTTTATTATTATTTTTTTCTTTTTAATACTTTATAAGACTGGCTGGTACATCTTCCACGTCAATGTAACTGTCTATGTGATATGATATAATTGGTAAATTAGTACATATGGGAGTATTGCTAAATTTGGAAAAAGAACCTATGTCCGATGTATAGGTTTGTACTGTACATAGGCAAAAGCAGACCATTTGTAATGATAAAGATTTTTTTGTCGAAACTTAACATGCCTGACAGAGTCCAAAAAAGAAAGCACTACATTGAGCATGTTATCAGAGTGGATGAAATAAGAAACCATAACCAGAGAAAATTACGACAATCTATCTATCTTAAATAAGATAATCGTTCAGATTTTTCAAATGACAAATAACAATTGCATAACTATAAAGTACAACGTTGTTAATATTCCTTGAGTCAACAACTACCCTAAAACCACTTTTGGGGGTTGTAGATAGCTCTGAAAAGGAAGGAACAATGAGATATTTATATTAGACCTCAACAGAATGAATCACTATTAATGTAAAAAGAATTTTATAACAACAAAAGGGGTCAAATTTTGGAGATGACTCTTTACTAGTTAAAAAAATCACAGTCAATTTGCATCGGCTAGAAGGAAGAAGACATCACGTCAGATAGCGAAGGATCCCAATTGAAACCAAATTTTGCGAAGAGAAGAAAATAAAGCGTCAAGGAAGGGTAAAAAACATTGATTTTAGTCTTCAAGGAAGCCCTTCTCCTCTAAATAAGAGACAACTTGACTCGCCATGGCTGACGGAGAGGGGCATGCACCTTCTTCCTGCTTTATTTCTATCTGAACAAAATTAATTGAAAACCTCTGTCAATAAACTCTGAAATTCTAGGAATTTGATTTTGATGACAACTAGTTACTTATTCTCTTCGATTCTGAACAGAAAATTTTACGCAGAAGATTTTATTTAAAAGAATTTGAACATAAGAATTTCACCAGCCAGCCAGCCATACACAGAAAGAGAGCTTGATGTACGAACATGCTGCAAGCAAAAACAAAAGCTAGAGCAAAAGAAGTAATCAAGTACCTCACAATTCAACGGTGGCTCATAGGGGTCATCTATTCCGGTAAAACCTGGAAGAAATCAGTTAAGTACCCTGATTATCTGACTTTCAGACAAATGAACCAACTAATACGTACATATTCCAAGCCGCATGAACCAGAAAGGTTCACCCTATTACCAACAACAGAGGATATGTAGTTAGCCAATGTTATAGCCAAATGAACACAAAATCAGCTCCAGGGTATGAAAACTGAACTGGTAATCTAAGTTAAAATAGATACATTTCTTCCAAAACAAAGTTAAAATAGATACAAGAACCCTTGCTCTCCAGCTCTCCATAAGATATAGACAGATTGAAAATAAGAGAGACCTTTAATTTTGCCTGCACGGGCAAGCTTGTAAAGGCCCTTGGGGTCCCTCGATTCGCACACTTCCAATGGCATATTCAAGAAAACCTGCCATTGTTTTAATATAGAGATGTACATGAGGTCGTGTGAATGAAAAAGAGAAAAGATAATAAAATAGATTGAAGATGAAAGAGGGGCCAGACTTCAATAAAACTTGCATCAGGTAAGATTGCACGGCAGGAGTCACGATCCCTCCTGTAAGGGGAGATGAGGCTTGCAATGCAAATGAGGCCTGCATCTGCAAACAGCTTGGCCACCTCGCCTGGATCATTTAAAAATTTAATGTGATATGATATGTTATAATATGAATCCCTTCCCTCATCCTTTATACCAATAGATTGAATAGATGACCGATTTCAAAGATTTCCAGTTTTTATTTTTTTTAAAAAAAAAAAGATTGAATGGATGACAATGTGATGATCAATTGATTTCTATTTCTAGAAAAGGAGGAGGAGCGCTCACCGACACGGCGGATATTTTCAGTGCGGTCGTGGGCAGAGAAGCCAAGGTCCCTGTTGAGGCCGTGCCTGAGGTTATCGCCGTCGAGTACATAGGTCAGCTTCCCGCGCGAGTGCAGCTCGTGATCTAGCGTACATGCCAGCGTGCTTTTCCCTGCATTAAAACATTAATTAATTAATATCAAGCATAAATATCAAAAAATTAATAGAAAACACAATACCTGAGCCACTGAGGCCGGTGATCCAAACGACGCATCCCTTTTGCTTGAGCAGCCTCTGGCGATCTCCCCTCCCCACGGCGCACTCGTGCCAGAATATGTTGTTCCTCCCCATCATCCCATTTGTCCCTATCCCTGTTCCCGCCGGCGATCCCATCCCCTCAATTCAATTCTCAAATCAATTCCCAATCTTTTCCCTTTGCTTTCCTCCTCTTCTTTTTCTCTAATAAAAGTAGAGAATGCATTGAATATGAAGCAAAACCTGGCCCTGCCTCACGAATTCAGATCCAGTGCAATACCTGACTGAGTAGAATGAGATCTGACTCGTCAGTTTTAACCTGGCACAAATCTCAAAACCAACACCGAGGCACCGAATTCCAATCGTTCGGCTGGGAGTTTATTGGAGCTCATTGTGCTCAGTGAGGTACCTTCGTTCCTGGCTCACTACCGCACTACAAGTTCCGACCCCAGTCTCCTCGTTTAAATTGGGCCCATTCATACAGTAGCAAAGTGCATAGGCAGGCTTTAGCCTGTGAAAAGCCGAATAATACCCACTCTACTCCGAAATAATTAAGGCCAGGGCAATTTGATTGCTTCATCTTTTAGTTTCCGTACCTAGCAGATGCAGCTTTTGTACTTTTCTTCTCGTAAATAAAATTTAACCCACCCTGCATTTCAGCATTTGTCACGAAATAAATTTGAAATACGAGTAGGTTCACAAAAAAAAAAAAAACCAGAAGAAACGAAAAAGGCACTCTTATGAACAACCAAAACAATACATGACGCAATGAAGAGTAGGGCTGCAAAAAAAAGTTATGAACTCTGCTTCCAACCTTAAAAAAAAAAAAATTATGAATTCATAACTCGCTCGCCAACTGCTCATTTACAACTTGAGTCAGTTCCAACTCGATTTGGCAGACTCATTTAATTAATGAGCTATGTTTGATCATACCCGACTCACTCATAACAACTCGAATTACACAAATATTTGCCACAATAGGTCCCATGTCCTCTATTCTAAATGACTGCTCAGACTCACATACCCAAATCCAACTCTACTTGACCAAATTCGGACCCAAACCATAAATGACATTATAAACGAGTTGTGAGCCAATTCGAGTTGGTAAGGAGCTAAACCCGAATTACGTTTACAACTTGTTATTGTCATCCCAACTCGAGTTGACTCGCTCATTAACTTAATGAGCTGAGCATAAGTTGGGAGTAAATCGCTCAAACTCGGCTCATTTACAAATTGAAGAGAGGGAGAAATAACAGCCAACCCACGTGAGACCATAATCAGCATTCAGCAAAGCTGCAGAAATAAAGGGAAAGGGAAAAATACAAGCACAACAAAGAACTACCTAGACATGATAAGTATACTGGCATTTCATTTGGCTTTACTTTCCAAACTCAGAAACAATCCAAGTGACAAACTTTAGGACCTATCTCGAAGATTAACATCACAGAAATAAACAAAAAAAATTGTATTCATCTTTTCATGCTATGCATTCATCCTGAATACCTTTCAGGCTACTGGTTAAAGATAATCACTATTTCATTACAAGCCCTCTCCAGGTCCCCTACGGAATGTACCTACTTCTACTCTGCTTTTGCATCATGAGTAATGTAGCCTTTGATGAATAAACGCAAATAAAAATACATTGTAAGATCTGTGCGGGTATGAGCCACTGGCTGCTATGCTACCGTTAAAATAGTCATCACACTGCTACGTGCTCGCATCACTTTGCTTCAGAGAATGAATTATGCAGTGACAGCATCAATCTGATCAATATCCAGCTCCACAGTGCTCTCCTTTCCAAACAGTAGGAGCTCGACTGTTGCCTGAGGAAGATGATGCTTTTTATCAATCAAGTAATAATACAGTAGCAAAGTGAAGTAGGTAAATTCCATTAATGGGTTTTTACTTTCTTGACAATTTTCCCGAACGGAACTTAATATATATAGACCCTCAATGAGGTCCCTTCATTTGTGCTGCTGTGTTTATCATAACAAACAGGATGAGATGAATTGGTAATTAAATTTGTTTCATTTCACTAGTGTTTATCAATAGTTGAATACTGTAGCAATGCATGACAATGTAATATTAATTACAGAGAATTCATTTCTTTCTACGGAAAAGTCGTCATATTAATTCCAACTCTAGTCACGACCAGTTAGTATGCAGAAGAGATACCAAGTTCAGTGGGAACAAACCTTTCGCTTCTTAAGGTGTAATTCCTTGAGGCAACCAGTGTAATCTGCAAATGGCCCCGAGAGAACACGAACACTGACCCCTGGTAAAAGATAAGCATGATTTAGCTTTTTACTTCGAGGAGTTTTTTTAATTCCTTCTTCCTGCTCTTTAAATGCTTTATCAACAGCTTCTTGTTCCTCTTTTTCTCGTAGGAGAATAGCTTCTAATTCATCAGCACTTACGGGTCTTGGCTTGGTAAAATATTCTTCATGACTGCATAGATTGAAATGAGTCAGTTTGGCCCGAGCAAAAGAAGATTGATTAAAAAAAAAACAAGAAGATTGATTAACTTTATTACAGTATATCCATTGCACTTGAATGTTTTATTGTAATTAAAATAAATCAAATTATATTAAATGAGCAGACATGAAAAATTAATTACCTAGCTTCGATTTGAGATCCAACAAAACCACCAATGCCTTGACAATTTTTAACAAAGTCATGGACCTGGCGGTCCAATATGCAGTGCAGATACATAGTTCCTGGAACAAGAGGCTTCTGCTTGATAAGGATAGCGCCATCCTTTGATTTCCTTCTATGACGGATGGATGGATTACAAATCTGGTTGAAATTAGAGTGTGAGACAAGGGGCAGACCATGAAACATGCATAGATGCATAGGATAGATACGATACCTTGAATTGGACCTGAGGGAAGGTAGTGGAAAGAGAGCGGGCGAGAAGTGTGGCGATTTCAGAAGTACGGATTGTTGAGACCCGGAGGGCCCACCATTGGGGTCCAAGCTGAGTGAGGCCATTGATGCTGAGCTTCTTGGCCCTGCTGAGCTGCTTCTTTTTCTTATTGATCTATTAATGTTTGGGCAATTCAATTGAGAGTTGAGAGAGTTGAGGTTGATTGATTAAAATTGGAATTAAAAGGAAGGGTGTGAAGAATAGCTAGGTAGGTAAGTACCTACCTTGGCCTCGACGAGCAAGCGCTCCTCCACCTGCTCCCTCCAGTTCGAAGCTCTATGTCTAACGGCGCCGCCATCGGAGTCGGACTCGGACTCGGACTCGGAAGCAGTGTGGGACTCCCTGCGGTGCTGGCGCAGTCGCCTGCGCTCCCGGGCCGTAAGTTCACCCGCGGCAGCTTCACTCACACATCTCAATCGCAATCTCAATGCTCGAGCACTAGAGTTTGAGGCGATTGAGGAGGGGAGGAATCGGGATTGGGAATGCCAAGGCGGGAGGAGCATACCCGGACCCGTACTCCTAATAACCATATCCATATTAGATAGAGCTCAGAGCCTCAAGAAGAGGAGAGCATAGAAAGATTGGGTCGTTTCAGAATTCTAATGCTAATTATAATCTAACACCATATTGCACTTCAGTCTTACAAGTAGCAAGTTTTCATGCGTCTATCTGCATTTTAAACCAACAACAATCATATTTCTTATATTGTTAGAGATTTCATTTTTATTTCATTTTTATTGAATTGAGAAATAAAGAATTTGTAGTGTACTCACCTAAACTTTTAAAACAACCAAATTCTCTATAAAAATATCATAATGCTCAATATCTTGCAAAAGCTTAACATTTTCTCTATCCCCTTTTTATTTATTTGACATGGTACTTTAATTATTTTAAAAATTAAATGACAAATATACTCTTTTATTTTTAAATATAGGTGTTCCTTAAATTTGTAACATTAATGAATAAGAGATAAAGTCGTCATTTTTATTAATATCCAACATTAAATAGAAATTAATAAATATACCTAGCTTAGTTGGGTTTTGTTAAAAATGTCCAAACCGGTCATTTAATGGCTGGTCCTCCAATTTTTTTTTAGAGATTATGAAGAGCAAGATGCTGAAATCTAACAATAAAAATTTGATTTTTTTTTAATATTTGTTAGATTACTTTTTTTGATGTATAATTAGCATATTTATACTAAATACGCTAAATTACTTGAAATTATGTTAAATTACGGTAAATTGCACTAAATTATGGTAAATTACGCTAAACTACGCAAATTTCGCTAATTATAATGAAATACGCTAAATTACACTGAACTACGCAAAATTACACTAAATTCGGCCGATTTTGTGCGTCTTTCATAAATCGTAAAAAATAGTAAAAAAAATTCAAAAATAGTAAAAATTAATATTCTACAAATTCATTATGTAACTAATTTACTGAGCTACTTAGATCGAATAATATAAATGAAAATCTTAATCGGAAACTTCAACTCAAGTTTTGAGGCTCTTCTCTTTATTTTTTGGCAATTCTGAATTTTAAAAAATAGCATAGCTATCACTAATGCATGCGTATTTTCGCAATCTTTCTGAAAAGTGGTCATTTGCTGAAATCGGACACTCGAGCACCGTTTTATGGTCGTTTGAAGTTTCGTCGTTATTTTTCGCCTTCTTCAGTGAAGATATCGTTCCTATTCATATGTAATTTAGCGTAATTTACCGTATTTCATTAAAATTAGCGTAATTTAACATAATTAGCATAATTTAAAGTAATTTAGTGTAATTCAGCGTAATTTAATAATTTAGCGTATTTTAGTATAAATATGCTAATTATACCTCAAAAGAAGTAATCTAACAAATATTAAAAAAATCGAATTTTTATTGTTAGATTTCAGCATTTTGTTCTTTATAATCTCTAAAAAAAAAAATTAGAGGACGGCTATTTAATGGCTAGTTTGAAATAAAAATAGAGATTGGCCATTAAATGGCCGGTTTAGACATTTTTAACAAAATTCAGCTTAAGCTGGATATATTTATTAATTTCTATTTAATGTTGAATATTAATAAAAATGACGGGAGATGAAGAGTCGCTTCATCTTTGCGCCTAATATTTCTTTTCCTATACTTAAAGTCGTTTTCCCACCTATAACTCATGTACATCTGATCATCTTCTTTCTTCTCACCGGTATTTCCTGTGATAAATCTCTTTTCTTCCTCAATAATTAATCACGACTCAAAACCTTCGATGAAGCTACAATATCTAGCCACAACCATTCCAATCAAATTAAAAATCCACCTTCGAGTTCAACCGTGAGAAGTTGCGAATAAAGAGAAAAGAGAATAAGCACGTTGACGTGAGTTAAAAGTAAGTCCGAGATTTTCTATGTCACCACCTCAATAATTCAAAATTAAACAATTACTACACATATTTTTAAAATTGAGTTTTTATCATACACGTCTCAGGAGGTGCTCCAATTTTTTTTTAGTGCGTCAGCTGGAAATACGCACCAAATTTTTTTTTTTTTTTTGTTATGTTATGTTATGTTATGTGTATAATTTGTAATATAAAACGTTGATCAGATTATGCGTATAATTTGTAGTAATTTGCGCACTAACTTATTTACTACAAAATGCTGTTCAGATTGTGCGTATAATTTGTTGTAGTAATGTTTAGTTCAAATTTAGTACAAAATTTTATCTGTTAAACAAGTGCATTTTTATTTTCTACAATTTCTCCGTCAAATTTGATGCGTATATATAATTCTAAACACCACAGAACAAAATAGAATAAAAAAGAAAAAAATCTAGTCCAAAAATTTCAAACATAACCGAACAAAACTAAAAAAAAAAAAAAAATGGTGCGCATTGTTGCACATCCTCAACTAGCGCACCAAAAAAATTTGTTGCGCATCCTGAGTGTGGTAAAAAACTAAAAACTCAATTTTGAGCCAAAGGGTGGTGGTTGTTTAATTTTGAATTATTGAGGTGGTAACTAAAAAAAATTTGAAAAGTAAGTACTAATTTTTTTTATTTCTTCTAGTATTAAGCCAAAAAACAGTCGAATATTTTAATATTAGTTTTGCAACACCACATTTTGTAACTTTTTCTAGCATAAATGCATCTTTTTATAAAATAATATAGTGAAATGTGACGGATATTATATCAGTGAACAACAACTAACAAGGTAAAAAAAGAAATATTATTTTAGAGAAGTCGAGGACTATTTATTTGAACGAGACAGGATACAGTGTAGATGATCGTTAGAAGAAGTAAGTTCTATCTAGAAGATGACACTTGAAAGCTCTTGTTGCTTTTTACATACAAGTATTTTAGTTCTCCGTCTTCTATTCAAATTGAGGATAGCATTAGTTACATATTGATGCTCTCAATGTACGAGAAGAAGAAAAAAGTTACAATATATATAAATACAGATAAGATTATAAATTTAGAAATGGAGTAAGGATAGATGAAAGTGAAAGATTTTACAAATTGTCCTATTTTGCAAAATGTTTAACGGTAGGCACGGAGTTATCAATAGTTTAAAAATTAAAATATTAATATTTAAAAGATTGCTTCTTAAAAAAAATTAAAATTCTTCAAAAAATATTTAAAAGATTGGAAATAGACAACTAAATGAATTTCCCTTTTTTTTTGGGGAAAGCACGTAGATAATGAAGGAAAAACGTGACGTGACTTGGTGACGTCACAGCATGGCACGTGATTAAAATTTATCTTTACGTGATGTTACTAACATAGTAGAAAGATAGTCACGCCATGTGAATGATCATGTTATGTGTGATCACACTGTTCAAATAAAATCATAACGAATTATATAAAAATAAGAAACTATTACAAAATAAATTATAATTAAAGAAACAATGTTGAAAAATTGATCACATCGACACACGAGTCACGTCACGTGATAAATACACGTGACGTGATGAAACTGGTAGCAACTTGACTAATTTTCTTCTCTATTTGTGGTCAATTTGATTGAAACTTAAAATGAGTTTGTTATGCCATGACAAACTGAAAGCCAAAAAACCTAACTCAAAGTACAATAGTTATGCCTAGACCGATTTTTTTATTAATAGAAAAAACAAAACAAAAATAACAACAAAAGAGAACAAATTCATGAAATCTCAAAATATAAGAAGATTGTTATAACGTCCATATAATTCAAAAACAGTCCGCTAGAACAGGAAAAAAAAAAATCTCTAGCTGTCAAGCTCTATAACGTCCAGACCATTGGAGAAAAGAAAAAAAATGATGTTGGATTGTTGGTACTGTCAAAAGAACTGAAACTAATTGCCTGATCATACCCATATCTTGATGACAAATTGCAAAACTAATATGTTTGGTGGTGAATTTATATCACATGATGAATATATTTCTGTTTGGTTGCTATTTTATAAACGTTAGGTGTTCGATAAAAAGCCAGACAAAAAAAAAGAGCCTGGCCTACTTGAAACGAACGAAAGAAAGATATAGAAGTAAAACTGACAGCTTTGGCTGTATCAAGAGTACTGTTAACGCCCTGGTCAAATGCATAAGCGAGCATATCATGTGCTTCCTTCTCGGTATTCTGCTCTCCAAATGTCATTTATGGAGGAAGCACCAACAATCCAACATTAATTTAGGGGAGACATTACTAGCATGAAACATTGGTGTATATTAGAAAACAAAGGAGAAGAAAGAGACGGTACCAAGGTGACTTCGCTGACCGAGATTTTTATTAATACCCTAAAAAAAAAAAAATATATTAAAAATGTCCTCAATTTTAAAAAAAATTTAAAAATGCCCTAACCGCCCAGTGAACAGGCGGTTCACTCTACCTACCCAACCGCCCCTTCACTGGGCGGTTCTCCTACTCTACCCAACCGCCCAGTGGTTGGGTGGTCCGCTATGAAATTTTTTTTTGGCCTTAAGGCCGCTGGTTCCTTCTCCCTCCCTCAAACCCTACCCGCCCCCCCCTGTTCCTCCTACCCGACCCGAGCAGCCCCCCCCGACCACCCCCGCCCACCCCCGCCCACCCCCGGCCTCCCCTCTACCCGGCCACCCTACCCTCGGCCTCCCCTTCCCCCCCCTCTTCCCGTTCTCTCCTCCTCTCTACCCGGCCGCCCCTCCCCTCCCCTACCCCGCCACCACCCCCTCCACCACCCCCCTACCCGAACCAGCCCCTCCCCCACCGGCCACCCCTCTCTCCCTCTCTCGGCCACCCTCTCTCTCTCTCTCTCTCGACCAACTTTCTCTCGATCGGATTTTTTCTGGTACGTTTATGTAAATTATTAATTTATTTTTTTATAGAATTAAGCGGATTTAGTTTGGAAATTGAATTGCCGTATGCGGGTTGTTGATTTTCCCGACGCGATGAAGTTGATAAAAATTAGAGTTTAGAGTTCAGTTTGGAAATTGAATTGCCGTGTGCGGGTTGTTGATTTTCTCGACGCGAGTAAGTTAAATTAGGGTATATAAATTAAATTAGAATTTAGGTTTTATGCCGGGGATGAGAGACGGAGCCTCCACATGCCACGATATCCGGAGGCCAGACAGCACGATGACGAGGCCAGTGGGAGTGGAGCACAGCATGCAGATGCCTATGCATCTGCTATATTTGGCACACCGCCTCCTCCGCCTACGTATCCATCGACCTGGGAGCCATGGGAGGTGCCTACTATGCCGCCTATCCCCCCACTGGTGGAGGATCCGTGGGCCGAGGCGGATACAGCCGCACAGGAGGAGGAGGTTCACGTCAGGCGTGTACAGCCGCCTAGGGACCGTCATCCACCTCGTAGGTTGGATCTCTCTGGTCGTCGCCCTCGCCCTCGACGTTAAGTTTTTTTATGTTTTGTAGTTTGATAGATTTCTACTATTATGTATTCGGTCTGGACTGTTTTGCATGAGTTGTGGACATTTATTTTACGTAGTTTGGATTTTTTTTTTTTGACTTCCGATTTAGATTACATATTTTTCACTGTTTATCACGTTAGCCAAATCGACAATCAGTACAACAGCCGTATAACCGCATCAAAACTCAACTCACTTTTATTGAAAATTACAATAAAAAAAATTAAGCACTTTCCTTCATTTTTATATAAAATCTACAATAAAAAAATATATATCAATATATATTTCCTTACAATAATATATATCTTAGTAAACCAAAATATATCTTAAACAATATATACATCTTAAAAAAAAATATACCAATATGTATTTCCTTATAAATATATATATCTTAAAAAAAATATATATATCTTAACATGAAGGAAAAATATATATCTTAACAATATATATATCTTAAAAAAGAAAAATATATCTTAACAATATATACATCTTAAAATATATATACATCAATATACATTTCCTTATAAAAATATATAAAATCTGAAAAAAAAAAAAAAAAAACACTGAACCGCCCCACCTCTGGGCGGTTTTCTGGAGGAGGTGGACCGCCCAGAAATAGGGCGGTTTTCTACCATCAGTGGACCGCCCCATTATGGGGCGGTTAGGGCATTTTTAAAATTTTTTTAAAACTGAGGGCATTTTTAATATTTTTTTTTTTTTAGGGTATTAATAAAAATCTCGGCTTCGCTGATGAGGAGGTCAGAATAAATAACCTAACATTTTTTTTTCAGTCTGGATGTTATAGATCTTGATGGCCTAATTTTTTTTTTTTCCAGTTCAGTTGATTAGCAATTTGGATTAGGTTAAGGTTTTTAGATATTTTGAACGTTATGGACAATAACATCTCGATATTCCTATATTTCAAGATTTCACGAATTTGTTCCTTTTTGTAGGTATTTTGTTTTTGTTTTTTCTATTAATAAAAAAATCGGTATGCCTAGATGACTGAGTCCGCATCGTCTGCATTAACTCAAAAGAGCATCTTTTGAGTTAATGTATTCCGGCCGTCTGATTTTAAACATAGCTAATCCGGCATCCGCAAATAACACATAAGTTCTTTAATATTCGTAAGGATCTAATCCGTACGATTTTTAAAGCTCATTGAATGGTTTAGATGCATTAACTCAAAAGATTCTATTTTGAGTTAATGCTGAGGATACGATTTCTAGATGACTAGATTACAAGACTGGATCTGTATCCTCTGCATTAACTCAAAAGGGAATATTTTGAGTTAATGAATTTCAACCGTCTGATTTTAAACGGAGCCAATTCGGCTCGTGTCTATAACATATGGGCCCTTTAATATTAGTGCAGATCTAGTTCGCACAAATCTTAAAATAAATCGAACAGTCAAGATTCATTAACTCAAAAGATTCTCTTTTGAGTTAATGCAGAGGATATGAATTCTACAAGACTACCCTATTCCAAAACGCATCATTGATGTACTCCTTTAACCAATTTGGTTGTATGGCACCCGATGAGTACAAGTATACAAGCATCTGATCAGAAGATGGTTTTTCCAGCCACCATTTTGGTTGTATGGCATCATATAGCGCCACGATTCCCGAACATTGCTCTTCTTCCATGGATTAATTAAATTAGATGATGTTTGATGTGTTGGAATGCGTAATCTACTATAACATTTGTTATTAAAAATTATATTGAAATTGATAAATTCAAGGAACTTTTATTTATTTAATAATGTATACGAGAGATGATAAGAAATAATCTTTGGATTGAAACTCGAGAAAAGGAAAGTAAAGGAAAAAAATCTTACAAGAACAAGTCAACAGTTAAATTTAAATTCTACACGGAACTGTTTTCTAGAATTATTATTTATTATTAGTAAGAAGAAAAAAAAATGAGATAGGAGTAGGTCCGATGGGCATCGGACCTACAGTTAGGTTCAATTAGCTCTATCACCATACGATTAGCATCAAGATCTATGCGCACGGAAACTGATAAAAATTGCACGGATTTTGATGCATAACACACGAATCTTGATGCAAATCGAATGGTCATCACACCCATCGAACCAAGTAGGTCCGATGGGCATCGGACCTACTCTCATTCCAAAAAAAATGAAGACTATTCTAAGTGGGTGTGCGTTGAGCGTGGATATTTTTCCTTCTTTGTTTAGGAGCAATTAATTGATTGCGTGGCTGCTGTAAAATCAATTAATCAAATCTCAGCGTTTGCGTTTGGTTGGAAGTTGGTGACGCTGGAGAGTCCTGGAGTGCATAAGAGAAATGCGAATCAATTAGCGAATAATAAAAATGTACAAGTATTAATTGGCAAAGGTTAAAAAGAGTCGACTTAATTAAGTTGTCTTGTCGTCTCAACGTCTGGTGTGGTACTGGTGCTGGTGGGACAAAAATAACCAAAAGAAAAGAAAAGAGAAAATAAAGAAGAGAAGTGGTGGCGATGGAGGTGCGGCGTACGAGGAGGGTTCTCCAAGCACGGTTGCTTTGCTTAGTGGTGGCGTACCTGGTGGTGTCGGCGCACTGCCTCGAACAGATGGGGACGAGGAATAAGAAGAAGAAGCACGAGATCAAGGGTCCTATCAAGACGGTCGTCGTCGTAGTCATGGAGAACCGCTCCTTCGACCACATCCTCGGCTGGCTCCGCCGCTCCCGCCCCGACATCGACGGCCTCACCGGCCGCGAGTCCAACCGCTTCAACGCGTCCGACCCCCAATCGGAGGAGGTGCGCGTGTCGGAGGACGCGGTGTTCGTCGACTCGGACCCGGGGCACTCGTTCCAGGCCATCCGGGAGCAGATCTTCGGGTCAGAGGACACCTCGGCTGACCCGGCGCCGATGAGTGGCTTCGTGCAACAGGCCAACTCCGAGGGCCTCGGCATGGCCCGCAACGTCATGAGCGGTTTCCCCCCTGATGCCGTCCCGGTCTACACCTCGCTTGCCAACAACTTCGCAGTCTTCGACAGGTAGGTCTGCTCATATTCTATTCTATTCTGGTGTTCAGTTTTGATTGACTGCTTTGATTACTTGTTTCATAATACAATACATTGGGGGAACATGCCAGGTGGTTTGCCTCTGTGCCGACGTCTACGCAACCCAACCGGCTCTACGTGCACTCGGCTACGTCGCACGGGCTGTCATCGAACGTGCGCAAGGACCTGATTAACGGCTTTCCCCAGAAGACCATCTTTGACTCGCTGGAGGAAAACGGACTGAGCTTCGGCATCTACTATCAGAACATCCCGGCCACTCTCTTCTTCAAGACCCTGCGCAAGCTCAAAAACGTCCTCAAGTTCCACAACTACGCCCTCACCTTCAAGCTCCATGCCAAGCTTGGCCGCCTCCCCAACTACGTCGTCATTGAGCAGCGCTACTTCGACTGCGAACTCTTGCCTGCCAATGACGACCACCCCTCCCACGATGTAGCTAGGGGCCAGGGCTTCGTCAAGGAGATCTACGAGACTCTCCGTGCCAGTCCCCAGTGGAATGAGACCGCCCTTCTTGTCACCTACGACGAGCACGGCGGTTTCTACGACCACGTCCCCACCCCTGTCTCCGGAGTCCCCAATCCTGATGGTATTATTGGCCCCGATCCCTTCTACTTCAAGTTTGATCGCCTCGGTGTCCGCGTGCCCACAATTCTCATCTCCCCCTGGATTGACCAGGGAATTGGTATGTCCCCTCACATGTTTGTTATCCTTCATGTTAGTAAGCATAACTGTTAATTGTTTCCTTTTTTTTTGTGTTTTTGGCAGTGATCCATGAACCTAATGGACCGACCCCGACTTCCCAATACGAGCATTCGTCGATTGCCTCAACGGTGAAGAAGCTCTTCAATCTCAACTCCAACTTCCTCACAAAGAGAGATGCATGGGCCGGCTCTTTTGAGGGTTTATTCTCCATGCGCAGCACTCCCCGCACTGATTGCCCTGGTAAGCCCAGAATTCTCTTGCTGCTCTCCTATTTTGTTAAGGGGATAAAAACAGCTTCTCTTGCAACAATACTGAGCATTCTGAATACTGAGCATTCTGTTAGTTGGGTTTTCAGCTTGGCTTGGCTACGAGTTGATCAACCCCAAGCTGAAGTTGGTCTGTTTTATTTTGTTCAACTTTATGAAACTCAAAGTCCAATTAGTTAAATTAGTTGTGCAGCAAAACCTCATTTGAGTTTTAATTGCAGATCAAGCTTTGATCATGATGTCCTATTTCAACATCTGTATGTTTCAATTTTTTAAGAGTACAACTGTATAAGCAAATCTAATCCCCTTTTACCAAGTTTTGGGTCTCTGGTTAAAAGAATGCTGTTTTAGTCTGGTCAAATGGGCAAGGTATGATTTACTGGTATAAGTATCAGGCTAACCATTTCAGTTCAAATGGTGGACTTGTATTTTTTTTCTCTTTTGTTCACTTTTTGTAGGCTACTAATGGCTTGTTTCAGTTAGTTTGGACTAAGGGTATTAGCTTAAATTTTTGTTTCCTACATGAGGTAAGTAGTTTATTGATAAAAGGTTGGAACTTGAGGACTCAAGGATAATTACAGTTTTCAAATTACGCAACTGATACTTTATGGGGGCTAATATCTGCATACCAGCAGAAGTGTTTGCTCAGCCATTTGAGCTATATATTTATTCAGCTGAATTTGAACCTTAAAGAAAATAATAATGAAAATTGCAGAGAAGTTGCCAGAAGTGACTAAGTCACTGAGGCCGCATGGACCGAAGGAGGATGTTTCTCTGTCAGAATTCCAAGTGGAGCTGATACAGCTGGCATCCCAGCTGATAGGGGACCATGTCCTGAACACATATCCTGACATCGGGAGGGGAATGACTGTCGGTGAGGCGAACCGCTATGCAGAGGATGCTGTGGCCAGATTCTTGGAGGCTGGCAGGGCTGCTCTTCTGGCTGGAGCCAACGAGTCGACGCTTGTGACCATGAGGCCGGCTCTCACAAGCAGGACAAGCCCCCTCTCGTCAGAATCCTCTGTTGAGATCATGTAGCCTTATTTTATATTTTAATAGGGATATTGTTTCAAAACGCATTATGATGATGATGATGATAGTATGTATGTTTTCTTTTGTAGATAAATACGTTATGTACTGTGCACTAGTAAAACATGTTTGAATGGATATAATGATCCTTATCATTCGTCTTAAAAAAAAAAAGACACTCATTAGTTATTTTCTAATTTCTTTAACCAACACTAGCAACCACTGAATTTAATTAATCTTACGATGTTGCTAGCTCAACATGAATTAGCAATGTCCTCGCTTGTCAGCATTGAATTGTACTGCTACTGGATAATCCGCACATGCAATTGACTTCATTTTTAATCTAGTTAATTCGGTCGTTAATCTTTCAGTTCTACGCTTGTTTGCATTTTCTTTTACTTTATATCGTGAACAAGGTACTATCGAAGGAGAATGCAGAAAGACAATTATTGTGCCGACATAAAAGAAAATGCAATCTTTCCAGATTAGATTTATTTGGAACATGTAATCTTCTGTACGAAAAACATTGTCTTAACTATTAAACAGAACTAGCTGCACATGATTCTCAAATTATATTATGACACTTGAAGCAAAATTAAAAAAAGTTTAATTAGGTAGGCCCAAGTTTTAATTCTACATAGCTAAAATTATTCAACAAGCATGATTGACAATAGTGAAGTGAGCTAACTAGCTAGACAAATTGAAATTAAAGTTGTAACAATTGAGGCCTGATCAGATCAGCAAGTAGATACACCAGTTACCAGCTATATATGTGATTTAATTACATATATTATAATCATAAATGAAAAATTAACTAAAGGGTCCTGGAGGCAGAAGGATTGGTGTAGCCCATACCCTTGCGAGTAGTGGGGAAGACAAAGAAGACCATGCTTGCCAGGAAACCAGCACCCAGGGGTAGGTTGATGAGTAGCTCCTTGGTGTTGTTGCCAGCATGTGGGAAGAAACACTCCTGAACAGAGACGTCGCTGAAGGAGACACCAAGGAAGACGAGCACGGTGAAGATGGCATGAATGTAATTGACAAAGCGGATGTGGTATCTTTCCAGGTGCGAGAATATGACGGACCAGCCGTCGTGGTCCTCCTCAAAGTTGAAGACGAAGAAGCCCTTGAGGGTGGCGATGCCGTAGTAGACCTTGCCATCAGTGCCTACCAAGCTGTCTGTGAACGTGAAGAACACACACGACAGCACGCACAAGTAGAGCAGGAGCATCGTCACATATTTGTTCAACGCATAGCACTTGCCTTGGTTCGTGAACGAAGGAGACACGGCCTATAAATAATTTACGTACATATATATGCACAAATTTAATTGATTCATTTATATACGTTCGGAACTTCAGATGATCGTCAGATTAAGATACATATACATGTGTACAGTACCGGTGGCAAGAAGTTGTGTGGGTGTCTGGGTCAGGCCGGGGATCATCACTGCATCATTCGGCTTGCTTGGCACGGGCACAGGGCTTTGCGTAACCGGGTGCTTGATCTCTCTCAACTCGCTGTCATGTGGGATCTGAACAATTAATAGTCGAAGACGACGCCATTTTTGGCCAATTAATTGTTAGCTGACAATTAATTTGTTACACAACTGTATAATTTGTAGGTAGCAATTAACTCTGCTGCCAAAGAACGGGGAATGCTTATAATCTATGTTGCATGGATACGGGTACGGGTATCGTATCGGATACAATACGGATACGGCGATACGGCAATTTTCAAAAATTCCGGATACGATACGCCAATTATATATATATATATTATTTTTATTATTTATATATTGTATTTAGATAATCATAAAATATTTAATTAAAGGCTCAAACTATAAAAAATTAAAGGCTTACTCTAAGTATAGATTAAATACCATAGTTATTGGTATAGTACACAAGTGAAACTATGGTGGAGTGGTAAAGGTTTTGGCCAACTTGGGGCTCTCCCGGGTTCGAATCCCGCTGGGCGAAAAAAAAATCACATTTGTGCAATGGTCTTTGCGCGGCTCACGGGTGCGGGCCGGTTCACGGTCGCGGCTCACGGGTGCGGCGCGCGCGGTTCACTGGCCCAGCTCACGTGTCCCGCCGTATCCCGGGCGTATCCGAACATTATTTGCCGTATCCTGGAGTGTCAACGGAGTATCGGAGACCGTATCAGCCAAGTAAGGATACGCCACGTAGGCGGATACGCCAGCTGGCGTATCGGATACGTATCGGTGGCGTATCGGTATCGGATACGTGTCCGATACGGGTACGGAGCCTATATTGGCGTATCCGACTAACATAGCTTATAATGCATGTTATAGAAGATGGATAGAGCACATGACATAATTAATGTATAAAAATATAGTCTAACCACACAACTCCAAATAATATTAGTCTGAGTTGTGTGGTTAGACTAGTAGTAGTCTGAGAGCAACAAATGGCATGCAGTTGACCGTTACAACTTCATTTCTTTCTTTCTTTCTTGTTTGTCGCTTTCTTAAATTGTTTCCGCAGAAAAAAAAAAAATGGAATACTATACATAATTACATATACATTGATCGAGTCTACCAAAGCAACGCTAAATTAAATCCTTAATTCAATAATATATTGAGGGAAAGGAGAGGCTTTCACCCTGACAACATATTCGTACAACAAATTACACAATCAATCTTTCCTATGAAAATTTAAAACATTCAAAAACATTTATAATCGATACTAATATGATTTCACAAGCAGAATCTCACTCTATTCATCCTGTTTAAATTCAGTGCATTACTGTACAGTTGAACATTTTATCTAATGATCATACTATTACTATCAATTTTGCCTAAAAGAGTTAATAACAACGATGTGTGCGACTTTTAAACGGACGCGCATCACATAATTATAATCGGAATCACGATCCATGATTCGAATAGTTTTTTTTTCTTCCTCAAGTTAATGTACTTCCCGTTATTGACGAAGAAAACAAGACCCGAGAGGTAGTTGCTCCTCTTTATTAAAACATATCCTTTTGGTCAAACAAATCTAAAAAACTTCCAGTAGACATCATGGATTCATGGCGAGGAACCGAACCAAGTATAAGAATTGAGATTTGAGTAGCTAATTAATACGGAGAAGCAACCAACGTAACGCCTTGGAATCTATTTATTTCAAATGACATGCCCCCATTGATTATTTATTGAACGGATGGCATAATGGGTTCTTCAAAGTTCATTGAATTTAATTAGCCTCGTCAGTCGGTCGTTGATATCCAATCCTGATTCCTGAAGCAATGTCAAATGCCAGGTTCCTTCCCTAGATCACCGAGTTTACTTTTCTGTTCTGTTTTATTCTAGTTTCACTTTCACTTCATTGTAATACAGGGAATGTGACTAGACAACAAACAATACTTGGAAAATTCACGAGGCAGCAAATACTAATACAAACATGTTCTCTATCTCCTCAACTCCAACTCAATTCCAACTACCCATGTTAAATCATTAAAAAAAGGAAAAATTTAATGTCAAACTTCACCTAGCAAAACAAAGAACCACAAAATAGGCAGACAAGTGCAAATTATAAAAAAAGATCTGATACAAGAGGGAGACTGAAAGAATCAGTAGCGCCTCCTGGGGGGAGTACGAGAGCGCCTCCTGGGGTTGCGGCGCTTCGAGGCAGCAGTGCCGGCAGGCCCATTACTGAATGCCCAATCCACATGGATGGTCTGGTTGAACAACTCCTGTGAGCCATCCATCGCCTTTATCGCAGCCTCCGCCTCCTCAAACCTCTCGTATTCTATCAATGCATACCCCTGTCAATGTTCCACGGCCAATGCCACATGTCAGCACCAAAGCAAGCAAATGACCATGACATCCAAGTACTATGAAAAAAAAACAACAATGAAAAATCAAGAGCAAGAGAAAGAGGAGGAAGAGTGAACAGACCTTGACGAATCCTGTTCGACGGTCTAAATTGAGATGCAAGTTTTTCACCTGCCCAAATTCCCCAAAAGCATTATGCAGGTCTTCCTCTTGTGCTTCTTCATGGACTCCAGTCACTAGTACAATCCATCCCTCGATTGCTACACCCATGTTTAACACAACTTCAGTCAGTTAAATATTTTGCTACTACATTAAATTTAATAAATGAATGCACTCGCAAAATTTGGCAAGTCCCCAGTAATCATAATCTGCGATGCTTGGTTACCTAAAACATCTTGCAACACAGAAAAACATATCAAATAGAAAAATATGCTGCCATGTTCTCATTCAAACTACTCGAGCTCAGAACATGCAAGGGACCAAGCATTCTGAAACCATTCAGAATAAGAACCAACTAACATGGGGATCAAACAAAGACAGACGGCACATTACTCTCATTGTAGACGGTGGAGTTTGAACCATGAATTAATACCAATAAACAGAGTCTCAATTAACATGACATAAAACCCAAATTACTAGGTAAACTATAATTGAAGAAAATCATAGCTACTGAAGAGAGTAAAATAAGTTTTGAATCTAAGCTTAGGCAAGAGTTGTAGTCAATTATTAAATGTCAGCTATATTATTTATAAATAGCTTTAGTCATTTGTTCATCTCTATTGTGAAACTCTCCCTTTTAGGACAACACAATTACAACATGTTACATAATCTATCAATATATCTATATATATATGTATGCATCCAACTTGAACAGCTTGCAATTAGTTAGTGACGATAATGCAGCGCTGTTGAGTAAATAAAAGTGGTAGGCTGAGAACATAACACACAAGTAACAAGAGAAGAGGAGAGGAGAGAAGCTATGAATGAAGGAATCGATAGGAGGGAAAGTCTAGTCTTACAGCGCTGGGGTCCACGGCCACCGTCGGAGGCAAGGGAGTCGAAATCGCGGGCAGCGAAGCGGGAGGAGCGGTCAGCAGAGGCCTCATCGCGTTCGCGGAAGCCACGGCCTTTGGTCTTGCGAGGGGCGCCGGAGGAGGTATCGCCACCGGTAATGGCGGAGCGGAGTTTGGGGGCTGGAGCCATGGGGGAAGGATCAGCGTCGGCAGCGGCGGCGTCATCGTCCATGAGATCCTCGTCCTCGGAATCGAAATCCAGCGCCTCCACCTCCGCGTTGGCCGCCATTTCTCTTTCCCTTTTCTTTCTCCTTTCTCTCTCTGTCTCTCTCTCCTCCTCTCCTCCTCTCCTCTCGTCTATTGAGTCTGTCGTGATTTGATTAGGGTTTGGGACTTGGAAGGAAGGAAGGAAAGAAGGGGTCACGAGTCGACGCAGTGGGGAAGTGATGAATCCATATCCCGACTCGACTCGAGACGGTCACAGAGGCTAACTAAAAATACGGTATTATTGTACATGTAATAAGGGTTTACTTTTCTTTTTCTTTTTTTATTGATTAAAATAAGGGTTTACTACTACCGAAATTTTTTTTCTTACCACCGTCGAAAAACAGAATTAAATCAATACCACTGCTTTAATCAGATTTCAGATTCCGCCACGTACGCGCACTGGATCTGCGCACGGATCCCAAATCCGTGCGCATAGTGGATACGCGGACCGATCCGTGCGCGTAGCGGATCTGCAGACGGATCCGTGCGCTTAGCGGGTCTACGGATGGATCCGTGCGCGTAGCCAATATGCGGACTGACCCTGACCCATTCGCGCAGTGGAGATGCGTTCCTGGTACATTAGCCCTATATATCCAGAAAAGCAGTCCAATTTTTTATTCTTCACTCATTCTTCACCGAAGCTGCTGCATAGGTGCGTTTTTTACCTTATTTTTTTTTTTTTTTCAAAAAAAACATATTTTTTGTATTATTTTTTAATTTAGTGCATTATTTTGTAATATTTAGGTTCATTCAACCAATTATGATTGGAATTGCTTTATATTCTGGTGGTGAAGTATTACAAGGACCAAATGGCGCTTATTATAGCCACCAGATGCCGAAAATGTTCAATATCGGCTTAGGTTTGGATTTTAGAGGTATAAATAGGGAAGTGTACCAACAACTCGGTATTGACCACCGTAATTATGAACTGGTAATTACCGCAAGGATCAATATTGGCCAAGGCAATCAAACCTGGTTCCAACAGTTTCCGGTACAAGACGATAGCAGTTGGGGGTTATATGTCGAAATGACAATGAATATGAGCACTCCTTTCAAGTTCCTAGAGTTATATGTGGTAGCCAACCCCAGACAAAACCCTAGACAGAACTCCAGACAGAATACCAGACAATTGTTGCAGTTGACTCAGGGTTTGGGGCTCGAGCAATCCGTAGCGGGTCCAAGTCGGGCGCCATCCGTAGCGGGTCCAAGTCGGGCGCCATCCGTAGCGGGTCCTAGTAGGGTCCGATCTGACAGGGGTCGATCTCCAATTCTATCCTCGTCCTCTAGCCGAGTCCAATCTGAAAGGAACCGATCTGGAACCCCAGAACGGCTTTATTATGCTGATAATACGGACGACGATCCTGAAGAAAGGGAGGCAGAGGCTAATTGGGATGATGATGGGGACGGTGGGGTATCAGATCACAGTGATGAGGATACTGGTATTCCTGTGCTTGGCAGGCGGAAGTGGCCTTTATTGGGTCGTGGGGAAAGACATCCGTTTGAGCAATTTCATGACACATCAGGGTTTGAAGAGGCCGATAGCTCTTTTTTTAGTACAGAGTATCAAGCATCGCAAATATTTACTATTATAAAAATACAACTTAC
The DNA here is from genome assembly GCA_025461125.1 of Carex kokanica. Taxonomy (NCBI): domain Eukaryota; kingdom Viridiplantae; phylum Streptophyta; class Magnoliopsida; order Poales; family Cyperaceae; genus Carex; species Carex kokanica. Next base: position 682,560 of record JAJGRX010000945.1, on the reverse strand, counting down.
TTGAAAGCCGCCCGTAAATAAGGTATACTGATGTCGTTCTTCGAAGCAACCTTGGACCTCTTGAGGGCCCTTTCCTTCATCAGGTTGGGTCCTAGCAGTTCTTCGACATCCTTTGTGAAGTCCCCGTACTCCACACCCGTCACAGCCCGTCCAGTAATAGGCAGTCCTCAGAGACAACTGACATCCTGGAGAGACACCGTAATCTCTCCAACTGGCAGGTGGAATGTGTGTGTCTCCGGCCGCCACCTCTTGACCAACGCAGATAGAAGAGCAACATCTGCAATAATGGGGGTCAGCTGTGAGACATGCCACAACCCCAAACTCTTCAACGCGGGAGCGTATCGCTCATCGTAGACTATACTCATCTGATTGTTCCGCGTCCCCGTCAAGGTATGAGTCTGCATTCAATTTCAAAACAAACAAACATATAACTTACATATTTTTAACTAAATAAAAATAAAAATTATTTGCATTTCTCAAAACGTAAACTTACATATGCATTTCTAATCTTGTGCTCCTCGAATTTATACCAGCAAAGAGGGCTGATGCTCTCTTTCGTCATATTTGGAAATATCGTACGGGCCAGTGATAAATCCAACTGTACGTCATCTTGCGTACGATTTTCTTTGCTACCGCTGGTTGACGCCATACTGACATCAAATTAATTAATTTTGTCAATTTTAGCCTCTATCGATAATATATCATCATTCTTGGATGGATCGGTAAAAAGTCATACAATACGGCCATTCAGAAAAATAAATTTCTGATTTGGTCCATTTCTACTCAATTTTTGTCTAAATACAACAATGTAAAAATAATTGGACATTTGGACATTTCTAAATTCAACAATATTTGGACATTTCTAAATATTTGGACATTTTTAAATTCAACAATATTTGGACATTTCTAAAAACAATCTAAATACAACAATATATTATTGCAATATTTGGACATTTCTAAAAACAATCTAAATACAACAATATATTATTACAATATTTGGACATTTCTAAATTCTAAATTATAATTCACAGTTCTAAATTCTAAATACATTTCACAATTCTAAATTGGTCTTACACAAATTTTTTGGCACCCAACTAAATTAAAACTAAACTACTTAATAAAAAATAGACCAAATAAACTAAACTACTATTTTGGTCTAATTTACACAAATATTTACATAACTACACAATATTTTAATCTAATTTACAATATACTACTATTTTGGTACCTAACTAAACTAAACTACTTAATAAAAAATTAAATAACAAAATTTAACTTTAAAATAAAAAAAATTACCTTTACTGGAGGGCTGCGCGGCTTGGGGTGTGGGGTGCTGCTGGGGCTGGGAGCGTTGGGGTAGGGCAAAACCAGTGCGCTGTGGGGTTTTATCATTTTCTAACACGTCCGCACAGCCACTACGCGCACGGATCCGTCTGCCGACCCACTACGCGCACGGATCCATCCGCAGACCCGCTAAGCGCACGGATCCGTCCGCAGATCCGCTACGCGCACAGATCGGTCCGCGTATCCACTATGCGCACGGATTTGGGATCCGTGCGCAGATCCAGTGCGCGTACGTGGCGGAATCTGAATTCTGATTAAAGCAGTGGTATTGATTTAATTCTGTTTTTCGACGGTGGTAAGAAAAAAAATTTCGGTTACTACTACTCATTCTCTATAATGTCTATTCTGCATATTTACAACTCATTTGACAATGACAAATATGCAGTGAATTGTAAATTCAGATCCAGCGCAATACCTGACCGTGTAGATTGAGATCTGTGTCGTTATTTTTTATCTGGCACGATTTCAAAGCAGACCCTCTGTAACTAAAAAGGAGGTATTCGGCAACAAAAAATACGATTAAATTTTAATTTGAGCTAAAGAGTTCATATTTAATTGTTTTAATTCATAGGTATATACAAAGGATAATTATTTCAGGAATACAAGTGTTTTAAGACCCGTGTTGTGCATGATTTAGATTTTGAAGAAAGAGAATTTTCCAGTGTCCATTGAAATTTTTAAATAGCTAATTTTCTTTTCAAAACACTATAATATCCGATATCTCTATGAAAATTTAATGTATTTTTTTATATCCCTTTTATTTATTTAATTATTATTTAGTTATTTTTAAAATTTTAATTGACCAATATATTCTTCTTCTTCCTTCATCCCTTCCTGTCAGCCTTCCCTGTTCTTTGAGATAGCAAGAATACTCAAGATCATGGCATGGCATCTCTAAGTTTTTTAGCATGGGCCTTCACTTAGAAATGAAATTCCTTTTCTTACGTGGCATGCATCAAGCTCCTTTCCTGCCTTCTTCTCTTTGTTTTATTTTCCCATTCAAATTTGTGAAGAGAGCAAAAGGAAAATAAAATAAATTCTCAAGAGAAGCAGAAGCTATAGCATTTGTCGAAGTAAAATTTCAGAACTTGCTCTTTAGTTGCTATCTATAACTAGTAATTAATTGAATTTAATCTCTAGTGAGGTGAAACTAAATGTTTAACGTTGGCAAAACTTAATGCTAGTATGTTTCACTGTTAATTTGGAACAGGGAAAATGAATTTCGCCGCTTCTTTCTAATGCAGCCCATTTTGCTTTTTGATTATGTTTGTCTCATGAAAAATTGTTTAATTTAACAAGAATTATGGTCTGCTCAGAGGTGAGACTCACTCGTGAATTATAATGAAAGAAAGTTCCATACAAAAATAGCAGTGACGAATCTTTTAATTAATTTAATCACATTTTTTTTATCTTAAGAAATTCCAACTACAACTCCATACAGAATATTTTTCAATATTTAGACTGCCAGACAGCCAGTATAGTGGATATGAATTGCTGTCGCCACAGCAATAGCCGCAGAGATTTTACTGCTGAGAATCTGGGAAATAAATCTGCTGTTATTCCAATGGAATTACAGGAACCTGTTATTATGATCCTAACCGCTCAAATTTTTCCATATACGAATCTCAATAAAGAAGTTTTTTCATACATGAATCTCAAGAAAGATCAACGGTTGGGATCGAAATAACAGCAGATTTATTTCCGAGAATCTGAACGCAGGCCAAGGAAACTAGCTATGAGTATTTAATTATCATTATTAAATATTAAATAATAATAACAATAATATTGTTGGATTATTTTGGGCAGGCGAAAAAGAGGCGAGATCAGATATAGACGGACGGGGCAATAAAGGAAGGAAATAATAGATTGGAATTTTAATAGCTTTCTCTGCCTTTTTGAGGAAGGAGCGTGTCTCTGAGCAATGGATTCATCTCCTGGCGTGGCTGGCGAGCGAGAGGAGAGAAGGAGACGAATGGAGGTGGAGGAGGCGGCGCCGATGATGATGCGGAAGCGAGTAAAGGCGCTGCTGGAGGCCATGTTCGCCGCCCGGATGGCCAAGGAAGACAACATCCCCTGCCTCATCGACAGCGTATGTCTTTTATTTTGCTTAATTTTATCGAATTAAGATAATTGCATTTTGATTTACTTAATGAATTATTATTATGCATGGCTTAGGGTTTGTACCTGGGTTCTGTGGGAGCAGCACTGAACCGGGAGCAGCTCAAGGCCCTTAACATCACCCACGTTCTCACTGTCGCCGCATCCCTCCATCCCGCTTTTCCGGATGAATTCATCTACAAGAAGATCAACGGTTGTCCACTGTTTCCTTATTTCCTTCAATTTCCACATATACATATAATTAAGTGACTGATTTTTGTTTGTGTTTTTTTTTTTGCAGTCCTTGACAGCCCAGAAACCCGTCTAGATGCCTATTTCCAAGAGTGCATTGATTTTATTGACCAAGCAAAGACCGCTGGTGGCGCCGTCTTTGTCCATTGCTTTGCAGGAAGGTCCAGAAGGTAATTTATTATCTTCACTTCACCTATTGTTGTTGCATAATTAATTGCACATTAGGGGATGTTCTACTCTAAATTTAGTTCCAACTCTGGCCAAATTGGGTTCCAGTAAAGCTTAATTGATGGCTAAATGGGGACATGGGTGCTGAAATATAGGTTGACATTGCAGCTGTTTATTTAAACTCGTGGGCATAATTAGAGCAACAAATGAAGCCTATTATGTACAAAATGATGCTAATTAATTGCTGTCCGTGTGTTATTTGGGATTTCTTTCAGTGTGACGATAATTGTTGCTTATCTGATGAAGAAGAACAGAATGACTCGACAGGCTGCTCTGTCGCTGGTTGTGAGCAAAAGGGTGCTGGCAGCTCCTAATCCTGGTTTCATCAGACAGCTCGATAATTTTGAGAAATCATTGGGTCTTGGCAAATAGGTGCTACTTATTCTATTTGCCATATATTTCTTCAAAAGATCCGAAGAAAAGTAGAATCTCGCATTTTTTTTTAACTATGATAATTTCTTCTTCTTGGTTTCTTTTTCCTACATATAAATGAGCAAGAGTGTGATGCATTCTATAAAGTCGCTGCTGTGCATATTTCTGGCTTTTTTTTAATTTGCTAATGAGCTTATTCCATATCTGTAATCATTCATCATTCATGTATAAACACATTTTGATGGGATTTGGCAGTGTCAATGTATGTTAATTTCATTCAGAATCCATTTGGAATTCCCATGGACGCAATGTTGAAAGAAATAAAATGGTATATATAATTCTTGTGTTGTATATCAGCTTATGTTAGATGTGCACTCGTGTCTTGTACTAATTAAGTAATTATGTAAAAGCAGCAGCAATGAAATGATGGAAATTGAGTCTGGATGCACAAAACGAAACGGGTGTATCTGCATGAAACCAGGTCCAGCCTAAAGCTATCTGAATTTCAACTTGTTTGTGAGGAATTGAGTGAGTTAAAAGAGAAATCTATCGGAGAAAGAAGATATTAAATTAAATAAATGCGCAGCACTAAAAGAGAGAACAAACAGAAAAGCACGAGCGTCACTCAAGGCCCAGAAGGCCCACCACAGGGGAAAAAGAAAATAGAAGAGAATAAAAGCAGGCTGCACGGATCGGATTAAGCAAGTCAAGCATCAAGGGCTCAAGAACCACATCTGATCTGAGTGTCAATCAAGGGCTCAAGAAAGAAAGGCTGGGTGTTGGAATCGTTGGATGGAGACGGCGCTCTTCTCTCCGGCGGCTCTCTTCCGCGGCGACGACAGCGACGGAGACACCGACACGCACCTGTCTCCCTCCCTTTCTGGTCCTTCCTGATCTTGCCCTTCCTTATCGATCGATCGATCTCTCCATCCATTGATCAGTCTATCAGTTGATTCATGAGCTGATGCTGATCTTGTTGTGTAGGATCGGAGCAGAAGCAGCAGGAGGAGGAGGAGCCCTTTGTGGAACGCACCCATTTCTTCCCCCATTTGGTACTGCCACCTACCACACTCTCTTCTTCCTATTTTCTATCGCTGTCACTATGCATTATGTATTGTATCATCATCATATCACTTCTGTTTCTTTCTTTTCGATTTCCAATTTACGTGCATACATGCATCCATGTATCCGTCCATGCAGCAATTGAAGATCCGTGAGTTCTCATTTCATCACCTCAATGCCAATTTGCTCTGGCCGGGCACTTTTGCTTTCTCCCATTGGCTCCTCGATCATCAATCTCTTCTCCATTCCCGACGCATCCTCGAACTGGGAAGGTCTGTCTCCTCTCCCCTCCTATCCTTTTTTTCTGGTTGCTTCATAATTTATTTGTTTGCCATTTTCTCTGAAGCGGAACCGGAGCTTTAGCAATCTTTCTCACAATATCTCTTCAACTTGATATCACAACGTCTGATTATGATGATCAACAAATTGAACAAAATATAGCACACAACTGTGTATCCAATGACCTTTCTCCTTTACCTCATATAAGGCGTAAGTTCCTTTTCTACTGACCATTTCATCATTCTCCCATTCCTTCTGTGGATTGAGTTGTTGAGTCAACAACAATTAGATCACAATGCTTCCTCTGCTTATTAATACCTTTTCTTTCTCTTAAAAATCTTCAGATACATGGGGAGAACCGTTTCCAAGTTCCAAACCTGATTGGGACTTGATTATTGCCAGCGACATTTTATTATGTGAGTAATATTTTTCTTGTTTTTTTTTTTCCTCAGCTTTAGGCAGAAAGGTAATCCATGAAAATTCATCGACATGATTGTGAGACCAAACAATAAATATTCCAGGATGATAGATTTGCACCCTCTTTACTTTACTTTATTCAGCTTATGAACAGAAGGCAATTGAGTTGGAAATTTATGGGCATAACTAATTGAGCTGGCCTTGTCATGGTGTTTGTACCTACTACCTAACAATCAGCCGATATGGTACATATACTGTTGATCATGAGCTGTCCATATTTCATGGCATCTTCTTTTAACAACTCATATGTACAGATGTGAAACAATACCCCAACCTGATAAAAACACTTTGCTTTCTGCTCAAGGCCTATCAGCCACAGGATCAGAAAGCTGGCATACCAAAGACATCCATCACAGTTTCAGGTAAATTACTGGCATGATTAAACTTCATAACCCCATGATTGCGGGGTTAGCGAGTTTAGCCGCTAACCGAACATTCCCCTTGGAATAGCAGAATAGCCGCTAACCCAAGAGAGAGTGAGAGCATAGGGAGTTGTGTCCAAACACGGAATAGAGTTCTGGGTTAGCGCTATTCCTGGGTTAGCCCAATAGGAGAGGGCATTAGGATTTAGGGTACAGATGATAAACAAGCTATTGTTTTCTTAATTCTCATTTCTAGGGTTTAGCCCAATAGCTTGTTCCTCACCCATCCAAATGCGTACAGCCCAATAGGAGAGGGCATTTCAAGTCATGGACATTCTGTCATGTTCAAGAGTGCTGGGTAGGACGTTAATTGCCATTGTTACTGTTTACCACCTAATAATTTTACCTGCAGGTACTGTACCGGTGCTGGTTTACCAGCATTCCACTCACAAGAATCTAATTATTTTGAGTTGCTGATATGGCAATGGGAGCACTAACAGTTGGTAGTAACACTCAGTATAATTTGCAGGAGAAGAGATAGAGCTGGAGGCACCTGTTTTTGTCATGAGCTGGCGGCGTAGGATAGGCAAAGAGGATGAACAGCTCTTCTTCGGGGGATGCGAGAAGGAAGGTCTAACGGTTCGCCATGTTGGATCACGTGTGTACTGCATCACTGTGGGGCATCAGTCCAGTGACAAGTGATGATTAGTTGTAGGTAGTAGTCATTCCTTCCCTCCTTATCACATTGATGATGATGGTGTTGATAGTCAGTCATGCTATGATTGACTTGATGTGAATCCAATCACTGGAAAACAAACAACATCACAACATGTCAACTGAAGCAAAACTTTGGTCTGACCGACTTACAAATAAGAATTAATGATCGTTGGATATAAAATGATGTGGGAGGTCTGAATGTCTCAGACCGTGAATGATTTATTTATTTATTTTTCTTTGAGAATGTTCAAGTGACTATTGCAAATGATGAACAAGCTATTGTTTTCTTAATTTTTTTCCCTTTCAATATCACGTGTGGAAATGAGAATTAGAGTTTTGGTTGCCGGTAATAGAGTTGCAACATTTACTTGGTATGCAAAAACAATTGTTCTAGTTTATCAAGAAAACTTAAAAAGCATGTTTTGTGGTTGATTTGAGTTGTTCTTTGCAGATTGGATCTAATCTGACCTCCTACCATTCAAATCGGACAGCTTGAGTATTCGCTCAATTCATAGATGATTTGAAATGTTTAGAGTGTGAAATCCAAGCGGATAATGCAGCTACTATTTACATATCAAATGTTGTACCCATAAAATTGAAAAATCTATGCAAACTATATATATATTATGGTTTATGGGATGTGCCCAAGGAAAGGAAAGGAAAGGATGGTTAGAACATGACATTGTTTTCTTTTGTTCTCTTTCTTATTTTTATTTTTTTTCTAAATACATATTTTCATCAGTGAACATGTTAAATTCAAGTTTTCTATATGATGTTTAATTATGTACATGTTATTTCATTTTCCTTAAATGCATTTTTTTTTTTCAAATAATCGACATCAGTATAATTCCAAAATTTAAACCAGCACTACAAACTAGCATAAATGGATCATAATTTTATTCATTTGTAACAGACCCACTCAATTAAAAAAAAAAAAAAAACGCAGAAAGCAGACCCATCACGCACAACCCTTTAATCTATTTTTAATTTTAAATTTATTCAATCCGGTTGTCAAGGGCGCGCCCAAATGATTTGACCAACTATTTTCCTTTCAAAGAGAAATCAAACGATTCAACGTTTTCGAATTAAAACTACTCAAAATCATTATCCACTAGCCTAAACCAGAGTCTAATTTAGTTATTCGATGAATACAATGTTAACTTATTCTTAAAAATTAGAGCAAGCAAATATCATTTTAAGTTTTCTTTTTAACTGAGTTATTTGAACCAGGCACCGTCAATAACACCAATTTCATACTGATTATTAATTTGAAGTGTTATTTCGCGAAAAACGGTAAATGTATATGTCACGTCACGTAAATGAGATAGGAGTAGGTCCGATGTCCATCGGACCTACATTTAGGTTCAATTAGATCTAGGACCGTACGATTAGCATCGAGATCTATGCGCACGGAAATTGATACAGACTTGCACGGATTTTGATACAGAGCACACGAATCTTGATGCAGATCGAATGGTCATCACACCCATCGAACCAAGGTAGGTTCGATGGGCATCGGACCTACTCTGATTCCCACGTAAATAGAATGCACATGTTATTGAATACAGAGACTGCGGATGACATGTTTGGCTGCTCTTCAATTACATGAACAACTGGAGGCATAGTTTGGTTGTTAAATATATGGCAAAACGACTTTGGTTGGAGATGAAAATACATATATATATATATATATCATGTGGAGTAGAATGGGTGCAAGGGGGGCAGATTGCAATAACTAATTGCGAAATCTAGCTGTTATAACTTGGCTGTGAGATCCCTCAAAAAAAAAAAAAAAAAAACTTGGCTGTGAGGCAATTGGACGAGTCGTCGAGGCCACCCAATTTATTTGCATATAGTATGATAATATTAAATTCAATATATAGAGTGAGAAATTAAAAAAATGAACCTATCATGTTATGTTACTGGCACCAAAAGAATGTAGCATGCAGCAATAATCATGGGTACCTCAGTATGCATTAGATCAATTCAGCAATTAATGGACAAAAAGACAAAATGGAATTCAAAAAGTAAAAAAAATAAATCAACAGTCCGTCCGCCGACAATTTTAAAAATAACCAAAGTTAAATAAAGATCAATAAAAATATCCGCACCTCCGCACCCACAACTTTTTATTAAAAATGCCTAAATCCGCCATTTAATGGCGGTCCCGATTAAAAAGGGAAACCGGCTATTTAATGATCGGTCCCGTGATTTTTTTATTTTATTTTACATCTTATTAATATCCAAGGTCCCGTATTATGCCGAATCTCGTGTTATTTTCATTAGTCTCGTGTTATTTCGTTTGATAATATAGGCGTGAGAAAGAATTCAGAGTCACAATTAAATTCGCAGACGTATCATTCAATTCAATATCATCCACACAAAATGTGTTATTAAGAAATCTACACAAATTGGAATAAAAAAAGTTCACAACATATAAATAAAAAAGTGTAATAATAGAGATAAATCACCTCCTACTACTACTGTTATTACGCCTAAAACTAAATCTCCGAAAGAAACCGCTTCCTGTAGATGGCCTACTAGATGGCTCTACTTGGGTTCCAGACGCCCTTGCTTGGCTTCTAGGCGGTCCTGCTCGGCTTCCAGATGCTCTTGTAATACGCCTACTAGTTGACCTTCTCGGTAGTGTTGTAAATAACGGTATGCGGTCGTCGGACGGACGGGGTACCGCCAAGCGATTAATCAGAATTATGCGGACAATTTAACGTTTTTATTAAATTTATGTATATATATCATAATTTATTAAAAATAATTTATTTAACTCATTAATATTATCAAATAAACTTAGTTTAACTTAGTTTTATTATTATAACATGACACTACGCTTATTTCTTCTTAACACAAGCATTTTACATGTGTAAGTGACACATTTATTGAATTTTTTTTTTTGAGAATTAAGCTCTTTCAAATACTAATAACATATTATTTGAAAGAAATGAAAATTTCAACATAAAATCACTAAATTTAGTTTATGATAACAACTTAATTTCATAAATGAACACGTCATACTAATTGAAAAAATTACATCAGTAAGTAAGAAAAATATATGGTATATAAATAATAGAAGAATTAATCAATTTTAAAGTAAGAATAACAAATATATAAAAAAAAATATTATATGTATATCCAAGCACAAATAAAACTACAATACATAATTTATAAATCTTATTATCACACGCTATCACTAAAAAAAAACAATTTAAAAATAAATATTTACTGAAATAAACGGGAATAAACAGGAATAAACGGGAATAAACGGGCGATTAAACGGTAAAACGGCCGATTAATCAGAAAAAAACGGCCGATTAGTCGAAAAAAAAACGGCCGATTAATCGTTTCCATCCGCAAACATGCATCCGTTAAGTGTATTCGTAACGGTTTGGCCGCCGTTAATGATTAAACGGCCGATTAATTGGCCGTTAAGACCGTTTTTTACAACACTGCTTCTCGGTTGGCTTCCAGATGGCTCCCCTTGCAGTCCAACCGCCTCACCTCCTAAAATAATTACCTCTCCCATTGCTTCTGCAAACATAACAGAAGCATCTAAATGGCTTGTAGCGGGGGAACGCCGTGACCCTCCGGACACACTTGCCCTTGCCCTAGCTAGGTCATTCTCGTACTCATTGGCTGCGTTTCTTGCCTCTGCATTTGTATATGTTACTTAGTAAGTTGGTGCAAATTGAAAGTAAATATAATTTTTGATGAATGTTACGTACCTCTTCGTTGCCTATCAGTAGTGGAACGTCGAGGTTGATGCCCCCTTCGCCTACCTTCCAGTTCATCCATGGTCATTACATGACGGATGTGTTTTCGCCGCCCATGCCTAATCTAGCCTTGTGCGGGAAGAATTTTTGGTTCAGTATTAGGAGGCCAATCTGTCATATTACTAATGGGAACAAACACCCCGTTCCAAGTACTCAAAAGGTAGTCCACATTGTACCAGTGTGCAACAAAGTCGTCCTCGCACCAGTTTTGGTTACGACAAACCGCTAACACATGAGCGCACGAAATAGAGGTTAACTAGATACCTCTGCAATCACATTCCATTTGGTTGTCGGGACCGCGTTTCACAATGTACATGTACTCCCTGCGTGTGAACTCCATAACTCCCATGTCGTTGCGATTGCAAGGAACATACTCATTTGGAACTGAAACTTGGTACTGACCTTGGCCGTGCGTGTAACGCACCAAACGCATTGTTGCAGCTTTCTCCCATTTTCTCCCCAACTTCTCCGAAACCCGGTCAGAAAACTTCTAGCCCTTGTCTTTTAATTCCATGGCTCGTTGTTGCCGCTCAACAAACCATTGGTTGCACTTGTAAAACGTATCATCCACTATGGCAATTGGTTCTTTGCTGAAGAGACACATCATCATTAATCATAAAAGAGATACATCATCGTTAACCATTGGTTGCACTTGTAGAACGTATCCTCCACTTGTAGAACTTATCCTCCAAAAGAGATACATCATCGTTAATCATAACTGAAGTAATTGGTTCTTTGCTGTAATAAGGCCCGGTTGCATTATTAAGAACCTTACCACCACAGTGTACTGAAATTAATGACATTGTAATCAAACTACATTTTGAAAATGATAAACAATTGTCAGGTTACTAATTTACACAGTTGCTAAATAATAATAAAAATAATTAAAAATAAATAAAAATAAATAAAAATAAAAAATAATTAAAAAAAAACCTGTGTCAATGCTTCTGAAGGGGATTGTGAGGGAGAGAGAGGGAATGGGGGTGAAAAACACAAGAAAAAAAAATTACGGGACCGGCCATTTAATGGCCGGTTTTTGGGCATTTTTAATAAAAGTTTGAGGGTGCGGGCATTTTTATTAATCTGTAATTAACTTTGGGTATTTTTAAAAATGTCGGGTCCGTCCGGGGTCCCAATTTTTTGGGTTTTGGATCAGGACTATTCGAATCGAATCCGTTGCTCGAGATTCGAATCTGTCTCTCGGAATACGTGCGCTCCACTTTAAATAGATGGTCACGGATTCGAATCAGACGGTCCCGATCCAAAACCCAATTTTTGGGTTACTTCACTGGATCTGAATTCATCCGTAGTTCCGTACACGAAGTGGGGGGATAGAAGCCCGCATTAATAATTAATTCTGCCGTGGCGTGCATAATAATAATAATAATAATAAGAGGAGGGTTCAAATGTTTTTATTTTTTTGTCACCATCATGCCTCCATTTTTAAGAACTTTAATAACTCAAAATTTAAAACTTAAAATTCTAAATAAAACCGTTAGATATGATCTACATCATTTTATCTATGCACGTGTAAAAAATTGTGACATTTCAATTTTTGTTTTGGTTGTCATCAAGAGCTTGTAAAACCGTACTAATGTGGATAATTTCTAGACGTTGATATTTCAAATGATTGATTCACATAAAAACAAAATCGAAATATGATATTTTTTTTATGAGCATACAAAGAAAATAACATAGATAACATCTAATGGTATTATTTTGACGTTTATGATTTAAATTTAATTTAATGGAGGCATTGGAGCTACTAATAATAATAATAATAATATCAACAACAACAACAATTATTATAATAAAAAAGAAATATAATTGAATGGACCCGGGTGGCATAATGAAAAAAAAAAGAGATTATTCATCATAATAATAACATTTTTTTTTTTTTTCAAATGCCCTTAAGCTTATTCATCATATATGGTGCCGCAAAATCAAGCTCGTATAGCCATTGCATATTGTTTTTTATGGTGCATAAAGTTATGTGGTCCACACGATAATATTAAAATACTGACAATATTAATCAGCCAGTGCAATGACTTGAAAATAAAAATTGTCAAATTCAGACAAATCCGTAGTTAATTCATTAAATGTATTACAAAATGGTAACAGCAAAATATTATTATTACTATAACTATTATTATGAAGAGTCCGTGAAACTTATTGAAATAAATTTGCAATTAAGATGACAATTGTAATAGCAGGATTTAGGGCAGCCAATTAACAGGGTTGGTAACCAATGATTAATTATAATATTTTTTGAGCAAAATGATTAATTATAAATTTATATATAATTGTCACCAGTCACGGGTGTGGATCATTGAATGAGTATATATATACATGGATAATGAGAATATGAATACATGCATGATGTGTATCTGATGTACATTGCCCATATTTTTCCACACATACATACATAGTTATATACTATTTTGTCAGTACTTTGCTATGGATTCAAAATTCAAACATAAAATATAAAAAATAAAAGCAAATCAGACCAAATATTTTCATCTTTTAACAATATTTGTCTTTTTATTCAACAATGAAATGAACTATTTTGTCTTTACCTCTCCATTAAATAGGAAGGTAATCAATATTTAGTGAACAATTTTTTTTGTATAAAAGGCCAAGGTCCAACTTCATTAAGAAACATAGTTAAATAACAGACCAAAACCAAAAACCAACATAGAAGTAGCAATAACACAGTTCCAAAAGACCCGCTAGCTGAATCTATAACAGCAGCCACATCAAAACAACCAAGGAACTAATAACTAAATAGTTCACTAACAGCAACATCAGAGCAGTGGATCTTCTTGCTATATAGCAAGGAACTAATAACTAAACAGTTCACTAACATCTAACATCTAAAGCATAGCACTATGTAGAGGCATCCAACTGTCTGAAACATCAAAATTACTGACACAACATATCAGATGGTGTCCTGTCCTTCTGGGGGATCTCTTGGTTAATAAGGGATTATCTGATCATCTCCAGGAAGCCAAACTCTGAGAGGAATAGCTTCAAGCATCTCCTCTGTAGGTAGCCATTCCTGAGCCTCCTCCTGTGTTTCCTTTTTAATTTTCTTGCTACCTAGCCAGTATTGAAGAAGAGAAATGATAAGAAATATAAGATTTTTGTCGGTTTTTTGTTGTTCATTTTGGAAAAGTTCATTCCTATGTTTTCAAATTGTCCAACATATTGCACTAAAAGCCATGAGAAAAGCAATTTGTTCATATTTATTTAAGGACAAAGCAAATGTTAAAACATATTCAATAATGATCCAAGTGCTAAAAAAGTGTTGGCTTTTCCCCATCCAAAACCAAATTTGTTTAACCAGTGGACAAGTAATAAACAGGTGATTGGCTAACTCAATTTGAGTACAAACTTGACATTGTGTGGATCCTTTCCATCATTTGCCGACATTTTTATTTATACCCAAAGTTAATTACAAATTAATAAAAATATTCAGACCCGCCAACTTTTATTAAAAATACCCAAACCGGTCATTTAATAGCCGGCCCCTATTTAAAAGGAAAATCGGCTATTAAATGGCCGGTCCCTGATTTAATTTTTTTTTTAGATTTAGAGACAAATAGCTCTGATTTTTTTATTAATACCCTCAGAAATCTAAATTTTTTTTGTTAGATTACTTCTTTTGATGTATAATTATCATATTAATACTAAAATACGCTAAATTACGATAAACTATGAAAATTTCGCTAATTATAATGAAATATGCTAAATTACGCTAAACTACGCAAAATTACGCAAAATTAGGCCGATTTTGTTACTGAAATTGAGAATTGATTACATGATTTCTTGTTAAATTTGATAATAAGCATAAAATCCATTGGGACTTAAACATCGTTGTTGTTGCAATGAAACATCGATGTTTCGTTAGCCTTAGCATTGGTAATTAAGCAGCGTAGTGCTGAAAAAATATCGGTGCGTTGCTGATGTTTTTGTAATGAAACATCGATGCACTTCTGCCATCGACAAGCCGTGCAGAAAGCATTGGTGCATCATCGGTGTTTTTGTATGAAAGCATCGTTGTTTTTTAAAAAACTTTAAACGGCCATAACTTTGGGTAGGAAACTCGAATTTGCGTGCACGACCCCAATTAGGAAAGCTTGAGACGAGATGGGGGGAAATGGCGTCGGTTAATCCCAAGGAGCCGACGAAATCAGAATTGCAAAAAATGTCATTTAGTGCTTAAAATTTGAGTTAAAGTTTTTATCATCGGTAGACACACAACGACCTGTTTGCGGCTAATGACAGTGTCGTATGCAGCATGGTAAAAGTCATAACTTGTGTCAAAATTACTGATCTGATGTTTAGTGTTCGCATGCGGCTAATGAATTTAATTTGACAATAACTAGCATCCTAATATTGAGTATCTTTCATTTTGTATGTTCAAACAAGAAACAGTCCGTGTGATATGAAAAAATTTCAATTATATTCAATTTCATCCTAAAATTGAGAGAATTTAATTTGACAAGAACCAATATCCCAAATCTAGTTCCTTTCTAGATATGTTATTCAGCATAAATTGACATACTTTCAAGTAATTTAGTGTAGTTTAGTATAAATATGCTAATTATATATCAAAAAAGTAATCTAACAAATATTTAATTTGATTTTTTAGTGTTATATTTCAGCATTTTAGCTATTTGTCTCTTAAAAAAAACATAATTTCAAGTAATTTAGTGTAAATCAGCATAAATTAACATAATTTCAAGTATTTTAGCGTATTTTAGTATAAATATGCTATCAAAAAATTAATTTGACAAATATTTTAAAAATTAATTTGATTTTTTAGTGTTATATTTCAGCATTTTAGCTATTTATCTCTAAAAGAATAAAAAAAATAAAAAAATCAGGGACCGGCCATTTAATGGCCGGTTTCCCTTTTAAATAGGGATCGGCCATTAAATAGCCGATTTGGGTATTTTTACATAAAAGATGGCGGGTCTGGATATTTTTATTAATTTGTAATTAACTTTGGGTATAAATAAAAATGTCAGATCATTTGGAACTAAAAACATCTATTGTCGGGATCTTATGTTTACAAGTTATCCACATGAATATTTGGATTTTATGAGGGATTGGGAGATTAGCTGCTACTTCTCCTCTAAAATTGAGAATTTTATATAATCATCTAACTAAGAATCTCCCTGAATGTTCTCATCTCCAGGAAATCTTATCCTGTGAGTGTGTAAAGGAAATGGTGCTAATAATGTGTAGAATTGATGTCCATTCCTGTTGATTGACACCTGTAATAGTCCTTCTAAATGAAATATAATCTCCTTGAGAATTAATAACATAAGTTAAGAGCACCTGTTTATTCCAGCATATTTCATATAGATGGGGATATAGAGTAGCTAAAGAACAATTACTATGCCAAATGTCTTCCCAAAATTTTACTGTGGATTAAGTATCAGGATTGCAGCCCAAAAAGGGAATAGTCAGTGTCATTTTCAATTGAATAGATGAAGGTTATCAATGTTTTCCATTTACTGATAAAGATGGAGTCTTTGAATTGCCACCACCACTCAGTAAGAAGAGAAATGTCATGTGTCTTAAATTCAAAATCCCTAAACCTCCATATTCCTTGGCCATGAGTGAGGGCCAATTAATAAAAGAGTATTTCTTCCTACTCCTATCTGTACCTTGCCATTAAAATCTGCATCTTATTCTACCTATTTCTTTGATTAGCTGGGACATTTAGTGAACAAATATATTAATTACTTTAATCAATAACATAAAAAGAAAAAAAATGTTATCAATTAAACAACATTTATATGAATAAATTGTAAGGAGAAAATCAGTGTAGCGAGTGTTCAGAGAACTTAATACAAACTTCAACACAATAATTGATAATATAGAGTAGAACTAGGGTGTGATGTGCTCACCAAACTCTTTGGTGAGCACAACTCTACATAAACTATCGGATTCACTTCAAACGAGATGAATCAAACCGTTGAAACCGATGTACTTTACGAGTGATGCATGTACATACAAAATTTTGAATTTTTTGAATTCATTTAGTCTCAAGTAAAGTGGTCAAAATTGATGAAAAATGAATGATCCAAAATGAAGTTATTTAATGCATTCAAAAAATTCTCAATTTTGACCACTTCACTTGAGCCTAAATGAATTCAAAAAATTCAAAATTTTGCATGTACACCCATCACTCGTAAAGTACATCGGTTTCAACGGTTGGATTAATCTTGTTTGAAGTGAATCCGATAGTTTATGTAGAGTTGTGCTCACCAAAGAGTTTGGTGAGCACATCACACCCTAGTTCTACTCTGATAGGGCCATGTTCCACAGGCCCTTTAATTTAAACTGGGCCATGAACGACTGGGATTCGGACCTCACTAAGAGGCCAACCCGAAGTCATATGAAAGGCCCAAATATCCACCAAGTCGGGGCCCAATACAGCGGCCCCAATATGCCTTAAATGGGGATCGTGTTAACCGACATGCGGGATGATAGTGGAAACGGCTAACTTAATGCCTCCCATCCCAGTAACGGCTGACATAACTACCCACGTCCTCCATAACTGCCCGAGATAGCAGTTATGGACGGACTATATAAGGCAGTGATTCCCATGAAGCAGGGACACGTTTTCCAACCACAAGAGAGATCATACAGGATAGAGTCAGAATCTCTCACAATCCACCTCGAGTTCACATCACCTTTCACACCTCGGCCTGCCATCTTTTGGTAGGACGAATCTTACTCAGCCCAAGATTCCATACGGCCTCATCTCCCGAGATAGGACGTATCAACCACCGTGGGGCCATGCCTTTGCTCATATAGAGATTTAGATGGCTCAGCAAAACACGTCAGTTCCGCTCCCACCAGGAGTTACAATCCCGCTAGGTGCAATGATCACACCACCTCCCCTTGTAACCCCGCTTACAGGGAACCCCTCCCACAGTCAGCCTCACGCGGCGAGGCCTAACAATCCGATAATACGACCTTCTGGTCCTCAACCGACACAACCTCGCCACACAGGCCTCGACATGGCTGCTCACCCTTTGTTTACCGAAGGACACACGAGCCGGCCATTGTTTACTGAGCAAACACCGCTACTCAGTACTTATCACCCACCATACATACCGCACTACACTCAACAGACGCCATTTTACCCTTATGGCGCGACCACCTACACACCGTACACCCCGATGTACCCCCAGTATCCTTATGCGACACCACCTGCACAATGGGGTCCGGGAGGCGCTCAAGGGGTATATCCAGTGACAGGTCCAACGCCACATTCCCAACAAGTACCGCTGCGACCTGTAATCCAGACTGTGCCACTAACTGCCCCGGAGGCACCACATTCCCGGCCTCTATCAGCAAACCGTGTCCTTAGTCGACCAGTTAACATTCCTCCCAGAAATTTGAACTCTCAATTTATAGATGTTCGAACTGGTAGTGAAACAGATACGCCCATCCTGCCGGACCAACAGGTCCAATCCAAACGCCAGGACCAAAACATTCCACTGACAGGAGCTCAACAAACCGAAAGAAGACAGCAGGAAGGGCAAGGCGAAAGTAGGGAACCTGATCCCGAAAAACAGCCCCAGGTTGAGCAACCCGAAGTTCGCCACAACAATGAGCGCGAATCAGCCAACCAGGGCAGAGGTTCCAGACCGTCACGCCGAGAACAGTCGCGCTCCCGCAGGGAACGCGAACGAAGCCCACCCCGAGGTCGGGATAGAACTCGCCGAGATGATCATAGAAGAAACAGGCGATCACCTACCCCGACCAGAGGCGTAAATATGGCTCAAATAGAAGAATTGATTCAGACAAGGCTTGCGGCTAAATTGGCCGAGATAGAATCCCAGAAGACAGGTGCCACCTCTCGACCTATGGGGATCAACGATGGCCCACTCTCTAGAGACATCTACCGCCATTCCATGACGGATTTCAAGTACCCAACAACTCTTCCCAGTTTCCGGGGCAGCGGTGATACTCAGGATCCGCATAATTTCGTGTACGGATTCCTTGAGCGACTTCGCCTCCTGGGAGCCACTGACGCCATCATGTGCCGCGTCTTCACCACTTGTTTAACAGGTGAAGCATGGGACTGGTACATGACGCTACCTCGGAGATCCATTAACAAGTTTGAAGACTTCGCAAAACTGTTCCTGGAAAGATACACGATTATTAAGCCACCGCAAGCAACATGCGAGATGCTCCTAGACATTGTCCAAGGACAGCATGAAAGGACAGGTGCGTTTGTTAATCGGTTTATCCAAGCATCTCGGCGAATTCAGAATCTCAACGAAGAATTCGCCTTGGCTGCCATCAAGAAAGGACTTCGCAAGGGGGGTCCGGGTACTTTGCGTTACGAGGCGCATATGAAGAAAATGACTACTTTGAGGGAATTTGTAGCCTTTGCTGAGGGTTACATCCGCGCTGAGGACGACAATGGCAGTCCCACTAGGTTCCGATCCCGATCTCCTCGTCCAACAAACAAACAACAGACTCAAGATAGGTCTCGCAATCAAAGAGAACCTCGGCAAAACCAACCAACCGAGCACAATTCCGGTACCAAAGGGTACCGACAGCATTTTGTGCGATATGCTCCTCTCACTAAGAAGCGGCATGAGATGTATGACATCATAGAAGGCATGTTCGATCTACCCCCGCCGTTGCCAAAGAGCATTTTTACGGTGGTCGACAACTCGAAGAAATGTGAATACCACGGATTCAACGGGCATTCCACCGCAGAATGCCTCCAATTGAAAGACATCCTGGAGAGATTAGCCCGAGAAGGAAAACTAGTCGAGTTCATCAACCCCGACTTCTTCAAAAAGTTTTTCAAGAAATACAATGATCAAGGTAAAGTTTTTAAGAAACCCATTCCATATAGACAGGATTACACGGGACCTCGGGTTGGGGAGGGCAATCCCCAAATCCGAGATGATTCCGAGATAAGACGCCCGGAGCGGCAGGGTAGTCCCGTCATTAATGTGATCAGTGGGGGTCATCACGGTACTGCCCGAAAAATCTTACCACGTGACAATCGAAAACCATACCCCACTGTCCTACCAGTTGAAGCCATAAATGATAAGAAACGGCCTCGATATGAGGAAGCGATATCTTTTTCCGAGAAAGACCTCGGTGCAATTTCGGGCCCGCATGATGATCCTATAGTGCTTAACCTCAAGATCAACACTCACCGGGTGAAAAGAGTGTTAGTTGATACTGGCAGCTCGGCCGACATCCTGTATTTACCAGCCTTTACGCAAATGGGCCTCAACATTCGCACCCTCCAACAACATATATCACCCTTGATAGGCTTCACGGGGGACGCCCTTCAACCTCGGGGAATGATGCCACTTAAAGTGACATTCGGTACATCCCCCCGGACAGTGGAAGTCATGGTGGACTTCCTCATCGTGAATGCCCCTTCTGCGTACAATGCGATCTTGGGTAGAGCGACTTTGAATAAAATCGGTGCTATCATTTCTCCTTCCCACCTCAAAATCAAGTTCCACACCGAAAACGGGATAGGGGAAGAATGTGGCCAACAGCAGGTAGCTCGCGACTGCTACATGACAACCATTCAAGGTCATGGAGGTTCTGTTCACCAAGTCGATCAGCCTGATGCAAAGACCACTCCACAGCGGTTGCGTTCTAGTACTGACTTTTTGCCTCCAAACACCGACCTCGCATTGGACCCAGTGGATAAAGCTGAGGCAAAAGCTCCCCTTGAGCCCGTTGATGAAGTCGAACAAATTGAATTAGGTGCCGGTAAAACACTTAATGTAGGAAAGGCGATCCAAGGGTCGGCACGGGCCGAGTTAATCAAATTCCTCCAAGAAAACCAATCTGTTTTCGCTTGGACTGCAGCCGACATGCCAGGAATTCCTAGGTCAATTGCCGAGCACCGATTGCACATCAAACCAGGCTCAAAACCAGTCAGACAGAGGAAGCGCAATATGGGGGATGAACGACAGCAAGCCGTCAAGCGCGAAGTACAGAAATTACTTGACGCTGGCTTTATAAGAAATGTCGAATGCCCAGAATGGACAGCCAATCCCGTGCTTGTCAAGAAATCCAATGGCGACTGGCGTATGTGTATCGATTACACCGATCTCAACAAAGCTTGTCCCATGGATCCTTTCCCTTTGCCCAAAATCGATCAATTGGTCGATTCAACCTCGGGACATGCTTATCTCAGTTTCATGGATGCCTTCTCCGGGTACAATCAGATCCGGATGAGCCAAGCCGACGAAGAGAAAACTGCTTTTACTACTAATTCGGGACTTTACTGTTACCGGGTTATGCCTTTCGGATTGCGCAATGCTGGGGCTACATTCCAAAGAATGGTTAACACCGTTTTCCAAGGCCAGATTGGACGAAATGTAGAGGCATACGTAGATGATCTACTCGTCAAAAGCATGTCTGACCTCGACCATGTCCGAGATCTCCGCGAAACCTTCGCGACATTAAATTCGGCCAACATGAAGCTCAACCCAAAGAAAAGCTTCTTCGGTCTAACTGGTGGCAAATTCCTTGGCTTCATGGTTTCTATGCGAGGCATTGAGATTCATCCCTCCAAATCACAAGCCATACTCGACATGAAGCCCCCCCGAAATCTCAAAGAGCTGCAATCTCTCACAGGTAAACTGGCCGCTCTCAACAGGTTTATTGCGAGATCTGGGGATGTGTGTTTTCCTTTCTTTAAGGCCATGCGCAAGTCGGCCAAATTTGAATGGACAGATGAATGTGCGATAGCCTTTGACAAGGTCAAATCCTATCTCGCCAATCCACCGTGCCTCAGCAGGCCAACCGCGGGTGACAC
The DNA here is from genome assembly GCA_025461125.1 of Carex kokanica. NCBI lineage: Eukaryota > Viridiplantae > Streptophyta > Magnoliopsida > Poales > Cyperaceae > Carex > Carex kokanica. The sequence goes on along the minus strand of JAJGRX010000945.1, from coordinate 660,748 downwards.
CTTGGTGTTGTATTTGGCAACAACAGGACATGCAGTAAGCGCTGCCCTTGTTCGCGAAGAGGGACGCGATCAGAAGCCGGTCTATTTTGTCTCACATGTACTTCGGGATGCCGAAACCAGATACTCCCAAATTGAAAAGGCGGCATATGCTATAGTCATAGCTGCCCGGAAGTTGCGACCTTACTTTCAATCACATCCCATAAAGGTTTATACCGGGATACCACTCAAAAAGGCCTTCGCAAATTTTGATTCATCCGGGCGATTGCTAGCTTGGGCACTTGAGTTATCCGAGTTTGATGTCTCTTTCCATCCCCAAAATGCCCTGAAGTCCCAAATCTTCGCCGATTTTATTGCTGAATACTCTGGACTTCCTCCCGAATCTGAAGGACGCTGGGTAATTCATGTTGATGGTGCCTCTTCATTACAAGGAGTGGGCGCCGGGGTATCTCTCACTGGTCCACAAGGGGAAACCCTGAATTATGCTCTTCACTTTCAATTCCCGGTAACAAACAATACCGCGGAATACGAAGCCATGATAGCGGGTCTAAAGTTGGCTAAAGAATTAGGAGCCCGCGAGGTTCACCTCCGTAGCGATTCCGAGTTGGCAGTCAAGCATATTAATGACGAATGCCGAGTTATGGATGACAACTTGCGCAAATACAGACAGCAGTTCCACCAGCTCAAGAGTCACTTCGACGAGGTCAACATTCAACATGTTTCTCGAAACAAAAATTGCCAAGCTGATGCTTTATCCAAGCTCGGTGCTTCGGGCAACCTTGACAAAGACCGGCCCGTGATTGTTATGGATGTTCCCGAATCCAGCATTCACATTGATACCACAGCTGTTCTCGCCATCATTGAACCCGGAGATTCCTGGATCACCCCGATGTGGAATTTCCTTAACACGGGAGTTCTACCCACAGACCCATTGGAAGCCCGACGTCTGAAAAGGATCGCACCCATGTATTCTATTTTCAACAATCACCTCTATAAACGAGGATATGTGCGACCTTGGCTCAAGTGTATCAACGAAGAGATGGCATCAAAAATGTTATCAGAGGTACATGAGGGCATCTGTGGGAGCCATCAAGGGGCGAAAACTCTTGCAAAACGCATTCTCCGAGCTGGTTTTTACTGGCCAACCATGCAACATGATGCGGCCACTTTGGTCCGAAAGTGCGAACGATGCCAATACCACAGCAAGTTAAGTAACATTCTGGCATACGACCAGATATCCATCTCGGGGGCCTGGCCTTTTGACTTATGGGGAATAGACATAGTCGGGCCATTTCCCACAGCTGTTCGACAGCGCCGTTGGATAATCGTTGCAGTGGAATATTTCACCAAATGGGTTGAAGCTGAAGCACTGGCAACAATTACAGCCGCAGCAGCAGAGAAGTTCATTTGGAGGAACATCATTTGTCGTTTCGGCATACCACATGCACTCATCTCGGACAATGGAACTCAATTCAATGCAGCCCGCACCATCGCATTCCTGTCCAACTTGGGTATCCAAAACAATTTCACCTCGGTCAGCCACCCGGCTAGCAATGGATTGGCCGAAGTCACCAACCGTACAATCTTAGATGGTCTGAAGAAGAAAGTTGCAGAGAACAGGAAAAACTGGCCCGACATTCTTGATGGCATCTTGTGGGCTTATCGTACAACACCCCGAGAGGCTACACAGCAAACACCATATTCTCTGGTATTCGGGATGGAAGCAGTCACTCCAATCGAATTGATGGAACCATCTCTCCGCACTTTGACATATTCCACTGTAGCAAACCGCGATGCACGTGCTGCTGACCTCGACCTCATCACCGAAGGTCGGGAGAAAGCTCGCATACGCACCATGGAATATCAACGACGAGTTAAGCGTGCATTCGACAAACATGTGGTACCTCGTGCGTTTCAACCTGGTGATTTAATTCTCAAAACTGTTGAAGCTACTGGCAAACATGCCAGTAAACTTGCTCCTCAATGGGAAGGTCCCTTCAAGGTCATCCGACCCCGAGGAAAAGGCGCATACGAGTTGGAAGATCCGAGTGGTTTCATACTTACTCGACCATGGAACGCTTGTCACCTTCGGAAATTCTAAACTTAATGTATGATTTTACTTTAACATTGTTTTACTTCCTTTATTTCATGTAATGTTATGGGCGAGATAAGCCTTTTTTCTGTTACATTTCATGTATTTTACCTAGACCGAGATACAAGTTTTTTGTATGGTCCTAGGCTATTCTCAATATATATATTTGATTGTGTTCTTATTATTTAGGTACGAGATATATGAACGAAAGCCTTTTTGGCAACGAAATAAGTCTTGGTTAACATTCCCGAGATACACAACAAATAAATGTAGTCTTACGAGACGACGACTGCTAAATCAGTAATATGATTTTTTCGCGATATTGATCGAAAACCCTTAGGGGTAACGTACATGTTTTTCGCGACCTTCCTTTTTTCCGATGTCGATAACAAAAAAAGGGGGGGCAAGAGATATATATACAAAGCATAGAGGTATATATACAAAGCATAGAGGGATATATACAAAGCATAGATCGAGATAAAAGTTGAACGAAACATCTCAGACAAATCAACACAAGTTAAGAACTAGGATATAATATTTAAAACAGGTTACAAAAAGATCTGTTAAAACCCCCCACATCTCGGGGGTCTGAATAAAAATAGTACAACATTTCTGTTAAACCCCCACATCTCGGGGGTATGAATGAATTAATACATTACATTTCTGTTAAACCCCCACATCTCGGGGGTATAAAAACATTCACTCCTAAACAATACAAATTTTCCTTGCTTCCTTGGCTCGATATGATCCTGCAAAAAAGGATATAGTAAGCATATGCCAGAATACAACATCTCGAGGAAAAAGTTATATAAATTTACACTTACAAACAGAAGGGTCCACTTCTTTGGGACTTTCATTTCCTCCTTCACAAGGTGAGATGTGAGCATCTAAAATCGCCTCATTTCCTTGCTCGTCTGGGTTGATGGTATCATCTTCTTCAGTTGCCCTCATTTCGAGGTCCACACTGTTACCTTCCGACTCAGAAGGCAAATCATCCTGCCCTTCAGACGGGGCATCTGGCAAGTCGAGATGCTTGGGCCATTTCGCCTTGGGCCAGGGATGGACGATACCTAAAACCGGATGATTCTCCAGCATAAGGTCCTGATTAATAGGAGTCCCATCCGGGTTCAAAAATAAATCACCCTCTTCATCCCAGCGGTAACCCGACAGACTTTTTGTAACAACTTTTTCTGGGTTCACCTCGGTAAACCCTACTTGTTCGGGTCTAAATGGGTAATGGTCAGCTAGTGCCAAGAGATAGCCATGCACGGTTGCTGTCATCATGTCAACACATGCATAAGGGACAGCTTGTGTGAAGGCTCTGCTGCCCAGAAATTTGCTAAGTGTTTTCTTTGGCAGCTCATGCATCTCGGCCTGAAGTCGGGCGTTCTCTGCCCTCACGTCCTCCAACTCTTTAGTTCGGGCCTCGAGTTCGGTTTTAAGACGTGCCGACTTGTTTTTGTAGTCTTCGGCTTTGTGTTTCTGCCGGTTCAATTTTTCCTCGGCCTCTTTGCGTTCAGTATCGGCTTGCACGCCCACATGCTTTACAAGCTCAAATTTGGCCTTAAACACAGCAGCTTGGCCAGCCGCAATTCTCATCTCCTTATCCTTTTTTGCGGCCATTTGCAAAAAATAGTTCCTCTCGAGGATAGCCCTGTTCAACGACTCTTGGTCAGTACGAATGACGAGGGAATCCCGTTTGTCAATCGAGTCCTTCAGAAACCCGAAGTACACCCCGGCATCATGCAGTAGACTCGACACATGACCAATTACTTGGTCGGGGTGCTCCTCAGCCCATTTCCTCTGGTGCTGAGTGGTGGTTAACCTGAAGGTTTCCCGAGAAAAGGCGGCATGAACCTCGGGATGCTCCACCTCGTCCTGCATTAGCGAATACCCAGGAAGATAGGCCAAGATGCTGTCCGGGAAACCCCGCGAGATATTCGTGCCCCACACGAAACCGGTTTGTTGCCCTTGGTCAGAAACATGCGACTTCAGGAAATCCCTATGCTCCTCTGAGGGATCCCACACGTTGTCGGCTGCGTTGTCAATAATCTTGTCTAATTCCGCTTGAGCAGCGTCGACTTGAGCTTGGGAGGGTTCCTCTATAGCCTCCTGTACTCTACCCAAAATAATCTCGGGTTGAGTCTTTTGTTTTTTGGCCTCGGGATGCCCAGAAGCCGTACCCTTTCCCTTTTGCTCCCTTGTCAGACGTGGAGGTGGAGGAACGTCTGAAGATACTTCCTTCCTCTTTTGCGACCCCCCGAGTTTGGAAGAACCGGAGGTGTTGTCCTTGACACTCTTCCCGGTATGTGCCGATCTCGGCTGATGAGTTACCGGGGTAGAAGACGACTTCGGTGTTTTTTGAACTATAGCCGCCTTTGGCTTGGATGGGTTCTTAACCCCTTTCTTCTGAACAACCCCGCCCTCCGGGTTAGCTACAAGTGGGAAGGAACTAGCGGCCTTCCACGGTAATGCCATACAACCGTGACCTGCGACATAAAGGGTATGCGAAAGTTAGTACATTATTCATGTTATTACGAGTTAGATCAATAAATATGATGCACAGGTATACCGGTGTAAATTAAAAGCAAAAAACACTAACTTGTGAAATAATAATCAAGAATTTCTTTAGCCTTTACATCAGCTGGAGTCAGGGGATCAGGTGAGGTCGGCATCAATTTTTTCTTTTCTAGACGGCGCCATTCCTTTTGTACCTTCAAAAAACATTTCAGTTCCTCCGGGTTCTCGAGATATACCCACCCGTGGTTCCACTCGTCCGCTTTGGACAGTTGCTCAAACAGCGCCAAACCATTAGAGCGCTTCCGTATCGCGAGATAACTTTCACTGTTATATAACACAGTGAAGTAATGGAAGAATAACCCGACACTCGGGAAATATTCCTTTAACTCGGGCAAGTAGTCGAATACATATTTGAAGCTCATGATGTAACACCACGCGGGTGCGGTCAACTGTGCAGGAGCCACTTCGAGATGTCGCAATATCTCGCGTGCGAATTTGGACAACCTTATCTTGAACCCGCACTTTGGCATTTTCCAATATATGCACATGCCGCGCTCTGAGTCGTGAGCTCGGTCATTGGGACCCGGAGCTACCATCCGAACTGCCTCTCGAGAATACTCTTCCCTGCTGGCCTCCAGCACAAGTTCGTTGTAGAAGGCATTACAATAATCTTCACACTGGACAACCAGCTTGGGTGCAATACCAGCAGATGTAGGGAAGTTAGTATCATTGGCGTGGCCATCTCGGGGAACTATTATTTTCTTGGCCTTCTGGTTTTTGGGTTTCGAAGGCCCTTGTGATGTTCCCACGGGGGTGTCAACTAGTTCACCCCGAGATGGACTTTCGTGCTCATCTCCTTCCGCATATTCTTCCTCCTCATTTCCTCCCGACATTACGTCAGAATGTGCGGGAATCATTCCATATAAACTCTTGCCCCTACCAGGGCGGGGGGGTGAAAAGGATAGGGGAGACACCGCCTCATAGGTATGGGGGGATTGGTCCCGAGATCCACCTTGTTCTTCGGCCATTTCTAAATTTACGAATAAACAGGATTGGCTTAAGTCACCGACCTTACTATTACAATATCAGTTTCTAAAAGCATTCATGTTACTAATGCACATTAGATGTCACAGTTATGGTAGGCAAATAGACTCCTATAACATTACCATACTAATGTTATTCATTACTTCACTCCCTAACTTCGGCCAATAAACAGTATAACATGCCGGATGTGCTAATTTAATGCCAGTTACCGAGGTGATAAAGGCTTACCTTTTTGGAGGTTGAGATGCTCGACTTTCGTCCGACGTCCACTTCCGAGATTGGCAGCTCCTGAATTCCGAGATTGTTTTTGCTCTTTCACTCCGATATCAAATGATTTAAGGAAGCGGTACTGAATAAGTGGGGGGGGGCCGAAATATATACAGGTTTTCCTTTTTTCCCGCTCGATATTTGCGTAGTTTTCGAAACGACGCCAAGAAACGTCGCGCTGTCTCCTTTCATCATGGCGACGCTTCGATTCCCGCGCTCGTTCAACGGCCGCGAGTTCTCACCGAATTAACGAATGCCACGTGTCACGCACGGATTGAGCCATCACCTCGACTTACAGACTGATTTGATGGCTGACTTGATGGCTCACGGCGGTTAACGGAAGACGAAGCGTCAGGCATTTAATGCCGATATACTATATATACACCCTCCGTCTTTCTTTAACGATCCATCAACCGTACAATTATCCTCCTCTCTCGCGCTATCACGAGATGAATGATCAAGTGAGCAACGAGATTGCCCTTGAAAAAGATGATATTCCGTCATCTCGTCTATGTCCCGAGATTACCATCCACAAGCCCAATGATGCAGACGACCCATTAGCTTGGGACCGATGTGCGATTTGCAAGTTGAGGGGATATTCTCCGCAAATGTTTCATTGTGACAGCTGTGAAGAAGCCTTTCATCCCGGGTGTTCGGCTCGAAGATCACCTCGGAACCATAGTGATCCTCGCTTCACATCCTTCACTTGTAGACAATGCCTTCACCACGCACGTCGGATCAATAAGGTTGCCGACGACATTGTTTAATCCAATGGTGTGGTCTTCACGCTCAACAGTAAAGGAGGCTACATTAACTATCTTTGTGTCCATCTCTTCCAAGATCCGATGTTCTTTAGTATCAATAGGCTTTGTTATTATATCAGTTTGAGTTAGATTTTGTATGAGTTTGAAATATCAATGAACATTTAATCTATTTTTCATTGTTGTCCTATTTACCTCGGGTTTCCATCTCGTTTTACTTACAAACCATTTAACACTCGCACCAAAAAAAAAAAAAAAAAAAAAAAAAAGAAAAAAAAAAAAAGAGATGGCGGTTTAAAACCTGCCTATTTTAAAACCTGCCTATTTAATGATATACAGTTGGGCAGATGGCGGTGGAACGACTATAAATAAGGTACTCCTTCCAGAGAGGGAGGGACTTTCTCTACATACTTTCCCTTTTGCTTTTGCTTTTTAGAAAAAAATATTTCCACCTCGCATCTATCATGTCTGTTAACCGACATGCTTTAGAGTTCCTAGCGGAACGTGCAAGGCAACGTCGAGCTATTGAGCGTCGAATTATCCCATCTCGCCCTGTTGGTTCATCCAGCTCCAGCCGAGGTCCCCAGCGACGTGTACTTACAACCGAGGAGAGGGAGGACTTGATCCAAGACTTTCCCAATGACTTGGATTGGATGCTGGATAACGAGTCCGTCACCATCCGAGACCTTTTAAATTACAAGCTGGCAGTATTCAGGGAGGTGGGCGACGAATTTAACATCGTCGAATTCCTCGGACCTCTTCGCGATTGCCTGGCATGTGGGAAATCTGCCCTAAAAGAAGACATGGTCAAATGTCGGGGTTGTCGCACGTGGTGGCATCCCTCTCATTTTTTGATTCATGATCGGTCAGATCCCCGACGTCGATTCTTCAGATGTCAAACTTGCCAAAACCGACATCCCAATGCACCCACATTGGCTACAGCTACTCCGGACCAGATTTGGGAAGACGATCATTTTGAAGATCCGGATAGTGAGATGATGGACTTCATCCCTTCACCTCCGGGATTTCATTAAATTACTTATAAGAATAAAAGCTAATAGGCTAAGTAGATCCACCTTTTATTTTTTGCTTGAAGCCTTAGTTCATCTCGAGTTGTAGCCTTTATTTCTGATTGAATCTTTTAGTTTAGCTCGAGTTGTAACGAGTCTTTATTAATATAAGAAGGATTTATTTATGTTTGGTACTTTTTTAATAATTGTGCTTTCATGAGTTATACACCCTCAAGTCGAAAGCATCTCGCTGATGCATTCCGACTTCGGGGGCTAATGATAGGGCCATGTTCCACAGGCCCTTTAATTTAAACTGGGCCATGAACGACTGGGATTCGGACCTCACTAAGAGGCCAACCCGAAGTCATATGAAAGGCCCAAATATCCACCAAGTCGGGGCCCAATACAGCGGCCCCAATATGCCTTAAATGGGGATCGTGTTAACCGACATGCGGGATGATAGTGGAAACGGCTAACTTAATGCCTCCCATCCCAGTAACGGCTGACATAACTACCCACGTCCTCCATAACTGCCCGAGATAGCAGTTATGGACGGACTATATAAGGCAGTGATTCCCATGAAGCAGGGACACGTTTTCCAACCACAAGAGAGATCATACAGGATAGAGTCAGAATCTCTCACAATCCACCTCGAGTTCACATCACCTTTCACACCTCGGCCTGCCATCTTTTGGCAGGACGAATCTTACTCAGCCCAACTTTCCATACGGCCTCATCTCCCGAGATAGGACGTATCATACTCGATAATATATTACCACATAAAATCACAATTGTAGGATTTTTTTATTTTATTTGTGTAAAATCTAGCTAATTAAATCACAATTATTGACGAATCAGGATATCTACGTGCTTAATATAAGAGGACTAGAGGAGAGATTGTAATTAATGACCTTCTGAGCTGTGAAGATTCTATAAATAATCTAATTGATTCAACAATTACATCTAACATGTAGAAGGATAGAATAAGATAAGATATAAAGAAATTAATTAACAGTTCCCTAACGAGGGCTAATTAACTAAAAGATAGAATTGAATCCAAAAAAGACAAAAAGAAAAAGAGCATGAAGAGTAGGGGTGTTCAAACGGTCGGTTCGGTTTAAACCGAACTAAAATAACCAAACCGAACTTAAAACCGAAGTTTGAAAATCCAACCGAACCGACCGAACTAAAATAGCAAACCGAATTAAAACCGAACCATTTAAACCGATTTAAACTTCGGTTTGTTCGGTTAAACCGAATTTTCTCAAAAATCAACTCAATACACCTATACATTCATAATTTCACATATATAAAAATAAAAATACCATTACACATGTCAAATTTCATACAAATATCATTACACGTGTCAAATTTCATACAAATTTCATATAAAAATAATACTCGAAGTCTCAATCTATCAATAAAATCGGTCGGTTCGGTTTAATCGGTTTTGAGAAATCAAAACCGAACCGAACCATTTAAACCGAACTAAGTCACAAAATCAACCGAATCGAACCAATTCAACCGAACAACCGAACCATTTAAACCGAATCTTACCGGTTCGGTTCAAAACCAAATAAACCGAACCATTTGAACACCCCTAATGAAGAGTGCAGATTAGATAAATTATCCCGTGCATAAAGTACCAATTAAACCTTGTCTGTGTCTCGTCACGCATATATGCACTATATATATACAACTGCTACCGTTCGTATTGCTACAAAATTAATTTGTAATTTAATTTGGAGAGGTGAAAAGGATAGAAAGATCCAGCAGATACCGTCATTTTTATTAATATCCAAAGTTAATTACAAATTAATAAATATGTCTAGATTTGCTTGGTTTTATTAAAAATGTTCGTATCGGCTAGAAAATAGCCGGTTTTCTATTTAAATAGAGTACCGGCCATAAGCAGGTATTCTATTTTTTTTTTTCTGTTTTAGATCCTATAAATATTCATTTTTCTCTATCTTCCCCTCATAACTCCCTTCCTACCGAAATCTCTAGAGGTATTTTTTTTTATTTAATTATTATTTTTTATTATTTTTCAGTAACTGTGTAAATTAGTAACATGATAATTGTTTACCATTTTCAAAATGTAGTTTGATTGCAATGGACTTGATTTCATTACACTGTGGTGGTAAGGTTCTTAGTAATGCATACGGGGCTTATTACAACAAAGACCCAATTCATTCATTTATGATTCCCGATGATATATCCCTTTGGGACTTGAAAGTCATGATTTACACACGCACCGGTTTTAACCCAGAAAGGTGCAACCTAGAATTGGCCACCCGAGTTTGCAATAGAAACACCGGGAAATTTACACTTGCGAAAATACTAGATGAAAATACCTAGAGAGGGTTGTACGGCCATTTAAAGGCCACTGGAATATTTGTAATAGAAATCAATGCCAGAAGAGTTCCGATAGAGGCAGGGGTTGGAAGTTCTGGCCAACAGTCAGTTGCGCCAACTCATATACTACAACGAGAACCATACACTCCCGCCGTTCCTCCAACACAATGAGAACCATATACTGACCCAGAAATAGACAGGCCCTACACTCCACCAGTCCCCTAATCATGACCTCAACCAATACTCCAAATTTCATCCCCATCTAGACTCGTGCATGAGGCGCCTTTACCATTACCGCCACCAGAACCTTACCCCAGACCGGCACCAGTATACGATGAAATTGGGTCAGATTTTAAAAATATTAATGAAATTTCAGAGAAAAATCTGCAAAGTGGAGATGAATATGATGGAGAAAACTGGGACTCTGATCACCTAGAGGGTTGTGGTGAAGATGGTCCAGTTGAAACAGCTCAATGGCCCATTCAAACTAGATCTGAGAGTATGCCGCTTAGTGGGCGGAGTGATACGCACCCGTTCCCAGGCTTCAATGATGTATCTGAGTTTAGAGAAGCAAATATTGGTTACTAGTGTTATGCAAACGGGCCGGACGGTCCGGGTCGGGTAAAACCCGTGGCGGACAACGGGCGGGCACGGGTACGGGCAACACGGGGGTGACACGGGTAGGGTAGCACGAGTTTTTTTTTTCAAAAACCCTACCCGGCCCGGCTCAACCCCCCTGGTAGCACGGGTAGGCGGGTTACACGGTCCGGGTCCGGGTCTGGACAGTTTTTTTTTTGCTATTTTTGTTTTTTTTTACTATTTTTGTTTTTTTTCTTTTTCTGTGGTTTGGACGGTCAAGGGTACGGGTACGGGTTAGGCGAGTACACAGACCGGACCGGGCGGTCCGAGTTTGAAACGGACCGGGTTATCACGGGTTTAATGGGAAAAAACCGGGTCTGGCCCTTTTCAACCCTTACCCGGGTTACCCGTGGACCCGTGTCAAACCCGGGCACGGTTCGGACTGGACGGGTACGGGTCACGGGCGGACCGGATCGGGTTTGACCCGCCCGGGTAATTTCAAAACACTATTGGTTACTATGGGTAACAGATTGAGTACAAAGGTGAGCTGGCGTCGACCAATATTTTAGAAGCAAAGATGATTTAATTAAGAAGATTAGAGAGCACTATGTTATTAAGAATCAGGATATTATAATGAAGAAAAGTGACAGGGATCGAATTCATGTGGTGTGCAAGGACCCGCGTTGTAGTTACGAACTTAGGAGAAAACCAGCGGGATATGGAGATGCATGAGTTATAACGAGGCAAGACAAGCTTCACACCTGTAGGACTGAGTATACAATGACCGACAATGAATGACTTACGGCATCAATCATTACCGATGTTATTGAGAGAAGCATTAAGAATGACCCCTATATGAGCATCCAGTCGGTGGCAAACTGTGTTTTGACTGTGTATGACAATGTAACCCCGAAATAAAACCGACTGTGGAGGGGTCGTGAGCTTGTAATAGCCTGACAATTTGGGAGTTGGGAGACTTCGTACAGCTTGTTGAGACCACTCATGATGGCAATTTGCGACAAGAATCCCAGCTCGAAATACCAATTTCTGACCAGTCCGATACGAGACAAAGAAACATGAGAAATTATGAGAGATGTCGTTCAGTTCAGGGTCGTTGCCTGGGCTTTTGGTCTATACATTGCAGCGTTTCAGTTCTTGAGACCAGTGATCAGCATAGATACATGCTTCTTGTCTGGGCGGTACGAGGGGAGGCTTTTGATAGCTTATGGCTATGATGCCGAGAACCAATTGCAGCCTCTTGCATTTGCAATCGTGCATAAGGAGGATACCGAGAATTGAGGTTTTTTCTTGTAGTGGTTGAGGAATGAAGTGCTTGGATATAATAAATTCGTCTGTGTTATATCGGACCAGCACAAGGGGATCAAAGCTGCACTGACAGCAGAATATGGATGGTCTCCAAAGCTTTTGTGCACAGGTTTTGTATTCAGCATGTTGCTGACAACCTGGTCTAGAACTGTGGAAAGGAAAAGTAGTACGAATGGATGTTCAAACAAGAAGCCAAGAAGAAGAAGCCAAGAAAGTTGAAAGAGATGTTCGAAGAATTTGCTAAGGTATTTCTAATGTTTAACATTTCGTTTAATTTTTTTGTAAGTCTACTCTGAAAATGAAATAACATCTGTTTGTTTTGTGCAGCTAAATCCAAGGTGTAATGCATTTTTAAGGAATATGGGCAAAGTACGTCCTAATGATTTGATGGAGCCGTCTAATTATGAGAAGATTTTCCAAACCTGTGATGGAAGATACCGGTTTGGTATCATGACAACAAACGGCTCCAAGTCGCTCAACAATGTCTTCTGGGATAGCCGTAGACTGCTCGTTGCTGCCATAGTGGAGGATACGTTCTATAAGTGCAACTAATGGTTTGTTCAACGGCGACAATGAGCAATGGAATTAAAAGACAAGGAGCAGATGTTTTCCGACTGGGTTTTGGAGAAGTTGAGGAAGAAATGAGAGAAAGCTGTAGCAATGCGTTTGGTGTGTTATACGCACGGCCAAGGTCAGTACCAAATTTCATCCCTAAATGAGTACGTTCCTTGCACCCGCAGCGACATGGGAAATATGGAGTTTATTCGTAAGGAGTTCATGTACATTGTGACACGCTGTCCCGACAACCAAATGGAATGTACTTGCAGATGTATCAAGTTAACTTATATTCCGTGTGCTCATGTGTTAGCGGTTTGTCGTGACCGAAACTGGTGCAAAGACCAATTTGTTGCACACTGGTACACTGTGAACTATCTTGAGAGTACTTGGAGTGTGGTGTTTGTTTCCATTGGCAATATGCCAGATTGGCCTCATAATACTGAACCAAGAATTCTTCCGAGCAAAGGCTGGATTAGGGTTGGGAGGCGAAAACACATCCGTCATGTAATGACCATGGATGAAATGAAAGGTAGGCGAATATGGCATCAAGCTCGACGTTACTATCGATATGCAACGAAGAGGTACGTAACATTCATCAAAAATTATATTTCTTTTCAATTTGCACCAACTTACTAAGTAACATATGCAAATGCAGAGGCAAGAAACGCAGCAAATGAGTACGAGAATGAGCAAGTTATGGCAAGGGCAAGTGTGTCCGGAGGGTCACGATGTTCCACCGCTAGTCGTTTAGGAGGAGAGGCGGTTGGAGTGCAGGGCGTACAACAAGGGCATCTGGAAGCCAAGTAGGGCCGTCTGGAAGCAACCGAGGAGGTCAACTAGTAGGCGTACAACAAGGGTATCTGAAAGCCAAGCAGGGCCGTATGGAAGCCAAGCAGAGCCATATGGTAGGCAATCCGGTAGGCCATCTACCGAAACCGATTTGTTTCGTGGATTTAGTTTTAGGTGTAGTAGTAACAGGTGATTTATCCCTATTATGTGGACCTGTTTATTTATATGTTGTGAACTTTTTTATTTCTAATTTGTGTGGACTTTATTTGCAGTTTGTGTGAATTTTTTAATAACACAATTTGTGTGGACTTTACTGATTTGAATGATACGTCTGCGAATTTAATTGTGACTCTAAATTCTTTCTCACGCCTGTATTTCCAAAAGAAACAACACGTGACTAATGAAAACAACACGAGATTCGGCAAGAAGGGGGAGAGAGAGAAAAATAGATATTTATATGGTCTAAAACAGAAAAAAAAAATATAGGGCACTGGTCATTTTCTGGCCGGTACCCTATTTAAATGGAAAATTGGCAATTTTCTGATCAGTATAGACATTTTTAATAAAACCAAGCGAATCTGGACATATTTACTAATTTCTAATTAATAAAAATGACGGCAGCAGATAGGTGCCCTCCACTCTTCTATTCTGTTATATTAAAACTGTTTTAATTTTAATTTATTCGAATTATTCAAGTCAAACAATATGAACAAGAAGGATCGACGATTCGCCGTTTTATTTTCGGCTGAAATATTATAATTAATGCTCTCCAGTCTCCATTCATTTATTCCGGCACACTTATTTCGGTTTCGGCTTGGGTGAAACCGAAATAATCCTTTCAGTACATTTTTGTTCATTCTCTCTCATCTCCTCTCTCTTTTCTTCTCATGATATCATCTAATACGATGACAAAAGTAAAAACAAAAAAAAGAAACTATATAGCCCACCTATATATATGTCATATGTGTGTATGTATATATGCCTCTGATATATATAGCCTGAGAAGTGAGAAATACAATTAAGCAGGGCAGGGAATTAATTAGCAGCTACATCCTGACTTGGTAATTGCTACTTATTAATTATACGATATGATAGATTGTAGATTGATGGGCGGACCCGTTGATTCGATTGCGAAACAAGGAAGAGAGAAGGTGGCCTTAGTAGCAGGTGCCACCGGCCTTGTTGGCAAAGAGCTTGTCAAATCCCTCCTTCACTTGGGCTCGGACTGGACCCTCATATACGGCATTGCACGCCGGACACCATATGACGACTACGACAATGCAAATGAGGGGGGGCCCTTCTGTAGGTACAGGTTCGTGCAGTGTGATCTGCTGGACCAGGAGCAGACCGCGAAGAAGCTGGGTGACCTGGCGGGGCTGGTGACCCACCTCTTCTGGGTGACATGGACCAGCCAGTTTCCGCTGGACACACCTGACTGCTGCTCCCAGAACCGCGCCATGCTCACCAACACCCTCGATGCCCTCCTCATCCCCGGCTCGCCGGCACTGCGGCACATTTGCCTCCAGACTGGTACCAAGCACTACGTCTCCCTCAAGGCACCTGGTCTAGCTGGTCCTTACCTCGAGGAAGAGATTCTCGAGTCGGACGATATGAGCAAATTCGAGCCGATTGCATTGCCGACAAAAGGGGGCCATGATCATGATCATGAGATGGACGCACCCCACATGTACAACTTCTACTATGACATCGAGAGATTGGTCATGGAGCGTGCCAGTCAGGGTCTCGTCAACAGCTGGTCGGTGCACCGCCCGGGCCTTCTGTTTGGAGCATCCAGTCGATCCTACTTCAACGTAATGGGCTCGCTGTGCATGTATGCCAGCCTGTGTCAGCACCTGGGCATGCCCTTCCATTTCTATGGAACCAAATTCTGCTGGGAGGAGCACTACATCAACATGTCCGACGCGAGAAACGTTGCCGGCCAGCAAATCTGGTGGGCTTCGTCGTCTCACGAGCCTCATAGCAACGGTGAAGCCTTTAACGCGGTGGACGCAGCCCCTTTCATCTGGAAGCAAGTCTGGCCAGCACTGGCTTCCAAGTTTGGCATAGAATGCAAATCCGATGAGACGAATAATTGGCTGTCCGAGGAAACGTGTTACGCTGAGATAATGCACGGCAAAGAGCAAGCGTGGGACGAGATTGTATCAGCCAATGGGCTCAGAAAGACAAAGATCGAAGACCTCGCAAACTGGGGTTTTCTCGACTCTTTGTTTCGGTTCTCAGGAAAGCTTCTGGCTGCTCCGGGCAAAGCTGAGAGGCTGGGCTTCATGCCGCCGTGTACGTACACCGACGCCAACACGGAGTCTGTTCTCTACTGGGTTGACCGCATCCGGGAAATGCGTTTCATCCCTTGACTATATCTTAATTATATTCATTGTTGTACTTTGTATATCCATGAGGTTTTAATTATCGATGATTAATTGATGAGTCCGGGTGTTAGCTAACAACACAGCATGTTAACAAAATTGTTCAAACTAATTAAGTGTGATCAAACACTGTTGTTGTTTAATTTTCTTCTTGTATTTATTTGATTTTCTTGTTTAGTGAAGGGATATCTGTATGGGTCAGGCAAGTTTATTTCAGTTCGTATAAAACAATTGTTGGCATAATTTGGATGCATTAATTACATTAATTCTCATGTACATCACTTAATTGGGTTTTTATTTTTATTTAAAAAAACAAATTTAATTTGGAAGCAAAATGGAAGTGGACGGAGACTCCAAGTTTTAAGATGTACAACTCAAGTTAGATAGATATGGTTAATTAGCTTTATGATCGATATGATATCTGACCCAATTATGCAAACAAAAGAGTTAAAATTAAAGATAGAATAGAAAAGATGTGAATTATATATACTCTTTTGTTTGTATCAGTCTAGGGATTGGGAGGTGGGGTATGTCTTGTGGTCTCAATTCCACCCAACCATTTCATTTTCTTTCTGTTGGTTTTACAGTTAAATTAAGAGGGATGTTTCGGTGGACATAAGGACCTATTTGTAAAATAAGTCATATTTTCATTTTCAAAGTTCAAACAGTCGATCCAACTGTTCAACATTATCTCCACATTAAAATGTACTTGGAGGTCAAATTTTGCTTTTTTTTTTGAATTTTTTTACTATTTATTAAGTATTTTACAAATTCAATGGTCTGAATTTGACTAATTTTTGTAAAATACTTAATAAAAAGTAAAAAAAATTCAAAAAAATGTAAAATGTTGACCTCCAAGTACATTTTAATACGGAGATAATGTTGAACGGTCGGATCGACTATTTGAACTTTGAAAATAAAAATAGAACTCATTTTACAAATAGGTCCTTATGTCTACCAAAGCAAATGCCTTAAATTAAATCATCATTTTGACTTTTTGAGGTGGTACCCAGTTGGTCTTACTCTTGCGACGTGCATTTTTGCCTCCTTGCCCTTGCTATAATTAATTAATTGCAAAATAAATACAAGGCCAGACCCGAGTGGCCAATTGTATGAAATTAACTATTTAATTAATCATCTACAGATGTCCCCATAATTGGTCAACAAAGAGCAAGTTGCAAAGTCGGGTCAACTATAACGAGAGCCCTGATTATTATATTTTTATTATATAATATCATATTAACAATAGCTTTAATTTTAAAATTCCAAATGTCCTCCGCAGAAATCTCCAGTTGAACTAATTCTTTACGCTTCCAGCCAAATGCATTGTACACACCTGATGTGAGTCTAGAGACCATAGATGGACCATTTACTAAGTGTTCTATGCTATTAAACAGCTAGCTAGCTACAAACAAGGCATCGGGATCGGATGGTTACCAAATGAATTTGTGCAATTTTTTTGGGCGGAACTGAAGGACAGCATATTGTCAATGGTTCAGCTTTTCTATTACAATAACTTGAGAGTTAAAAGGAATAAATAGAGCAAATTTGATTATAATACTGAAGAAAGACGTGCCTGAGGGAGTAGGAGATTTTCGGCCCATAAGTGTGATTAATCTAATACAAAAGATCATCTCTAAATTGTTAGCTATCAGACTTGGATCTAGGCTATCTACTCTAATTTCTCCGAATCAAACAGCTTTTGTTAAAGGGCGACAAATACCTGAAAATTTCAATACCACTCGTGAGATATTGCACCATCTGTCAAGGTCTAGCAAGGGGTCGGTTTTCATTAAAATCGACTTTGCCAAGGCCTTTGACTCGGTAAGTTGGGAGTTTCTTTTAAAGGTGATGGAGGCAAGAGGGTTTTCATCAAGATGGTTGGATAGGATTCGGTCACTGCTAGAAACGGCAAGTTCAAGAGTTATTGTAAATGATGAGATTACAAATTACTTTGATCATAAGAGAGGTTTGAGACAAAGAAATCCCCTCTCTCATATACATTTTAATATGGCGGTGGATGTCTTGCAAATGATGATAGGTAAATTAAATCTCAATTTATCTCATAGATTAAATTTCAAGTTGAGGGATTCTATTATAGCTTTGCAATATGCCGATGACACGGCTATCGGTGCTAGTGCGGATGAAGAAACTTTGATTTCCCTAAAAATCATTTTGAGAATGTTCACGGCAATATTGGGCCTTCACATCAACTATGACAAAAGCATGTGGATACTGATCAATATGCAAGAGGAAGCTTGCATCCGGACGAACTTGATTTTGGGATGTCGACAATCACAATTACTGACCACTTATTTGGGAATGCCACTCACAATTAGAGCACCGACGAGAGCTCTCTTTATGTCGTTGATTAAACGATTTGAAAGCATGTTGGAGGGAAGGGAAGGAAAGGAAAGCTCCTTTCAAGAGGGGGTAGGTTACAACTAGTTAATTCAATCCTTTCTTCTATTCCTATTTATTTTATGGTTTGTTTTCAATTACCAAAGTGGTTAATTCAGAGACTGGACCGAATTGGAAGATCATTTTTATAGGGAAAAAATGAAGACAACAGAGTGGGAATTTCTTTGATTAATTGGGATACAGTTTGTTTACCGAAAGAATGGGGGAATGAGAGTTTCTAACTTAAGGTTACGAAACATCTCACTTCTCTTACGATGGTGGTGGAGATTGTATATAAACTTAAACTGTTTGTGGATTGAAAAAATTATTGTTTTAAAGAAAAAACCTGATGCTCTAGATGGTACGAGAAGGTGGGTCTGCTCAAGTTCCTTCTTTTGGGGGGCACATTGCATTCAATTAATCATTTGTTTACCATGTCTATTGAGCTTGACAGGGACAATCAGTTAGTGTGGACATGGGGGTCAAATGGTGTATACTCAGCAAAGTCGGCTTACACAATGTTGGCAGGGTGTGGTAAGATTAAATGGTCGTTTGTTACAATTTGGAGTTATAAGATTCCGCCGAGTATGCGCATTTTTGTTTATCTTCTACTAAAAAATAGACCGCTCACTCATGAGGTGATGGTAAGAAGAGGTTTTGATATCTCTCCAAACTGTGAGTCTTGTAACAGGAGGGTAATTGAGTCGACATTGCATCTGTTTTTTCAATGTCCAAAAGCAGTAAGATTATGGGAAATGATGGCTTCTATTTTAGGAGTGTCTCTTATGCACATGGATACAACAGTATAGGAGACTTGACAAATTTCAGTTTCTAGAGCAGCTGCAGCTGGTATGAGGAAGAGGCAATGGCAGGCTTACTTCGTCTCAACCTACAGGTTCATCTGGAAACAACGTAATAAAAAGATTTTTGAAGGGCAAGTGGTTCCACTTAAGGCAGTGGAGGAGCACATCTTGCAAGAGGCGAAGTTGTGGTTGAGATTGTTTTAGAGATTTTCATGCATGTTGTGTGTTTTTATTGTTATTTGATGTATCTTTTTTCTTTCCTTTTTTTTAATTTCTAACAATTGTACCCGTAATTTTTATTAATACCCTCAATAAAAAAAAATAGCAAATATGCTCTCGATATGAAAATAATTTCAAAAACACCCAGACCGCCCCATGTTTGGGCGGTCCAATCTCGGTACCATCCCACCCCACAGTGGGGCGGTCAACTCTTCATACCAGACCACCCCACTGTGGGGCGGTTTGGTATTTTTTTTAAATCGCGACAAAATTGCCCCACCCCACAAAACCTAGCCGCCCCCCCTTCGCCCTCACCCCACAGAGAAGCCCCGCCCCACCCTCTCTCTCTCTCTCGCTAGGCCGCCCCCACCCCTCTCTCGCTCTCGCTAGGCCGCCACCACCCCCTCTCTCTCTCGGCCACCCCTCTCTCCCTCTCTCTCTTTATCACAAGGCCGCCCCCACCCACGAAGCTTGAGCTTAGGTGAGGTCGAAGCACGAAGCACAATCCGATTATTTCTGAGTAACCCGACATAACTTATTTTATTTATGTTTTGTGCCTTGTGATGGCATTAGAGCAATTGGTAGAAATTGAATTGTTAATTATCGTGTGCGGGTTGTTGATTTTCCCGACGCGATTGAATTGCTTAGATTTTTTATATTTTGTAATTGTTGCGATTGAAATTGTTGCAAATTATTAAGGAATTGCCTTGCGGGTTGTTGATTTTCCCGACGCGATTCATTTTATTGTTACACCCTTTTTAAAATTGTCCAAAATTAGGGTTTAGAAATTAGAGTTTAGGGTTTAGGGTTTTAATGCATGAATTATGCCTTTTATTTTATTTTTGTTTTTTTAGGGTTTATGGTTTTAGGATTTATGGTTTTAAAAATTTCTCGACATATTTTGAAATTGTTAGGAATTGTTTAGCATATGTAGAAATTATTCAAAATTGTTTAGAAATTTTTAGAAATTGTTTGCAATAATAATTTTTAGTACTTAATGTAAATTGTAAAAATATGTTAGAAATTTAGTAACCGGCTATTTTCAAATGTAGTATGGCCAAACCTAGACGGGGACAATCACGAGATACTTTGGAGACCGGGGAGAGTTCACATGCTCCCGCTGGAGAGGCTCCCGGTGCAGAGTATCCCGCTCATGATGCTACACATTTAGTTCTTTTCAGTGGATCCCACATATTAAGCACCGTGTCGCATACACATCTATGGAAGTACGTTGGTTTTCTATATGTAATTTAAATAGCATTGTTTAATATGACATATAGTCAGTTGCTTAAATTGAAATCATTGTTAAATACAGGACGAGACGATGTTGACAGTGAGACATCGCACCCTTAAGATACCGTACGTCCCTCATCTAATGATGGAGCGGTGCATCATGAACCTCGGCTTGTATCAGCTAGCCACCATGCCTCAGAGTAGGATCGATCAGGCTCTCATTTGCAGTATAGTGGAGAGATGGCGACGGGAGACTCATTCATTTCACCTTCCGGTTGGGGAGATGACAGTCACCCTAGCTGATGTGAGCACCTTATGGGATTTACGGATCAATGGCGACCCCATAGGCGGTGTCTTGGACCATCCAAACCTGACGAAGATGATATGGGAGCTTTGGGGGCTGATCCAAAGGCGCTGTAGAAGAAGAAGAAGAAGAAGAAGAAGAAGAAGAAGAAGAAGAAGAAGAAGAAGAAGAAGAAGAAGAAGAAGAAGAAGAAGAAGAAGAAGAGAGGGGAGGAGGATGAGTTATGGTATTCTGGGTACTGTATTAGTCTAGCATCGCTCCGCTTTACTTCTCCCAGCGTCCAATAACCCCCGATACCACTGACGAGGAGGCCATGAAGAGGTAACCATAAATATTTGGAAATTAAAATATGTTCTGAACTCAACAATAATAACCATTAGTTATGTTGACTATTTTACATTGCAGGTATATTAGGGCGTTTGTGATGGACTTATGTGGCAGCATCATGTTTGTGGATTCTAGTGGTGACGCAGTCCCGATTATGTTTCTATCTCTGCTGAAGGACATTGAGAGGCCATCGAGGTGGAACTGGGGTGGAGCTGTGATCGCCCACTTATACCGGAGCTTGTGTCATGCTTGTCTGGCAAGTCTATACTAATATTGTAATTTTTATATTACAAATATTAGGGTTGAATAATTACCAAAATTGCACCTACTGTCCAAATTCAGGTGAAGAATAAGTAGATTGTCGAGCCACTTCTTCTCCTCCAGCAGTGGTCGTGGTCACATCTACCGGTTTATCGACCTGTTATGCCAGATCAGTCTCATTTTTGGACTAGATTAGACGCCGATAGATGCCCCGCATACTGTGCCATATGGGGTAGTCACCACACAGACAAGAATACGAGCAAGAAGAAAACTATGGGAATCTCTTATGTCTAGGGTCAGCTCCAGATGCTTCACGAGAAGAACGTCACCTGGTACCCTTATCGTGCGTTCTACGAGAACAACCTTTTTGTCGGCTGACATTGGAGCAGAAAGATCTCTGGTATTATCGGGGGTCGTGCGAATGTTACTGGATAGTTGAGTATCACTATCCTGATCGAGTGCCCGTCAGTTTGGCTTGGATGCATTTGTCCCGGACTGGTCATTGATGGACGAGCAGCAGACCACTAAGCTACACAAGTAAGTACCCACTAGTTAATTTCATTATTTGTTTATTACTTGTTCAGTCTTACATGTTACTAATAATATATTTTAATTAATTACATTGCAGGACTAACCACCAGAAAGTTGACTGGAGCCAGCGTGTTGCGGAGGATTACCAAAAAGCACAATATCCGCAGGATCACTTATGGTCCTCGCTTACGGCTGATGATGTCAGCTTGGGGGCTGGGCCTTGGGCATTGAGATATGCCGTCTAGTACCAAAAGTGGGGTATGCCGTCGGTATATCTACAGGGGCACTATGGTGAGACCCTTCGACGGAGACTCATGGGTGATGCCTCTAGGACTTACTTGTCTTTCGGACTGGTCTAGACTCGCGCGGTAAATTTAACAGAAACTGACATATTTAAAAAATTAAATGTTTATTTATGCATTTCTCTAATAATAATGAAAAAATATTTTGTGCAGCTTTTGTCCGGTATTATAAGGGTGGCACATAGCCTGGTGTGCATGACGAAGATTGGTTGGAGAGCAATAGGATGTCAAATGCTCTATTGGCATGTTGCACGACAGTGGGGAGAACATCAACTGGAGTGAGATAAAGCCCACACCACGAGATACGGATCAACCCCGAGTCGCTATCTACGATGATGAGATGCCGCCACCTCCTGCAGGTGATTACAAGTTAATATGAAGATGTCATACACAATCATTTCTCTTTAAAAATCTATTCTGATTAAGTTATCTTCCATTCTGCAAAGAATGACTCGGGTTAGGCGTTCCACCAATGGGTGTTGAATAACAATGTATGGAGCGCTTACTACAACAAGTATGGAGTTCTGGTGTAGATTGGCGAGGTCAGTGAGTTTCTTTATTATTTAATTAACTTACTAGTTATTTGTATGTAGTAAAACTAACATTGTTTACATGCAGGATGGGGCTCTTACCTGGCAGACCAACCCCGAGTTCACTATGACTGATCTTACTGGAGATGATACCGGGTATGAGGTACAGAGCCTCCACAGACCATGATATGCGACTAGAGAGCACGACCACGATGCCAGTGGGAGTGGGACGCAGGCTGCAGATGCCTTTGCTATATTTGGCACACCTTCTCCGGCCACGTATCCTTCTACTTGGGAGGCCGATCCATGGGAGATGCGTACACAGGCGGTGATCCAGAAGGATCTTCTATGGATCCGCCGTACACAGTTATCTTTGTATGAGGAGGATCCCTGGGCTGCTGATGCGGCATCGGAAATGGATGTAGACGATCTCCAAGATGACGAGGAGAAGGAGGTTCACTTGACACGTCAGTTGCCGCCCAGGGACCGCCATCCACCTGCTAGGTTGGATCTCTCCGGTCGTCGCCACCGTCGTCGTTAGGTTTTTTATGTTTTTTTAGTTAGATGGATTTGTAGGATTTTATGTTTGGATTGTTAGATTTTATGTTGTAGACTTACCATTTAGATTATTTAGTTTTGTTATTCATCTAGTCGAAAAAAAAACAATTTATAACATTAAACAAAATTATAACAAATAAAACTACAATAAATATATAACATATTATAAAAACATTACAACAAATAAAATTATAATTGTCAATTATAAAAATATAACTATAAATTATTATAAAAATTATAACAAATAAAACTATAATAAAACATTACAACAAATAAAAGTATAATACCAGATTATAACAAATTATAATCATTATAAAAATGGAACTGTAAATTACAAAATAAAAAAATGGCACAACATTTAAAAAAAAAAATTAATACCAAACCGCCCAAACGTGGCGCAGTCTGGTATGAAGAGGTGACCGCTCCACTATGGGGCGGTTTGGTTGGGAGAGTGGACCGTCCAAACGTGGGGCAATTTTGAAAAAAAATTCATACCGATGAGGGATTTGCTATTTTTTTCTTTTTTTGAGAGTTAATAAAAATTTCGGCAATTGTACGCTGACAGCAGCGGCTGTCAGTATTTTAAAAAAAACAAAAAACAAAGAAAACTCCAATTGAAACTCAAGCAAGTGGTTCAACTTCAACGACAGCCTCTTTTGGCTGCCATTTATTTTTTGTTTATCTCAAGTTTTGAACTGTGACGTGATATTTATCATAAGAGGAGGGATCCAATTACATCTTTTTTGTGACACATCATGACACTGTTTTTTATATAGGTTAATTTTGCGATTTCAAAATCCAAACAGTCGATCTGAACCGTTCAACATGATCACTATATTAAAATGTGCTTGGAGATCAAATTTTACATTTTTTTGAATTTTTTTACTATTTATTAAGATGGTTACAAAATCGCTGTTTTTCAATGGTCCGAAAACAACGATTTTTGTAACCATCTTAATAAATAGCAAAAAAATTCAAAAAAATGTAAAATTTGATCTCCAAGCACATTTTAATATATCCATCATGTTGAACGGTTTGGATCGACTATTTGAACTTTGAAAATAGTAGGTGTCAAAGTGTGTCACCAAAAAAGATGTAATTAGATCCCTCCTCTTATCATAATTCATGGTTTCGTTTACTTCAGTAGTTCAATTTAAAGAATATTGCACGGGGTGGGGGGTGTGACACCTTCTGGTAGGCAAACCCAACTTTGGGTCTGTTTACCTTTCAGATATACTCAGGATTGCGGAGCTAAGGCACTGTACCAAAAACGGTGTTATTTACCTTTTCTTATATTAGGAGTTTATATCTTTTAATCTGTTTTAATGTCGCCCTTTACAGGGGTCTGCAAATTTACTTCTCTGTAATTATCAAGGCTCTGCTTAGTTAAGCCTTGCCTTTTGAACCTTCTGTAAGAATGTTTCTTTACTCTTCAATAAAGTCATACCTACGGGTTTATCATCAAAAAAAAAAAAAAACTTTGGGTCTGTTTTTTTTTTTTTTTTTTTTAAATTTGTGAAAAGATTGGCTTGGCCCAAATCTAACAAAGATCAGCTGTGCAAATTTGACAATTTTACGAAACAGTTCAAGTTACTCAAGAGAATGAATGACAAAGTCTACTAAAAAAGGCAACGGTTGCGGTCATTTGATGCTTGCCTCTTAAATCTTTCAATTAACCTGAGATAAGGGGGATGGATCAAACAACAAAAATCATGAAATGAGACTGAAGAAACAACACTGGTAAAAATTGGCTTCTCATCCATTGATCCATGTCACCGGTATGGACTATTTAGCGAGCAGCGTATTAAGCAAAATCCGAGAGAGCTACGTGGCAGAAAACAAAGCAGCTGGTAAGGTGTGAATTTCTCAAGAGGCAAGGAAAAGAAACCACTACAACACAGTACATTAGTTAAAATATGTTTCGTTGTGAGACATTCTCAATATATAAAAAAAGCTACTGTCGACAAACCCCAATATTACATGGACAAAATAATAACAATTAAATATATTAAGAAGAAGAAGAAATCATGTCATGGAGTCTACCTCTATCTCCTGAAATGCAAGTTGACAACTGTGGGCTGCATGTACGTCTGCTGGACAGAGAGGATGAGCGGTAGATACGGGTGGAAGAGGAACGAGCTCACCTTCTTTGGCCTCCCTCCGTCCGGCCCTCCCCCCTCCGCTCCTGCCAATTCACACTCATTCATTACACCGCATGATTTATCTTTTATTCTATTCTATTCTATGTTATTTTGCTTGAAGCCGCCCACAACCTCTCTGAAAAATTATTTAGTTTACCTGGCTTTATCTTAAACTTCACCACATTTGGTTGCCTCAGCGAGATAAACTTAATTGGGTGCTCTGTGGAGTGTCTGTGCCGGTCGATTGCCGAGATCAACTAACCAGAAAGGAGATTTAGAAGCAATTACAAAAAAGAGATCAGGTCCAAAATAGTCTTATCTGCATAAATTAATTTCCTATTTAGCATGCTTGTTGTCATGAGTCAAAGGTCAAGTCAGATAATTCGTTGAATGAAGTTCATCAAAGCATCACGCCAAAGGGCTTCCTTCTTAAATGATTGCCAAGTAAGTAATCCCAGCTGACCATCAAATCAATCTGATCCAAATAATAGAAAGGAATAGGAAAACCCACCAACACTCAAATTTCTGGAATGTGATCCAAACATATCACAATCAGCTCCAAAATAGAACTTTTTTTTACTCCAACCAATTCTCTCAATAGTAAACCCAAATAAAACAATGCCCCAATTCCAACAACCAACCCCAAAGAATGCAAAAACTTATAACTGACCTGGGGCCAACACTAACAACAGCATCACACCGAAAGAGTTCATGTGACCAAAAACATTATATGTACATGTTTGATTAATAAATGAAAAATAACAGTTCAGGCGATCAAAAACATACAATAGACTCAAAGAAGCAGAAAAACGAAATTATCTCTAATATTGAGTAGACCTCACCTTATCATCATACCGAAAGAGTGACAAGTCAAAGTAAGGGGAAGGACTGTGCGACTGACAAGTATATGGTAATGTCAGCATCATCTTCTTCACAAACTGCCGATGCCAGACAGGAAAAAATAAACTTTAACATAGAAGTATATGTTGGCATCACAATACAAGTTTCTATTAAAACTACAATCCAATTCAGCTTGAACAATTATCAACTTATCCTGAGGTGGTACATGAAAAATGAGGCCAAACTTCCGGCACAACACATTGGAAATCATACTAACAAATTTTACTTGAGACGATAACCGGGCATTTCTGTTATTTGTCATTATTTGACAATTCTTCCGGCACAACACAAGTTTTCCTTTCTCAGTAATGCTGTTTGTAGCTTTTCTCAGTAAATACATAATTAATGAATAGGTCTTGGCTGATTGGTCCTTTCAGTTAATCAGTAGTTAATTAAAATGTCAGAGTTTCTTTTCACTTAACTGTCATTTCAACAATTGCAAAATTTTATATCCCAAAAATTTTTTGGTGCTAGTTCGAAGTAAGAAGATACAAGCTGCTATTTGCAAACATTCTAAAAAAATTAAGAAAGTGTAGCAACTAAGACACATTTACCTGTGAGAAGCTGCCCGATTTATTTTTTATGTTAAGGAGCTGATCGAGAGCATGCATGTTATTAGTGTGGGAGGATATGAATTGTGCGTGCAAAGTACTTCTTGAAACAGAATTAAAAAAATCATAAAACTGTTCAAAAAAGGAGTACATTTCCTCCGAAGAATTCTGCAAACAATAAACAAATAATAAAACTTGATCAGCAATTTGTTCCAATTCAATTCCTTCGCCTAACTGGCACAATTATCCGGCACAATATGTACCAGTTCTGGTGCTTGTAAATGCTGAATTATTTCTATCTGAACTGTTATTGTCATCTTTTTCAGATAAAATCTGTACTGTAAGTATTAGGTAAATTAATATGCAAAAACATTACCTGATAAAATGAAACAACTTCTGTTGTTTCCATGTTGTACACAGCAAAAAATGACAAGCCCTGATCAGTACTTCGAGAAACCTAGTCATAATTAGAGGATGAAACATAAGAAGTCTTCAACTTAAAGAAAAAAAGAATTAAAAATTGCTTTCAAATCCTGCACGGCTGAAACAAAACAAAATCTATCAAGAAGCCATCCCCCCCGACAAATATCCAAGACCAATAAGAACTGACCTTCCTTTATTAATTGCAGAAGAAGGCTATGTACTGGACACAATCCATTTAGATTTTTAATTTACACAATGTCCATTAGGCGTTTTAGATTTTCTAATGAAAATTGGATCACATGGCAATCCATAACAAAGGAAGGATGTTTTACAGTTCTCTTTAATATAGTGAAAAAAAACTAACAATCCACCTAGGACTAAAACCTTACTACAAGGAATTACAGTTTTATACAAACAAAAGGAAAGAAAACAAGATACTAACCCCTCCATCCACACTCCCAAACTTGATTAAAAGGTGATGCCGATCTAGGAACTGGACCTGTCAAGCTAGCATGTTAAAAGATCCACATTGAAACAGCTTATTTTAACCATAATATAAAAAATTGGAACAAAAAGAACCCAAATGATAGTTCCACAATTTGTATGTTTAGGTTATGCTCCTTGCGAAGTATATCCGAAATGAAGCAACACCAGAGCTTAGCAACATTTATTTTTACCAAATAACTCAAAAAGACAAATGTATTGAAAGATTAAAAAAAGTTGCTACAACATACAAGTACAGGTCAAGTTTTTCCATGAGCTCGGTGACAGGGAGCTCAAATAATCAACAAGACTCCTCACAAAAACTCAATATAATATCTTAATTTAAGGAAAAACTATAAAACAATATAGTGCTTACTTTCCATATGATAAGGTCTACGTAGTCTTGAAAGTGGAAATAGAACTTTTTCTTTAGATGCTGAACCCTCTGAAAATAAGGAAAAAAATTACATAAAGCAGATAAACAAAAAATCAAATGCAGTTTTTACATAAAGCAGATAAACAAAAAATCAAATGCAGTTTTTAAAGTTCTATCGACAAGTCCTGCAGAAAATAAAATTGAGCTTCAAAGGATCTATACTTATTATTTGAACAAATTAACGGTATAACATAATGACCAGCATGCTTTTGCACAATTAAATCAGCTAATTAATTAACAAATCAATACACATAATCAAACCTAATTTCAACTGACCTCCTAATCAATGCTTAAGTTTTGACATGCTAATACACATTACACAAGTATTGCAGTGTTTTTTGGATTCCAAGTGTCGCATTTCAAAATTGAGGCTGAAGACGTCTTAAATTCTTAAAATGTTCATATAAGTGTACCAATGAAACTAATAAGTCAAATTGACCAAGACTTAAATTTGTTATGCTCCATGAAATATCTACAAAAGGAATCAGTTCTTAATGCTCAGCTGTAGTTAAGCTTCTATCCAACCTAAATTTCCTTAGTTATCCTCAATTATGCAATTATACTTCAATTTCTCTAAACTGTGTAACTGAACTGAAAGAGCCAACAGAAAGCAATTAAAGATCTAAAAGTTAATCAAGTAGAAGCAGGTGTCACACCACTACGTAATGGTCCGGTACAAAGGGTACCTGGATTTAAGGTACTGAGTAATTGTTTTTGTTACCATATTTTGATCAGCTTCCTCATTCCAAGTTTTGCGAAAGATGAATGAAAGCAACCTCTGCTTTATACCAGGCAGAAAAGAACTCCCTGGAGAAACCTAAAAAGATGAATAGTCATGCAAGCACACGAAATTTCCATTTTGATTATACATACATCCTCAACTTCTAGCATCAGTGGAGCACATTCAAATCTGTATACACATCACAGTCACAGTATGCTATAACTCTAAAAACTAGGGATTATAGTACATTCAAGCAGTGACAAATGACATGAGCAATGAACTGAAGAACCTGTTCTAAAGTATAATAGGTACACTGGTATGTCTTCTACACTTACCCACTTGCTCTCGAATGAGAGTCTTTATTTTCAAAGCAAAGTGCTCTTCTGAATGGCTATTGAGTCTATCCATGATTGAAGTAGCATGCCAAAGTCATTGTCAATTAAGTATCCGGACCAGGGAGCAGGGAATGGTAAAGAGAAAGTAGTCAAATCTGTAAAGAAACTATAGGAATATGTTATGTTACCTGGGCATGCGACTGGAGGAAGAGCTCATCATCTTCTTGGCAATATGCACCGATCTTGCGTACCTCGACAAGGTTTCCAGATTCCCGAATCTGCAAGATGTGAATTGTTTGGTAGCGAAGAGACACAATACATAGGAGATCATCATAGAGGAAAGCCCCAGTGCAATGTGCCAAATTTACAAAATCATTGCAGAAGGCCTTCTCGTCAAGTACGACACCATCGTCCAGTCTGGTAAAACAAATGTCAGATCCATAAAGCACGAGCAAAAATTCAGAGCAGAGCATATGAGGAAGAAATAAATTGAATGGAATTGAGTCACCTGACAAGATAAAAGGTGATCTTGTCAATGGAAGGAACGCCGTGGACGGCACCTTCAGCGGAGGAGGCAGTGGGGTCGTTGACTTGAGCAGTGGAAGTGGCGAAGAGGCCGAAGCGGAGGGTGTGGACGTAGAGGAAGAAGTCCTTGCAGATGAACTCGTTGGCAGAGGCGAGGGAGACGGTGTAAAGGTGATGGAAGAAGCTGTCGAAGCAGTGGGCCTTGGGGGGTAGGTGGGTGTCGAGGGAGAAGGGGCAGTCGCCCTTGCAGGAGTAGGAGAGCCAAGATGGACGGTAAACGATGAGATCCTGATGAGTGCGGCTGAAAGCGATGAGGAAGTGGCCATCGTCGGTGAACTTGCGGAAGCTGTAATCAGGGCAGTTGATGTCGTAGATAGTGTGGCTGGGGCACAGGTTCTCGTAGAAATGCCGGAAGACGTTGATCTGGCCACACGCATGCCCATGCATTAGACACAAAAACCCACCCACCCAATATTCAATAGTTCAGAATCCATTCCATGTGTCAGTGCCAGTGGCAGAAAAGTTATGATGGTGTAGATGGTGATGCTAATTTTGGTTGAGAAATGAGAAGCATGCATTGCTAATGCTAATGCTAATGCTAATGATATTAAGCTATGATGCTATTGTGTTACTATTATAGTATTATGGTATTATGAGAGAAAGAGAGAATGAGAAGAGAGTACGTACCGCAGTGCCAGGGCGGGGGGTTAGAATCTGGCGCTCGAAGACCCTGGCTGCAACGTTATTGCTCCTCCACATCAATCGAGCGATCGATTGATCAGTCGACGGACGGACGGATGGATCAAGGAATTAATCAATTACTCAGTCGGAGGATCACAGCACAAACCCACCGCAGCGAGGATGAAGATGAGGAGGAGAAAGAGGAGCCACCTCCGCTCCCACTCCGGCACCTCCGCTCCGGTCGCTAGTCTTAGTAGTAGCCTGCTAGTTTACTACTAGTGTACTGGTCTAGGGATTGATTTTGAGTATGATTCTGATTCATGCAGTGGAGTGAGTTCGTGAGGCAGGGACAGGGAAATGAATCCGGGGGCTGCGATGCCAGTTGCCAACTGCGGAGGCAGACAGACAGAACATTACAATCACAACACAATCTAATAAATAACAAATCATATCATTCATCCGTCCACGGTCCATCCATCCATCCATCCATCTATCAATCAATAATAATAAATTTGAGCTATTTTAAACTGAATAAAAAAAAGAGAGAAAGAAAGAAAGAAAGATGGATGGATGGTCCGTAGGTCAGTCTAAGCAACAGAGACCCAGAAGGCAGAGGCCACAAGTTTATTGTGCGGATGCTGCACGCACACGCCCTTCCTCCTTAATTCATCCTTACTCTTTAGTCCTTCCTTTTTTAATTTTTTTCATTTTTACCTACCTACCCCTCCTCGCTGCCCATTAACTTTCCCTCCCTTGTTCAGGCATTAAATAAAAAAAAGAAGTATTTTTTTAATAAAAAAGTTAAAAAAAAAATACCTCCTTTCATTTTCAATAACCTTCCGATGTAACTTTTTATTTGATCATAAGCCATCTCAAATCCCTACACAGTGCTGCACAAAAAATTCGTAGTTCGTAATTTGATTCGAGTTTGATTCGAAAAAGTTCGTAAAAAGTTCGATTCGAAATTGAGTTCGTTCGAAATTAATTCAAGCAAAACTTAGTTCGAAATTAATTTAAACCAAATTCAAACTGGACCTAGTTCGTTTGAAATAGGTTCGCAAACCAAATTAAGTTCGAAATTAACTCAAACGTGAATCGTTAATTTCTGCTAATAACTTATGTTCACTGATGAAAATATAAGCCGTCCAGTCCATAATTGCTTTCAATTCTGACTTCTGAAAAATATTTTTTGAAACAGAAAGCCCGCTCCAATTACAAGCTCAAATAAAAAAAATCAACAACAAAGCCCAAAATAGAAAAATTAAACAAAACCAGCCATAACCCATAATCGTTCTACCCTAGTCCCTAGCCGACTTTCCCTCTATGTTGGTTGCGAACTTGAGATACCAAAGTCCAAACCCTAGAGTTTCTCTCTGTTGGCTACTTGGCTGCGATACCAAACCCTAGATTCCTAGAGGTTGCGATACCTTAGAAATAAGGTCGAACCAAGTGAAAGACCACCATCGTAGAGGAAGACTCGAACTGTCTATTCTAATTTGAAACTGGGACTGACCGTGAGACGAGGCGAAGCGACCCTCGTTGATCTCTTTTGAAATGTCAGGTAGGTATGGGCTAATAAATATATTTGGTTCATGTTGATACCAGAAATTTTGCTTTTCATGGTA
The DNA here is from genome assembly GCA_025461125.1 of Carex kokanica. Taxonomy (NCBI): domain Eukaryota; kingdom Viridiplantae; phylum Streptophyta; class Magnoliopsida; order Poales; family Cyperaceae; genus Carex; species Carex kokanica. The sequence goes on along the minus strand of JAJGRX010000945.1, from coordinate 628,777 downwards.
AGATTCTGAGTTTTTCAGGTAATCCAGGCTAATGATGCAAAAATAGGAGTAGAACTAGGGTGTTCCTAAGCTCATCAAGCCCTTCGTGAGCTCGACTCTAAAACCTATCGAATTGACTTCAAATGACATTTTCAAACTGTTAGATGTTCAATCTATATTAAAATGTGCTTGGAGACCAAATTTTACATTTTTTGATATTTTTTTACTATTTATTAAGATGGTTTGAAAATCGTTGTTTTTATTAAAATTATGCACCATTGGAAAACAACAATTTTCAAACCATCTTAATAAATAGTAAAAAAAATTCAAAAAAATGTAAAATTTGGTCTCCAAGCACATTTTAATATAGATTGAACATCTAACGGTTTGAAAATGTCGTTTGAAGTCAATTCGATAGGTTTTAGAGTCGAGCTCACGGAAGGGCTTGGTGAGCTTAGGAACACCCTAGTTCTACTCCAAAAATAGTGTGGGATGTTGAAAACTTTGCTACTGCATCTATAAAGTAATTTGTAGATGTTCAATAACTAGTTTAATGAAGCGAAATATATGGCTGAAGCTTTGGATACCTATGAAGATTTTTTAGAATGATTTTTCAGTAGGTAGTGCCTAGTTGTAATGAACTTTAATGTTTTATTTAGGATAATATCTGGGTTTGTAATAATTTTAAGACTTTGGTGATTGTTCTGTACTTCTATTGATATTTAAATTGTACTTTGAATACTTTGGAGTGCTTGAGTTTTTATTTAAATTGTACTTTGAATACTTGAGTTTTTATTGAAGTACTGTAATTTCGCGCTATGGCCCAGTCATGTCCTAACTCGTAAGCCGTAACAAAATTCGTAAAGGTTCGACATTGAATTCGTAAAAAATTCAATTCGAAATGGGGTTCGTTCGAAATTGAGTTCGTTCGAAATTAATTCAAACCAAACCTAGTTCGAAATTAATTCAAACCAAACTCAAACTGGAGGTAAGTTCGATTCGGTTCGGTTCGTTTGCAGCCCTACCCCTACATATTACTAATATACAATTGAAAAATTGTCGGCTATAAATATAATTCTCTTCAAGTTAATTTTAGAATGTTTTTATCCCTGCAATTTCAGTTTCACATACATGACAAAAAGATTAATTTTTAAATTTAGCAAATAGAGTGTTATTTAGCAATTTCAAAGATGAAAATGCTCGTGCCACTTGTAAAACAATTACAAAATATTTTGTGGCGCTTTTGTAGAAATAACTATTTTATTACCAAAATTGCTAAATTAACAAGTATTCTACAACCCTATGATTAATATTATAGGTATCATTTCAACATTCATAATTAAGATGCAAATAGCTGGTCCATGAATTGGGCGCTAAATATGAAAGATTATTAAATTTTCATCAGATATAAATAATTTTTAAGGTAAAATGAAATATAAAAAAATATAAAATATTGATAAATACATTAAAAAAATAATTGTCCGTAATAAAATATATAGTTTGAGATTTGTAAATAAAATTTAAAAAACGTCTCAACTAATGGCGATGTCGTTCTGTCTAGCGTCTACCATGGGCTTGGGCTTTATCCAAAGTTGTTATTTCTTTTGAGTGAGGCTACGGCACTATGCATAGCACGGATTGGTCCGTCCTACGGCTCAATATTTGAGTTTTCAAAATTCTAACGGTCGATCCGAATCGTTCAACATGATTATAAAATGAATATGTACTTGCAAATCAAATTTTACATTTTTTAGAATTTTTTTAATATTTTCTTAAATAGGTAGAAATTCACTTGATCTGAATATTCTGGACCATCCAAAAACAGTGATTTTCTACCTATCTAAAAAAATATAAAATTTGGTTTGCAAGTACATATTCATTTTATAATTATGTTGCATGGTTCAGATCGACTGTTAGAATTTTGGAAACTCAAATATTGAGCCGTAGCACGGACCAATCCGTACTATGCATAGTACCGTAGCCTCACTCATTTCTTTTTTTTTTCACAGTTCAGACCCCCTTCATCGGTCTATTTGCAATTTCTTGTTCTCTATGACCTTCTCTATCGTCTTGAGTGTTTTCTACGATAACAACGAAGGAGGAAAATGGGTCATGCTTTAACTGTGCATTAATATGTATTCCTTAACTTGGTGTATATTTTCTTTCATCTTATTATTACTTTTTTACGGCAGTTACCTGTTAAGAGTTGATCTTTTTTTGTTGTTGTTGTATGTTCAACTCACCCTATCATGTCCAACAAAATTGCTTCTTGAGAATTCAAATGGACTGGCTGAAGCTTACTCGTACCAACCCCGATGCGGCAGGTATTGCTGAGATGTATAAAATCAAGTCGTTGGGTGTTAATTCATAAATTTTCTTTCGAGTGGTATGTGGTTCTGAATTTTGGTTGAAAAACTAAATGAAATTGGATAAGGAAGTACCAAGTACCATCAAGCAGAAAGTTTGTTACTTCATGATATCATTGAACAAGTCGATTGATTGAAATTGTCTTTCTGTTTCTCTGTCTTCTTTATTGGGTTTGAACCCTTTAGCCATTGTTGTCTATTGAATTTCAGGTTTGTTCTTGCGGGCTTGGCTTAAGACTGTATCAAAGATGTTGGAAAGATTGGATTATCAGTTTTGGTTTATAACTCGAATATTAGAAATTATTTGGTACCGAGCTCAAAATTATGTCGTACCAAGGTACAACTAGCTTATTTCTCCTGTTGATCACCTTTAACTTTCTGAGTACTGATACAGTTGGTACCAGTCTATTTCCGTCACTGGTATGCTGGTTTAATTTTTGTTCCTTTTTAAAAACTGTTATAGTCCTGATCCATTTTTTCATTGATAAATTTTTTTGTAAAAAATAACAATTTTTTTTTTTCAAATAGATAATAAAATTCCTCAACACATTCAAAAAGAGCCAAGTTACTCCTCCTTGCCAACACACTCATCATTTGAAGACTTTGAAAGACATAATGCATCTTGCTTTGGATGCACTTAAAAAGAGTGGTATATCATTGAATGATACCACAAAGAAAATAGAAGCATGAATGGAGATTTGGAATGAGTTAATTAAGGTGTACTTCAATATTATACCAGATTTTATAATATATGATTGTAGTTAATTATGTTGGAGGTCAATCTCTCTAAGGAGCTCATTGATCCAAACAACACGCTTGCTGTCAATTTACCAGTAAGTTGAGTTGCGTTGAACGACAACTAGCTGTCCACTTTTGGTTGAAAATTACTGTACTCTTTTGTTAAGACATCAGTAATTTGGGGCGATAATATTGGTAAATGTTGTCCCTAACAGCATCTAGAGGGGGGTGAATAGGTCTGTTTAAAATTTAACTCCTACAACTTGTAACTATTTGTCGGATAGACAAGTCTGTAAGCTCGGCATTTCAGATGGAGGCATTGGCAGTTCTAAAGGGTATCAAGGCTGTTATGGCGCTAGGCATTTCAGGGTGTGTCTTTAACACAGACTCAAGAACCTTGGTACTAATCTTTCATCTACTGTACCACCACTCACCGATTGGAGAGCTCATAGTAAAGTGATGGAAATTTGGGGTTTAATGTGTAAGTTTGAAGGATTTAATTGCTGTTATGCAAATAGGGAAGAGATTGTAATTGCCCACCAATTAGCTAATTTGGGTACAGTGCATAGATTTGATTATCTCGGTTTTACCTTTCCTATGTTTGAAAATGTATGATGTTATGTTCTTCTCTGATTAGTGCAAAGCCTAAGGTAAAACCTTGACTTAAGTATTTTCTTATATGAATGTTCAGCTCTTTAATAGATGGGTACATCTTACCTAATATATTTCAATTTTTTAAGATATGTTTTGGTGGTGCACTACAAAATACCATATGAAATTAGAACTTTATTAATTACGGGTAGAATGCGGAGAAGACCGGTACACATATTTTAATTAAGCACAAAAAAAATTTCAGCAAAAGAAACAATTAAGCAAACAAGAATGAAAGTGTCATTTTCATTTAAAGTGAAATCATATCCTTCTATAGACTTTTCAATCAAAAATTAGAAATAAATTCAATTCTTTTCAATTTTTATTCCGATCAACAAAATTTAATTGGAAATCATTTCTATTGAATACTGTTGAATTTTTTATTTTTTATTTTTTTAAAAGGCAGATGCCCGTTTCAATATATTTGAAACTGTTAGCTTACAAGACTCCCTAAAAACCACAGATAAATCAATCCATTGTATCAGCTAACATCCCTAACACATACCTAATAGCACTGAAATAGTTTAAAAGAGCATCAGAAAAGTTCAACCACAGAAAAGTGCTCAAAGGCACGACAAAAGCATAAGAAACACACACTCGACCACAGCTAGCGGAATCAGTTTCCAGGAAGCTAATGAACATAGAAGGAGTGTGATAAAAAGAAAGTAAAGGATCAGGCTTCATCAGCATTGCCAGTGACCCATTCCAGCAACAAGGTATCGGCTGGGTCCACTACTTGCAGGGGAATCGCATCAAGCTCGTCGGGAAGCCAGTCCTGGAGTGCATCCTTGACATCAGTCCGAATTGTACCTGACCAATAAGAAACCAGAGACAAGATTTGTAAGATGATGTTCCGAGCAGTATATATACGAGTATTATTAAAACACAAGTCATTGTGATGTTTCCAAATGTTTCAAATAACGGCACACACTACAATTAGAAAGGCAAGTCTATTGATGGATGCCAAAGTGAAAGAAAATTGGATAACATCTGTAATAGAAATCAAACTTAAGTCTAACATTCTTATTGTGGAGCAGAAAGAGAGCTTGGACTGAGACGTGCTACCTCCGCCGTCCATCTCTCCAGTGAAGTAATCGGCAAGTGAAGTCAGCGGAGAAACGAGGTAATGGGCTGGATTACAATGATCTCCAATTTATGGCCCAAAGGTGCTTTTAATCCAGCCTGTTTTGTAGAACCCTAAACCCCGTTCCTTGTCTGTCGCGACTGAATTTGTCTTCTCTTAGTCTTAGCCTCTCTCCTCTTCTTTCTCTCTTCTTGCTCTCCTCGACTCCAGCGAGCTATCGGTGTAGCTACCTAGCACTTCTTTAAGATTGAGATTAAGAGATTAAGAGTGAGTTGTAGGTATGGGCAGGGGAGGATCGAAGAGGAGGCACTCCTCCTCTACTATTAAATCCCAATCCCAATTCAAATCCAAATCCAAAAGGACCGACGACGACACGCTCTGGGAAGACGACGATGATGAAATTGATGCCTGTCTGTCTTCTTCTCTTCCTTTTCCTTCTCCTTCTCCTTTTATTTTTTACATCGTTAAGTTAATGCTCCTGTTCATCTTTATTAACAGTTCACAAGCAGCGGGATGTAATTCCTCTTGATGTCACTCAAGGTGCCTTTTCTTTTTCATCACCATTCATGACCACCAATTTTTTTCTATGTTCTTTTAAACATACAAACAACTACTTCTCATGAATTTTTATTCTATTTTGCACGCGCACAGAGGAATCAGATGATGAGGATATGGAGCAGCCTGTCTTTGATTTTCAGGTTTGTGGACCCAATTATTCTTACTCTTACACACAGATTTCCATGGACACTTTTCCTTTAACACATGCTAAGCTTTCAATTATAATCTCTAAGAAAGAAACTGCATTCATTTGTTCGTCTGTTTTCTTTGCCATCTCTTCTGATTAACTGCATAGCTGAGAGTAAGTGCTGACTATTTTCGGTGAATTTACACTAAATTGAGTATTGCTGATCCCTCGTTGCTTCATTGCCTAAGTGCGGCTATTTGATGCAAACTTTAGATTAATTCGTCTTATTTGAGTAATTTCATGTTAATTAGCACTCAATTGGGGTTGCTGGAGAACAATCAGGTTTATTTCTCAAAATAGTCAACTCTTTGAAAATGCCAAAATGTTAGCCTACAGGTGTACCAGAACTAGTGAATTCCGGCTTACACAGTGACTTAAAAAATAAACACCAAATTCTATTCGTAGTACATGACGTGGTTGTCTTCATCATCACATTTTTTTTGTTTAATTTAGGCAGCTAAAAAGACCTTCATATGATGATTTGTCTCACAAAGAACTTTGCCCAGTAGAGTTCCAGAAAGAAATTGTGGCTACTTTTTATTTTTTTCATTTTTATATGAACATCAATGATGATTACTTTTTTTAATTAACAGGAAGATGATAGCGAGGAAAGCCAAGACGAGGATAATGATTCTGATGATGCTAACAAAGATGATACTCCGCCCAGAGGCTTTGCTGCTAAGAGTAAGAAATTGACTGATGCGCTTTTCTCATTGCTAACCTTCAACTCTTATGCATCTTCAAAAATGCTTGATGGTATTTTCATTACAAATTTACAACATGTAGAAATTATCTGGACATCCAATCAATTGCCGAATTGAACTTTCAAAGAGAATTATTTAAAAAAAAACAGGAATCAAATGCATTTTGTACCCTCTGGCGATAATTATTTGGAAAAAGAATGATGGATTTTGGGCAATTAAACTAGTGAATTCCGGCTTACACAGTGATGAATCCCAGTATGATTTAAATTGATGAAATTGACTTGATAAAAAAAACATATTTCTTTGTAGTATTAAACTATTAAATTTGAGATCTTGTAATATTAAAAAATTGAAGTACTATTTTGATTTAAGAACTGAGACCTTCTAGTATTTAAGTTCTAGTTTACTGCATTACTTTGTTAGAATTTATATGTGTTTTGTTGTAAATGTTATTGCTTATTATTGTTAAACACAGAGATGTGCTATTTTGACTTTGTAAATAGAAAAAAAAAATAGATTTTATAGAAATGCCAGTATCAAGATTTAACTGCTGCTTTATCCCGCTAAAATGTTAAAACCGTTAATTGACCACCCTTCCATTAAAGTCTGTTAAACGCTTTTTAAAAGTTTGCGAGTACCTAGTCTCTTCTAGCACAACAATTAGTGGATTGCTGTGCTCGTTCAACGTCTTAGCTATTTTCTTCTATAGATCATCTTTTGATCAAATTCCTTGAGTCATTTGCCTCTGTTTGCTCTAGTTGCCAAATAAGATAAATCCTGAATTATTTTAGTTTATAACACAACATTTCTATCCTTAGTTGCAAGACAGGCAAAATACTTGAATCAAAAGTTTGGAGGAGGTGAAGATGAAATGGATGAGGATGAAGGTCAAAATGATGAAGAAGAAACAAATAAGAAGTCTTGGGGTGGAAGAAAAAATATCTATTATAATGCGGATAATGCAGATTTTGAGGTTGGTTTACTTCCATTGAGAAATTATTTTCTGCAATATTAGGATTGTCTTGCTTTTTAGATACTATGTTAGCCTTATGGCTTGTCAGATACATTATTTCTTATCACACTTTATCTAGGGTAGATTGTTGATGCTTCTAGCATGCAAGTTGAATAGCAGTAACAACCGATTTTATGTCATTCCACCAAATGACATGTTTTAATGACCTAGCAGTTTCATGCTGTTAGAGTACTGTTCCCCAAAGTTCTGTGTGTGTTTGCACCATGATATATTTTTGTAGATTACTTTGTTTTGTTGTTATTAAAGATTCAGTCAAGTGATGAAGAGTTACCAAAAGAAGAGGAGGCTGAGGTGTTGCGAATCCAAAGGGAGAAGGCAAAGTCTCTTTCAATGGCAGATCTCGGGTTGCGAGATAGTGATGAAGATGAAAGTGATTCTGACAAGCAGACCCAGGTGATTAGTTCCTAAACAGTTCTTTTCTGATTTAGTATCAGGTGGTGGGTACACTAACTGAACCAGTTATTAGAAAATAATAACTGGGAATCATTTCTGGTTATGAAATTGTTTAGAAAAGCATAAAAGCATGAATGAAATTCTTCATATTGATATACAATGCTGCACTAAGGCGTATTAATTGCAAATTTCTCTTTTCATAGGATGGTTTACAAGATGACAAATCCAAAGGGAAAAGGAGAAGGACACTTGATGCCAGCTATGAGGAGATCAAGAAGGATATTGGAGCCTTGTCTAAGGAGGAGCAAATGGATGCTGTATTTAGGTAATATATGTTTTTGCACTACCTCAACTTCCCATATTGGGTTTGATGGATTGTTATGACTCGTATAATTTTTATTCTCATAGTTCTGCTCCTGAGCTATTTGGTTTACTATCTGAACTTAATGAAGCTGTTGATCAACTCAAAGAGGTCAATGCAGATGATGCCAAGGTAAAACATCTACTTTTACCATTGGTTCATTCAGTAATGTTTTTGCATCTGCATCTGCATCCGCAGGATTCAAATGTTAACCAGCCTCTGTTCTCTTTGATATTAGTATTTGTTTTCTAATAGTTTTTGTTGTTTATTATTTTTCTCGACCGGATTCTAGAGATATATTGTTGAGCTGTTGTGTTGATAGTTCTTTTTTGTTGACTTTTTCAAAGGTGAATCCTGGGGTGGATACAGGAAAGGCTGGGATGAAACAGTTAGAAGCAAAAGAGGCACTGTTTCTGATGTACTGTCAAGCAATCAGCTTCTATCTCCTCCTCAAATCAGAGGGCCTTGCGGTCCGGGATCACCCTGTCATTGGCCGCCTTGTTGAAATTAAGAACATGCTAAAAAAGGTTTTCTCCCTCTTTCATCCAGCTCTCTGTGTATATCACACAAAATGACAGATTTAAAACTTCCAAGAAAACATGAAACAATTGTGTAAAAAACATTCTGATGGCCGATTTGTTGGCTGAATAGTTGGATTTGGAGGTCATACCATCACGTATACTGTATGTGGAAGGCATTGCGGTTCTAGATGACCAATATGCCGTCAAGAATAGTGGGCTATTGCCTGTTTTCCAATTAGTCTGCCGTATGCTTTGCATAATCATCAAAATTTTAGTTTTGAACTACAAACTGTGATGCTATGTACATTGTTATATTTTCTTATGAGCTACGTTATCATCACATATATTCTATCATATATTTGTTAGTAACTTTCTGAATTTAATATGGATATTCATGTTTTACAAAGTTTCTGTATGGTACCCTGGTTAGTTCTGTAGGGAGTACTGACTTCTTTTTCAAACTGAACATCATGGTTGAATTAGGATATTTACATTTGTTGTTGCAGCTGTATTGAAGGATAGTACCGCACATGTTTATTGTAAACTCTAAAACTGTTTTTATCACTGCACAGTTTAAAGAAATTGAAGAAAGATTACCTTCCCCAACAGAGCACACTGCCGATCCTGCCAAAAAAGCTGATTCCTATAAGATGACTGGTGCACAAGTCACCCAGGAGCAAGAAAAACATTTGAAGATGGTTTCCAGAGATGAAGTACTTATGGTATATATGCCTCCCTCCTTTTACAATGTGATTTATTTTTGTGAACATCTATATGTTTACTAAATAACTGAGATAATGATGCAGCTTGAGGATATATTCAACAATCAAAAGCCTGTTAAAGAGACTACACAACAGAATGCTAAGCAAAAGGACCAGGTTCTTATATCCTTTCTGAGTTTATATTGTACTTCGTATCAAGGATGTAGCTCATCATTACCAGTACTTGGTATGATTTCCGTGGCTTATATTGTGTTCCTTGACAAACTAAGCCATGGTAAGCTGATGATGTTAGTTAGAAAATCGAAGCACAAATGAGCAAACCAAGTTTCAATTTTTGTGGAAATTTGTGGTTTGGTTTTTCGAGTAGTCGTTGTTGGCTTATAGTTTGTGCAGTCAGCACGCGCGCGGTTCTTATTGGTCTCCAGAAAAAGCCTAGTCAGTCACTGTTCTGAAAGAATTATAGACCCGTCATAATGTAAGTGTCTGGTATTACAATTGTTTGGTTTGCATTGAGTAATGAAGCTGATGGTGCTGATGGATCATATATCAGGATGTTAAAATAGGTTCGCGAAGCTTAGAGATGCTGAAGATAAGAACCAATCTCGAGGCCAAGTTAAGAGAAAAAGGTTTATACAATTGTGGTGCAAAAACCAAGCTGAAGAATTCATTGAGCACAAAGCCTACTGACGGGTACATCCAAACTGAATTTCATGCCTTTTGTATTTTTTATTTGATTTCTTTCTCATATTCTCGTGTTGATGTCTCAGTAGGAGTTTTGTGATTAGAAATGACTTTGATGATGAGGTACAAAATGATAAGAGTAGCAGCAAGAGCAAGTTATCACATATGGTCCTTAACAAAGGTAAAAAGGTTAAGGTATGTGAAGATTACAAATAAGAAAACTATATTCTTTTTCTTCCTTTTTATATCACGATCTAATTGCTGCAGATGACTTGTTGAAATATTAACTGTGTTTTTGTTTATACAAGCAAAGCAAGTAGTTGTTGTAGAAAATAAGAGATTTTTAATATTTTCAAGTGGAGCTATGCCATATTGTGGTGTGCATGGGACCTAATCATCAAGGGTCCATGATTTTTTATGCTATAAATAATTTAAGGCATTTGTTTGATTGTTTATTGTTACATGCATGTGCTAGTTGGCCTCTGGTGATGATGATCTGCCCAAGAGAGATGACATCGGGGAACGGAGAAGGAAGCACGAGCTTCGTGTACTTGGAAGAATTGGTGCCGACAATGACAACAACGAAGATGGTGATCATGATAATAACATCGACAATGATGATGAGGAGCATGGCGATGTGTCAGATGATGATGCGTCAGATGATGATGCATCAGAGGATGAATTTTACAAGGAGGCTAAGAGGAAGCATACTGAGAAGCTAATCACCAGACAGCAACTAAATGCAGCGTAATTTTTTTTTACTCTCTCTATATATATATATAGAGGAGGGATCAGATGACACCCTTTTTTGGTGACATCGGATGACACCGTGCATTTTCAAAGTTTTCAAAGTCCAAACAGTCGATGATCTCCATTTGAATTATGCTTGGAGACCAAATTTTACATATTTTGGAAATTTTTACTATTTCTTTAGAATTTTTGAAAATTGCTGTTTTTGATGGTCCAGAATTTTCTGAAAACAGTGATTTTCAAAAATTCTAAATAAATAGTAAAAAAAATTCAAAAAATGTAAAATTTTGTCTCCAAGCACATTTTATTATGGAGATCATGTTGAACGGTTTGGATCGACTTTTTGGACTTCAAAAACGAAAATATGAGCATGAAGTAAAAAATATGTCATTTACTTCATGAAGTACAATAGCCCAACTCTCTATATTTATACTGTCAATAGAAGCAAACAATTCATCTGCAGGCCTAAGGACCGAACATCAGCAGGTTATTATATATATGTAGTACCCTTGCAACTTCAGATTTGCTGATATCATCTGCATGGAGAGCCCAATTCTGTGTTCTGCTTTTAGGTGGATCAGTGGATGCAACGTTCCTATCCTCTATTGACAAATTCCATTAGAGAGCCCTTTAACTTCCACCTCAACAACCTAATTCCATTTTTCTTTTGCTCTGAAGCAGAGTCATTATCATTTTGACATTCCTTATTAAATAAATTATGGGAATTTATTTGTCATATTTGTTGCAGTAAACAAATTGTTCCTTCAATGGATGAAGAGGAACAGCAAGCTGATGGTAAACGCCAGATCTCCTATCAGGTAGGATTTCTTGATCTGAATCGGTTTCCTAACATTATGCACCTTGCATGTGTGTGTGTGTGTAGTCTGGCTAATGTCATAATGTTAGAATTTCAGCCTAAGTTATAATGAGTCGGTTTTTGTGATTTCAAAGTCCGAACCTCTCAACATGTTCTCCATATTAAAATGTGCTTGGAGAACAAATTTTATATTTTTTTTGAAATTTTTTTACTATTTTTTTAGATAGGTCCATCAACAATCGACCGTATGAAATTATAGTTTGGCCGATCAGGTATGTTAGGTTGTGATTGGATTTACGATGGCCCATAGGAACTTCCATTTTTTGAGTTGATTTCACCTGACATGACCTTATGAAATTTTACATTAAGCACCCCAGGCGGCGAGCCTCTGTTACTTACGAGCACAGCCTTTTCGTCTGAAACCAATCTAACCTGTAGGATGATACCTTAGTTACTTGGTTATGTTAGACCCAACAGAACTAATCTGAGAATTGAGATTTGTTGATGTTTCTGGATGGTGCTCATTGCTGAGCAAATAGTAACTTGTGCAATTGCTTGCAGATGAATAAGAACAAGGGTTTGACTCGACATAGGAAAAAGGACTTGAAGAATCCTAGGAAGAAGTACAGGGTAATAATAATCATACTTCTCTTTTCTGTAGATCAGCCCCTATTGTGTATTGTGCTTATTTATTTGTTGGTTGATCAGGCGAAGCACAAGAAGTGGGAACAGAGGCGCAAAGGTCAAGTGCGTGACATCAGGCGGCCATCTGGTTCTTATGGGGGCGAGTCATCTGGGATTAATCCATCTGTTAGTCACAGTGTTAGATTTTAGTTTGAATGGTGGACAAAAAATGAGCATCTGAATAATCATTTAGTGTAATTTTTTGTAGCAAGTAGCAACAAGATCTGTGGGGCAGGGGCATTGGCTCGTAAAAAATTTCTGGTGTTGGATACGGTATTGAATTGAGTGTTGGGGATATATAGGCAATTTTGTAATGTCTGTCCTATAATTTGTTACATGTTAAGGGGCGCTTGATGTTGAATGGTACGAATACTAAACCATGAGATACTGCTGAAACATTTTTGCCTAATTATGCAGAGTAATCACCATTTACAAAATAATAATATATCCACTGTGATGCGTAAGCTGCTTCCTCTTACAGTGAAGTGAAGATAATAATAAAAGAAGCAATTTTACAGATCATCATCGTTGCCTCTAATCTAATTATAGATTATAGTATTTGTCTTTTTTTTTGGACGTTCGTAAATGGCCTGCATCAAGCTCCAAGCTAGCACTTTCCTTTGCATCCGAAATCTTGCCGGATATCCCAAAGAAATGTGGAATATGTCCCGTAGAATCCTCTATTGCCCGTACTACTTTCTGAATGTCTGGGTCTGGACATGCCTTTAGATCCTTCAGTTCGTTTTCAGAGAACCAGATGCTCAGGTCATTGATGTCGGCCATTTTCTCTGAGTATACAAAGTTTTGAATTAGAAGGTTTAAAAATGGTTATTAATCAGAAGAATTTCTTATAAGGTGAAAAGAAAAGTCAATGCAAATGGTTTTTACGTGCGAAAAATGGTTATTAATCAGAAGAATTTCTTACCTGATTTTGAGTTCTCGTGATCGGAAATTCCCAGCTGAATGGTGCTCAGAGTTGAAACGACGCGAAGAAGATGAAGTGAGATAAAAAAGAATTGGAAGATGAATCGGTTCATTATAAATAGAGAGAAATCAGGAACAACTTATTATAAATAACCGATCCTGATTCCCGTATCTGGATCGGTTATTTATAATAAGTCGTTCCTGATTGTTTAAAATTTTAATATTTGGTTATTGTAGGGAAATCAGGAACGGCGTATTATAAATAACCGATTCAGATTCTCAAAAAATCTGAATCGGTTATTTATAATACGCCGTTCTTGATTATTTTAATATTTGGTTACTGTAGGGAAATCAGGAACGACTTATTATAATAACCGATCCTGATTCCCTTATTAAGATCGGTTATTATAGTAAGCCGTTCCTATATTAATTTATTTGATCAATTGATTTGCTCAAATTTTATTATTAGTAAACTATTTGTAAAAAAAATACTTATAACATGAAAGAAAATAAGCCATAAAAATATTAAAAACATGAATTAAAATAGGTCACGTTTTTAAATATCATGTCTACCAATAAAAATTGAATTTTTTTTCTCGGATACCTTGCATGTCTACCAATAAAAATTTAAATATCATGTTTTTTCAATCCATTCTCCTTCATTATGATCATGGCTCATGTAACTTGTTTCATTATCATCTCCAGTTGGTAAAGATGGCATGCCAATGGAAAACGGAGGTATCTCGTCAAAATGATCATACGCTTTTTCGTCAACCACATTATCAATCCTGATAATCTTCTTTTTTCCGGTCTTCAGTATGCCAAAGTAATAATTTCGTATCTTTATCATTTGCGAACAAACGTTTGAATCTTGGTATCATGGGGAGGTACCACAATACTTTTGCTGGAGGCCCATTTTTCAAATTACAATCGTCACTATTATTGTTGGTTACCTTCTTTCTTATGTAACGTGATGCACCACATTTTGGACATTCGTGGGAATCTGCATACTCATTTCGGTATAATATACAATCATTTGGGCACGCATGTATTCTTTGAACCTCTAAATCCACTGGACACAACATTTTCTTTGCTTCATAAACATTACATGGTATCTTGTTTCCATCCGAAAGAATTTCTCTTAATACTTCTAATAACGTAGTGAAACTTTTATCACTCCAACCATTAGATACTTTTAGATTATACAATTTTAATACACCTTGCAATTTTGTAAATTTTGTACAACCAGGATACAAATTCTTTTTAGAATCTTCATACAAATTCTCAAATACACAATATTGCTTATCAGTACCAAAATCCTCTTCTAAATCACGTAACATTTGATCAAAATCAACACCTTGATCTACCACCATATCATTATTTTCATCGCCTTGCACATCACTTCCGCTATTGTAATTATGGTCTTCCTAATGACCAGTACCAATACCTATGCCGATTTCCAAACTCTCGCCATGCCATATCCAAAGCGTATATTGTTGCTTGAACCCACGACGGATTAAATGATTCCTCACTTGGAGGGGGTTAGAAAATTTCTTGATATTGTTACAATCACGACAAGGACACGATATCACCGTATTCCCATTATTCGCCATGTCTTCCGTAGCAACTTTCATAAATTCATCAACACCTGCCAAATATTCATCTGAAACATGTGAGGCTCCATACATCCAACTGCAGTCCATCTGCAATTATAAGAAAACACAATTAAGTACATGCACGCTTATGGTCAAATGTTGAATTTAGGGCTTAAACGGGGCCGGTTTACAATCCTATCCCACTCTTTGAATACTTCGTCTCCGTAGTGAACACATATTAGTCGTGTTCTAGTATTTAAGAAAATTTCGGCAGCATTTCCCCTTAGTTCTCCAAGTATCTAGGGAACTAATAAGAGAAAACACTACCGAAATTTTCTTAAATACTAAAACACGACTAACATGTGGCCACATCCTACTTGAGACAAAGTATTCAAAGAGCAGTACTATTCAAAATTAACCCCTATTGGATTAATTTTGAACGGGTATCATGACCTAAAGACATTAACAATTCGATTATGGCTCATAAGACAATACTCTAGCTAGATACCTACCAACTACATATAGATCGATACATTTAATTAACTACGTACATACATTTATCATATATAATACACATCCATGCATGCATACACAAAATTAAACATGAGTTTTATATTATACTTACAATTTTTTTGGATGCCGGATCGAGTGACATGAAGAGATCGTTGCACCAAATCTCTCAACCTCCACCTCATGCATGCACAAAATCTGAGATCACCGAGATAAATCATCAAGGGGAAAATCACGTAAAGGGAGCTTAGATCGCCAAAACCGAACTTACAGACTAAAAAATTCGTTTACTGGGAGAGGTGAAGGCCTGGCGAGGTATCAAGATCAGACAAATAAATAACTGATCTTGATATAACCTTATTGTATCGGTTAAACAGACTCACCCGATCCTAATATGGTGGTAAACATCAAGAACGGCCTTTAGCTAAAGAACCGATCCTGCTATGAACACATCAAGAACGGTCTTTTATTAATAACCGATCATGTTATTCCTGGACAATTCGAAACAGCCTTTGATAAAGGATCGTTCTTGATGTGTTAATATCAGGATCTGTCAAATTTAAAATACCGTTCCTAATAGTATTATCATTTCGTTATATTTTAAAAACACCATTAGGAACGACCATTTATAAAAGATCGTTCTTGATGTGTTCATATCAGGATCGGTTAATTTAAAATGGCCGTTCCTAATAGTATTAGGAACGGTTGTTTACAAAGAACCGACCCTGAAAGCTATCAGTATCAGTTTTTTAAAATAGCCGATCCTGATGGGCCGATACTATTTGTACATTCTCCACTAATGCAAAAAGATCTACAACTTTCATGAAGGAAACAAATCCAAATTCGGAATGTAGAATTTTGTGCAGCCGCACCAATAATCGCACCAGCCTAGATTTGGACAGATTTTATTGCCAACTTCGCCCGATTCACTTCCAGGTCTTATTTGCTTGCTCCCAAAGTCACAAAAACTGTTATATATTGGCAGGGGAGCAGCAGAAGAATTCATCTTTCATCTAACTTTGAACCTAGCTTTTATTCTACACATCTTTTTTATATTTTTCTCTCTTCTCCGAGTGATTGAAGACGATTGGAGCGAAGGATTAAAGGTTTTCTCGAGCGAGCGAAAGTGAAGACAAGGGGCATCGAGCAAGGAGATTGGTGTACTCTATTCTCTTTCTTATTTTTCTCAGTTTTTATCACGTTTACTCTTATATTTCTTTTGGATGTTAGCGCACCCATGAGAGGCTAGATTTCCTTTCTAGGAGCTTAGGTTATAAACATGAACTTGTGTTAAAATCTACCTTACTTGGATAGTTTTCTTTATGATGATTGTTTGCTTGCTTGTTTGTTCTTGTTGATTTTATAATTCATGTGATTGTGTGATTTGTGTGCTTGTTAATTAGCGTCCCGCTTAGGTTTAATCAACTTAAGATGTTAGGATTAAAGAATTGATGGTACCAAATTATATACATGAATAACCTTAGGATTGATATTAGAAATGACCATTATTTCTTAGTCCGGAACCACAAGAAACAAAGGTTGAATTGAGGTGAAGGACTACCGTTGCCAAGCCTCGTTAGCCGAAGTGTTACATATACTTACATGCATTATCTCACTCACACCGGGATGCAATGAAATTACACTTATTGGTATGTGGAGGGTCATTAGCATATAGTAGACAGAACTATGTATACAAGGACTTAATAAAAAAAGATTTCAAATAATAAAGAAAACTCAAATCGACATAAACAAAACATAAACTTATACTAAAACATAATTAAGAATTCGAGTACAACTAGAGATGAAAAGTTTAGCTTCTCATGGCCATGGCAAAATAAAAAGAATAAAATAAAGAGAATATAAATTACAACACAATTGAAGATGGATGAACCTCTGCCTCCTTAGATGACGCCTTCTTCTCCTGCTTGGCTTCCGATGGCTACCCTTCGCTCTCTAAGTACTCTTTAACCTACCATAGCAATGAGGATTGCTAATCTCTATTCTATGGACTTAACACAATTAAACACGCACACTAAAATCAATTACAAGAGGGGTATTTATAGCCTTCCTAGTATGAGAGGTGGAGTAGTGGAAGTAATGGAGGTGGTGGAAACTTAGAGTGCACTCCAAATTTGGATAGATGAAGCCAAAAATAGCTATGAAAGCTTGCCGCTGAAACAATCGCGTCCTTTTAGAAGAATTCTGTCGAAAATAACATCAGCAGTGGATGATCTGATCCTAAGGAAACAGTCCACGGATCGTGCGGCATTGGAGGAGGCCGCACGGCTTCCTGACTTAGCTAATTTTGCTGTAATTTCGTTATTTCGCATGTTGTGCACTTTGTGTGAGGTGTTGCATGCTTTATGTGATGCCCTGTTTTTGTGCTATCTCCAGAAATCGCCTAAATATGACACTTTTGTTTTGTTTTTGGCCTAAATACGCAACTTTCTCAAAAACCTGCCAAAATAGCCTAAAAACACGTTTGCGGTAAATAAATTGAGAAAATGGCTACTTTGTATTCGCTTTTGGCAATTTTCGGTAAGAAAATATAGTGATTTTCGCTATATGTTTTGGCTTCATCAGTTTTACATTCACAAAATTTCTCATAGATCGTCAGAAACATTAGCGAGATTGAACGGAGAAAAAAAAATTACATCTAAAAACGTGTAGAAGATGGGTGAGTGATGTATCCAGTTTTTTTTCGAAATACTTGATATCTTAGATATGAATACTTGATATATTATATATTAATACTTACACGCATAGGTATTCATATTTGTGCTCATCAGTTGTAAAAAATTTCAAATATTAGATGGTTTCCAAGTAGTTAGTGGTCCCACAATAGTTAGTGGTCCTAGATGGTTAATTGTTACCTGAAAAGCTAGGCGCTCCTTTATTAATATTATAATTATTAATTATTAAAGTTAACGAGTCGGCCGTGTCCACTTGCATTTGCATCTCTCTCTCTCATTCCATTCCAATATTCCATTCATTCTTATATCCCATAATCATAATCCCATTACCATTCTGCTTCCTATATAACGTGGATGTATGATCTATGAGCAGCATAAGAAAGAAAGAATTGCCATTCAATTCAATTAAATAGTATGAGCAGCATAGAAAACAATCGGCCGCCGCGGCGTCGTCTGCCGGAGCGGATCATCCTGGTGCGTCACGGTGAGAGCCAGGGCAACCTCGACAGCGCCGCCTACTCCACCACCGCCGACCACCAGATCCCTCTCACCCCCCGCGGCCTCCGCCAGGCACACGAGGCCGGCCGAGCCATCCGGCGCATCCTCAGCAACAACAATTGCCGTAATTGTTCTACCACCACCACCACCAGCAACAGCAACAGCAACAGCAACTGGGGCGTCTACTTCTACGTGTCCCCCTACGAGCGTACCCGCTCCACCCTCAGCCAGATCGGTCGTTCCTTCTCCCGCCGCCGCATCCTCGGCGCCCGCGAGGAGTGCCGCGTCCGCGAGCAGGACTTTGGCAACTTCCAGGTCATCGACCGCATGCGCGCCGTCAAGGAGGCCCGAGAGCGCTTCGGCCGCTTCTTCTTCCGCTTCCCTGAGGGAGAGTCCGCTGCCGACGTATTCGATCGCGTCGCCAGTCAGTCTCCTCTTTCATCTCTCATTACATTTCTTTCTTTCATTCATCTCTCATTACATTCCTTTCTTCATTTCTTCCTCCATTTCTTCCTCCATTTCTTCCTCCAGGCTTCCTCGAATCCCTCTGGCGTGACATCGACATGAAGCGCCTCTGCCACGACGACGCCACTGACACCAACCTCATCATTGTTACCCATGGTCTCACTTCCCGCGTCTTCCTCATGAAATGGTTCAAGTGGACTGTCCAGCAGTTTGAGCTCCTTAACAACCCCGGCAACTGTGAGATCCGCATCATGCAGCTTGGCCCCACCGGCGAGTACAGCCTCCTCATCCACCACACCCTGCAGGAGCTCGAGCAGTGGGGCCTCTCTCCCGAGATGATTGCCGACCAGCGCTGCCGTGCCACCTCCTCCAACAACGACTTTGGTGGCTACCTCACTAATTCTTTCTTTGATAATCTTCCTGATGATTCTGATTCTAATTCTAATTCTGATTCCGATGTTGATCCTGATCCTGATTCTCATTCTCAGGAAGGTGGCAGCGGCCACGAAAGCTGCTGATTTCATTTTTCTACTAGATTATCTTTCATTGTTATTTGTTGGTGTAGTTTATCCTTTTACTAGAAAGGATGGAAATGACATGTTGCATTTTTTCTTCTAATTTATTTCCATAATTATTGGGTGGGCATTCAGATTCTTAATTTTCAGTTGTTACACAGGCAGTCACCATTAGATCTGCAAATCCTTTGGGGAGAAAAATATGTACTGAGATTTTGGTCTCTGTAGAGGGGACAAATTACAAGTAGAAAGAGTTTGAATGAAATTTGGGATAATAAATTCATTTAGAACATTTTGTTTCAGATTACAGCAGTGCGTCAGCCTGGGAAACATTGAGGTTAGCTCCAATGTATGTATAAATAGACTAAATAACTTACCAGATGAAGTTGCAATATTACATTATTTGTTTGTATTATATTTGCTGAGCATGAGCAGCATCTGCAGTGTAGTCTGTCTTGATTCCTTCTTTTTAGGTTCACAATGCCGAAGACTGAAGAATGAAGATAAGACCCCTACCCAGCACCAGAAAATGGTTTCTATTTTTGTATGATTTCCCCTCTTCCAAATGCCCTCCACTAAGCTATCAATTTCTACTTGTTCACCTATAGTTTTCATTCTTTTTGGTTTTCAGAATACAAAAAAACTTGATATAATGTATAGCAATACCTTTGGGCTGGTTGTGTAGCTAGATGCATTAAATCTAGTTTGAACCTTAAATCGAACCTTTGAGAGCATTTCATGTCTAAAACTATAATAAAAGGATTGGGTGCCAGTACTAAGAAAAAAAATTCCTAATTCTGGTAAAGTTGTTTCAGCTATTCATGTTTCGGTACACTTGTCTAGGGTTCAGACGAAGTCCAGTTGGTTCATGCTGATATTCCAGTGAGTCAGTGAGACCAGGGTTTTCCACCAATAATTAGACCAATTGTATAGCAAATATATTAGTAGCATTCTAAGGCAATCTGCCTCTATCCTTGAGCTTAATCTGACGTTGTATTTTTAGAATGTTTTTGTTTGGTCATTTGTTTTTTTTTTTTTTTAAATTTTAAGCATCAAGTTAGTCAAGCAGACATATGGAGCAGAATCTAATAAAAGAAAATGTAGCCATTCTTATGCTCGAGAAGTCTTTTAAATATAGAATTATTGGAAGTTTGGAACTCTGCACTTCTCAGTCCAGTAATGACTGGTTTTGTGTGGTAATAAAATCAGGTGCCATGACCGTGGCCATGGGAAACCAGAAGCTATTGTAATATTTTATTTGCTGCGAGTAATGTAAGGTCGGCATTTGATGTCATGAAATAACACATACGCAATTAACATGACTTATTTTGAGGTCTTTGCAAATGAAACCCAACCATCCAAAAACTAAAAAAGGTCAAGTTGAGGAAAAACATTGGAATCTATTCTTAATTGAGAAAGTACCTTCCCATCGCAGTTATTCTCAATAGTTAGTCTGTGTGTCATTTGCAAATATCTCAAAAATACATGTTATCTGTGTAGACTGTGTTATCTTCTAAACTGAGAAATGTTGGCATGCTTTCATCTGTCGAAGTCAATGAAACCGTTGTGGATTATTTACAGAACAAATAAGAAAATCATGGCGACTCTTATCTCGGTTTTCATATGGTTATGCAGCTTGGGAGCAGATACATACAACTTGCAATTCAGAAAGCATGCCTCATCTTGTTTGCGTTTTATAGTTAACACCGTTGGTTAGACATGTGGATTCATTCAATTTCTGTTAAAGCGGAGCTCTGGAATCTGTGTTGTCAGTTGTGCGATTGCAGCAATATATAGCTCATATGATCCATCTATCACGTGTGCATTTTAAGGGTTTCGCAGGTGTCTAAATAACTTCGTGCCGAGTTTACTTCCATGTTAAACATCTGCTCGTCGGTGTCCACTATTTACAAAAATTGCATTTTTAGAGGTTAACGAATTAACTACTCCTGTGCTTCTTTGCTCTCTTTTTTTTTTTAAAAAAAAGGTTGGCAGTGGCTGCCATTGCCATTTAATATAGATGTCATATTACCCCCACCCCCCGTATGTTCATACTGACTCCATCTCTATCCCCTGTTACATAAGTTCCCCAAAGCAACCTTATGCTGAATATATAAAAAAAAAAAGACTTTCACAACACAAGTATTAAACAAAATTACTCCCAGATACCCTCTTCTCTCTCTCTCACCTCCACCAAAATTAAGTTGCTTCTTTACTCGCAATTACTCAAAAAAAAAAAATTCATTATGCTAAGTGGGAGGTTTACAAGCAAAATTCTAAACTGTTCCTGTGAAATGAGAATATAATAGCATGACAAATATGAAAAGAAAAAGGAAACGAAAGAGAATGTAACATGACCTTCGTGTAGCAAACTCAAAAAGAGATTCAAATTTTAGAAAGCATAACTGCCTTACAAAGTGGCTTCTCCCATCAAAACTTGAACATACAAAGGAGTACCATATTTTGTACAAGGTCCAACAACCAATACATGTACATATGTACTATAACTTTTCAATCACCCTTCATAAAATGTCGTGCACACCCTCCATAAAATGAGAAATATCACTATACCCATGCAAAAAACCTCACAACAGAAGACCCGCTTCTTTGCATTCCTCTCCTTTCTCTCAACAAATTCCTCAACTGGATACCATTTTTTGAAGGGCAAGTGTAATATTTCTCATTTTCTGCAGGATGCACCAATATTTGGGTGCTTTGTAGGCATATCATGACCCTATTCGTGGACTAATTACTTTTCATGCAAACCTCAATGCAGCCAATGCCACAAGTGTGCCGGCTCTAACTAAAACGTCGCGTATGCTCCTTTCCACCTTCAGTGCCATCTCTTCATCCTTGATCTTCAGCTTATTAGAGCCTCTGAACACTTGCACTATAGCATCTCTCAGACCATTAACAGCCCAAGATAGCCAGAAAAGGCCGAGCCCAAAACCAGTGTTGAAAACCCTAGTTGCGGAAAGTGGGACCCTCATGCCAGGGCCAGCCATCTTGCATGCAACAGAGAGGAGAACTGCAAGGCCTGTCCCAGCAATCCCAATGGAAAATGATGTGAGGATATGGGCTATTTCGGGGCCCAATTTCTTGAGGGAGAGGATTGCCACACCGGTACCTCTGCCGGTACTGGTAATGTTCTTGTCTAGGAGGAGAGAGAGGAGGCTTTCGCATACATGGAAGTAGTTCTTTTGAAATATGTCTCGGTTATAGCTTGTGTTTTTCTTTTGCTTCTTCTTCTGTGGTGATTTTGTCTTGTTGGTCTCGTTACTGAGAGCACATAAATAATAATCAAAAGGGAAAAAAATAAGAAATAGAATACTGAATTAGAAATTAGAAATTCAGAACTTCTTGGATAAAAGTTCACAATTCAGTTGTTGTTTACTTTTCCTATTGTCTAAATGCTCAATTGAGCAAGTCTAATGAGAGATCCAAGGGAAAGTTAGACATCCATTGCCGAAGGATGTAGTCCAGGGCAATGCTCTTTGTATATATCTCGGAAATAAAATGCACATAGTGACTCGTATCTTTTTAATGCTTTGTTTGTTTGAAGGGAAAAAAAATATGGAGGAGTAGCAAACCATTTTAACGGAGTAACGGTCTCAGTGGGAAAATCAAGAAGAGATACTTTGGTGTCGGCTCTTGCACGACCACGAGTCCTATTACACAATAACACAATTAATTGGTGAAGCACGTGGTGGAAGGAGAAAGTAGAAAATAACTAAAGATTGAAAAAAGAGGAAGGAAGGAGGAAGCAGCGGTAGAGCAAAGCGTACCTGTCAAAATAGGGAACCAGCAAGGAAAGCTTGGAGGGGGGAGTGTGAGTTGGAAAGGTATTGAACTCGGCGATGATAGAGAGGAGGTCCCTCATCTTGGTGGGGTTTCCGGTGAAGAGGATCCTGCCGCTGGGGTCAACGCTCAGCAGAGAGCTGGGGGACGTAGTACTGCTGGCGAGAAACTGTGCCAGCATCTCTGCCTGTTCTGCCGGCATCTGCAGCAGCATCTGTGTAATAATGTTATCAGGGCTGAGGAGAAGCTTGTGTTGAGGAGGCGTGAGTGCATCGAGGGGCGCACATGGCTGTATGCCCTGATAAGAGCCAGACGTGAGGTAGCTGAGGATTTTGTGGTGCCTGGTGCACTGATCTGCTATGCTGAAGCCCAAGAGCACTGAGTCTTCTTCTTTAGAATCTTGCACATCAATGAGGACGGGATTTGGGTTTGGATTGGGATTGGGATTCACACTGAGGCTGTGATTTGCACCTCGTGTCTTGCCTCCTAAGTTTGGTTTTTTAGGTTGAGATTGGAAATGGAATGGAAGCAAACCCTGAAATGAACAACTATCTATCATATCAATTCTTTCTTTCTTGCTTCTGTAACTATTTTGATTACCGTTCTACTCTATTGTGGTATTCAGCCACAATGAAATGAAAATGAATCAATTAGAGTAATATAATAATAGGTTGGAGTTGTACCTGTAGCTTGGGATTGGGAGGGGAAGAGAGGGCTGGACACTGCAATTGGAATGGCTCCGCAGCGGTGGAGGGGAAGAAGGAAGGCGCTAACATCGCCAGACAAGCAGACGTCATCTCTCTCAGAGCTCTTTCTCTTTCTAGTCTCTTCTTTTCTCTTCTCTCCTCCTCTTCTCCTCTTCTTGCCTGTTGCCTATTGGCTGGCTATGGCCCAAGATAATTATTGCAAATTTTAATTTTTAATTTTTGTGGTATACGAATACAAACTCCCTGTGGATTCTGATTTCCCTTTCTAGCGAGTGGCGACTCAGCGAGCGAGGGGGCGCCTCAACTTTTGGTTTCGACCTTTCCTTCATATTTCATCCTCTCCTTCTTTTAGTGTGATTCCACCTGAATATATTTTTTTGGAGTAAAAACTAGAGTGTTCTTAAGCTCATCAGTTTTTTTTTTTAACTTTAACTCAAAAACTCATCGGATTGGTTTCAAGCGACACATCTAAACCGTTAAAACCGATCTATTTCACGAGTTGTGAGTTTACATGTCAAGTTTTTAAATTTTCGACCTAATTTAATATAAAGTTAAGCAGTCAAAAAATAATGAAAAATGAACACATTAAAATTAACTTATAAACTATCTTTTTTTTACCGCTTAACTTTATACTAAATTCGTTCGAAAGTTTATAAATTTGATATGTAAATGCATCACTCGTGAAGTAGATCGGTTTTAACGGTTTGGATACATCGTTTGAAGCCAATTCAATAGGTTTTTGAATTAAGTTCACAAAGGGACTTTGTGAGCTTAAGAACACCCTAGTTCTACTCTTCTTCTTTTTTTAGTCAGAAAAAAAAATTGGTCAGAATAAATTTGACGAGTCTATTATGTCTATTTTTTGAATTTTTCACAAATAATCTTACCAATTTAATATGCAAATTAATTCTGACTAAATAAAATTCCTGTGAAATTACGTATGTATCATCCAAATTTCTATAATTACATACTCACCTAATAAAAATATAATAACTCACATATTTATACAATTAATAAAAAATGAGATTAATTAAGTTTAATATTATATAAAATATAATTAATAAGTTATTTAGTCTTTTCTCCTTCTCTGCCCCTTCCTCTTATGCGTACAGATTTCTCTCTCGTCTTTTTTTTAATGTAATTTCTCCCTTCCAGCTAAAAGTCTCTTCTCATCTCGTCTCTCTCGCTGAATTCGGAGAGAAGGGGCTCAGAGATTAGGATATCACAACAGAACAACTCATCTAAAAACTCAAAGATTAGTATATTAGAGAGAAGTGGGCACAACTTGATCGTCTAAAAACAAGGTAACCACTCCACTTTTTCCAACATAACAACTCGTACTGAATTCAACAATGAAAACTCAACCCGTTATCAAAGTAGTAACTGAGTTTGAGAATCTGTGTTTCGTTACTGGCTCAGTTAAAACTAGTGTGGATCTCTTAGCTGATGGGAACTCAAAGGGTCCTTTCATTCCTAATGATTTTCGGTGCCCGATTTCACTGGAGTTGATGAAAGATCCTCTTATTGTTTCCACTGGACAAATCCATTTTAGAATATTAAACACCAGCTTATTATTTTTAATCTCTTATATTGGATATAAAGGAGAACGGGTCTAAGGAGAGAAAGAGAATGTGCTAAGTTAATTCTTGACTAATTATAGTTTAAGAATATTAAACATAATTAATCTGACTTTTGAGTATATTTGATATATACTAAAATTATATTGGGTATATATATGAGTTATTAGATTTTTAGAAGGTAAATACGTAATTACAAAAATTTAGATGATAAATACACAGTTTTTGAGTGGTATATATGAAACTCTTTTAAAGAATAAAAAAGATGATGAATTTTTGTAATAACATAGAAGGAACCATGTAAAATGTGTGGTTGCTTTGGAAATTGGCTAAAGAACCACAAATTTGATATTTTCATCATGGAATCAGAGTAGGTCCGATGGGCATCGGACTTACCTTGGTTCGATGGGTGTGATGACCATTTGATCTGCATCAAGAGTGTGCTCTTATCAAAATTCGTGCAATTATGTGTCAATTTCCATGCGCATAGATGTTGATGCTAATCGTACGGTCCTAAAGCTAATTGTGTTGGGTTTTGAGGCTACCCAAAGCCATTAGGCTTAAGCTACGGAAAGACCGTAAAATAAATTTTTTACTTCTAACTCAAGCCAAAATGATTGAAGCGGTATGTCGGATAATCTACCGAGAGTTACATACCCGTTCAATCCTTTTCTTAGATTAAAAGCCGTAAATAAAACTTTACTCATTCAGATCATAGATTAAGTAGTATGTCGGATAATAACCGAGAGTTACATACCAGATTAATCCTGTATAGACCCAAAGTAGTAAAACCGTATTTACTTGTATTTTAATCAGTTTATAGATCTACTCCTTTGATTGATTTCTAAAAGATTAAATCTATTTAACAATTAAATAGATTAATATAACATTTCTTTACCTTGCTTCCAAATTCAAATTGGAATGCAGTCTGACCCGACTGTCTGACCCGGTTAAGCAAGCACCAAAAATATAGTGCCTCTATCGGTTATCCACCAGGAACTAATCGAGAGAGCGGTTTATTTCTTTTACCAGAAATACCGTAAACCGCGAAATCTGACAAAAACACTATTCACGAGAAAAAGCAAATAATAATTACGACTCTCGTAAAATATTATTTCTAAAACCCGTAAACTCTGATTAGAACGAATCTGAGGAAAGAGAGAATTATCGTTCGATCGGATCGAATCGGTATTCAACAATTGAATGATTTCTCTTATGACTTTGATTACATATTTATAACCATTTCATCAAACCGCCATATCAATGTTTGTATTTATATACAATCAAAAAATTGAGTCGGCAAATCAAGTCGGCAAAATCAACGGCCAAAATTAAGTTGGCAAAAAATTATTACTATTTTGCCATTGGCCCATTAATACTTAATTAATTTTGGGCTTTGATTTGGGCTTTTGATTTGGGCCTTTAATCTTTAATTAGTGATTTATTCTTAATGGGTTTCAAGCCCAAAATATAAATCCAATAATTAAATATTCTAAGTCCAAATCAAATATATATTTTCTCGATCGTTCGTTCGGTAACTTTTATGCAACGTGTCAAACACGTTCATAAATTAACCAATGTTTCTGCTTGTCATTTAAATGACATCTATAATTTAATTATATCATATATAATTAATTTTATCCATCTTATTATTAATTATAATCATTATAATTAATCAACAAGATTCTCCGACTAGTTCCTATATGGTGTGACCCAATAGGATCTGTGTTATGTTGACAAATAGAATTAAAACTATTTTAACCTCTATTTATCATAGGTGGCACCTGGCAAGTACATTATGACACCAATTACACAGATGATGCTGTACCGTACAATATCATGATCCAGTAAATGATTTACTTCGTGTTAATTCTTTTGTCTCATAGCTATCAGATTAGTTTCAAGGTAGGTGTGTGTCATCCTTGCAAACTTAATCTTTTTTTGATCCTGAATAGATTATCAAATATGTTTACTCTTGTAATCATACTGGATCCAGATAATCATATTCTATCAAGGGGCCCAGTGACGCTATAGCTCGTATTGAGATACGAGGGACAATAGTACTTTTGATAAACCATATTTTCCTCCGCATAAGCTATGTATACCGAAGAACTACCCTTATAGCTACTTTTTACGGATAGCGTTAGATAGCAATCACACATATACATTCCTTATGTAGGAAAAATGAATATCTCATACTTTAGAACTTAACACTAAAATGAAAACATTAATGACACAAACACAATTCCATTTAATGTTTCATTTGGGGTCTATCAAATATCATGTTCTCTAACATGTATCTGTGTGATTAAAATGACAACTCTTTGTCTATGGTTTGTAAAACTTAACCATCATTTAATCCACACACTAACCTTATCGCAGTAATTAGTGTTCCTGCTAATTACCTTGGTTAGAGACTTTTTAAGAGTATTATCATCTATATTATGAAGTTTCACAATTCCAGTCATGAACTCGAAATGATCCATAAATTCAATAATACTCAAGGTAACAAAATGATTAAACATTCAATTCATGAACAAAGCTTTATATAACAAATTTATCGTATTATTGACTTCTAGATTATTACAAACTAACAAATTGAACCTAAATGTAGGTCCAATGCCCATCGACCTACTCCTATCTCTTGCATCATAGGACGAACATCACCTTCCGAAACATCATCATTTGTCCACTTTGTCCCCATCTTCTTCTTCCTCATTTCTTCACCAACACCCAATTGATCGGGTTCATTCGGGGTACAATTCATATTAGCTTGCGAGGCAAGTGAATATCTATTGTCATTAAGATAGGGTTAGGGTACTGGATCTTAGTGAGTCTCGATTGTGTTTTAGGACAAAAAGAAACTAGGCATTGGAAAAAAAGGGGCTAAACTCCACTTGTGAATTGAAAATTTCCATTTTTTTTCCTCTATTTATTTTTATTTTTATAGAAATTATAATTATTAGCATCCCTTATATAAATAAAATTACATAATATTTATTCATCCAATCTTCTAACTCCCTCCCTCTAGTTACAATTTTCTGATTCTGCCATTGTCTTAAGAGTATTGAGTTTGGTTGGGTTCAGATTGTGTCTTAAATACAACACAATCAAATATAATTGGAGATTGAATATGTCTAGGTTTAGAACCAAATCAATATACATCTCAAGAACACAATACTAAGTTCTAACGACCATAATCATTTCGTAAATCATTTTTTAACTTATGTCTTCACAGTCAGGACCAAATGATATAATCAGATATA